>OX030950.1:169891473-170491473 GCA_943735915.1 Pherbina coryleti
TTTCAGAAAAAAAATTAGCATTATCCTTTTGATCGTAAAAATTGTCCTTCCTATGGCTTAATTGCAATGAGTTACTAAAAATTTGGATTTTTTTTTTTTTTTTTGGGAAAAATGTCAAAAGAGTTAGCATATGAGAACTTCTCATCTAAAATTTTTGCTCAATATTGACAATGGAATGAAACTGTGCTCAAGTTCCCAGCTTTGAGCTTTAATCGATCTGTCTCCGCTTGCATCATATTAAATTGGTCCCATGCTGAATTAAATAAGACATGCCCCGTATCAAGCACAAAGAATCTCCTCGGTGACAAGTTATCAGACCTGTCCTGTGATAGGTTACATTTGAGCTTCACTCTGCTTTCTCCGATATTTGGTGGTAAAGTTTAAACGAGGCCGTTCAAGCAGCCAAGACGAACACCACAGTGGAAAAATTTATACTTTACGAAATATTTTTAGGTAATGAACAAGATTCTATAATTAAATAGAAAAAAAACTAACCTAACCCTATTTTTTTAATGTTTCCTTTTTAAAAAAGTGGCCAAAACACCTCTAAATTATAAAAAATTTCAAGAGCGTCGAACGGCGGCAAAATAAATAGAAATTTTAAGGAACATTTTGAGCCGCCGTGGAACTTTTTGTCTCAAAAATTTGTGGGGGGGGGGGGGGGAGACGCGGATAAAAAACTCCCCATATATATATTTCTTTCCTAATTTTTTGTGTTTTCTTTGTTAGGTCGGGTACTTCTGGGACTACCCATGTAAAAAGACCTTTTTACATCTGTCTCTTGAAAAAATGCAAAACATCACCATTTAAAAATGTGTTAAATAGGCGTTTCTTACCTCTTTTCCACCTTTTGGCGACTTTTTGGAGTTTTTCAACGGGTGCCATCTTTAAAAACACGTGTAAACCGCAGAGCAATAATGAAAATATTGATATATTGATGAAGTAAAATAATCTTTTCGGAATAATCTTTTCGAATATGTGGTGAGTTTAGTTTGAATAAAGACAAGATACATACGTTAGATGTTTACTAAGTTCGGACAGAAGTTTATAAGCGTGAAGATATCTCGTGAGGTCGTGAGCTGAAGGCCGAGAAATCAAATTTGCGCGCAAAAGTTTTTTTTCTTATTCCGGAGTGAAAGTAGCTCTTTATTCTGCCAGAGGAGAGAAAACATGAATTTGATTGTCTTATAAAAGGGACAGACAGTGTGAAGTAGCTGAAAATTTTGCAACAGCACTTTATCGATATTTTCATGAGCATTTTCAAAAGATATGTTGGAACTCAATTCTACCAAAAGTGCTGCTAGTTTTTCAAAATCAGTATAACGGAAGTTTAAATTGTACGACATAAGCATTAATGACTAAAAAGCATCAAGAGCGTATCTCTTCCAAAAAGAATAATTGTCTTCAATTCTTTGTAGAAGAATTAGATGTGATGACGAGAACAAAACCACCTCAGATTCGAGATCAGAGCACCCAAGTTATTTTTTGAGCTTTTGAAATTCAAATTCAAAAAGATGACAACAATTCCAAACAACAATTCATAACAATGCTGCGCTGTGTAATCTCCTCTTACTTTTAACGTTTTCCTTTTGACAATCAATTCAAAAGTTTCTTCTTAATATCCTGTGATAACTCTTGGAACTTTAGCTTTTGCTATGTTCAGTCTTTACATAATTCACAAATATTTTGTGAAAAATGCGAAGTATTTAGTCTTCTTTTCTATTGTTAAAAAAAAAACAATCTTATGTCATTATGCAAATGCTGAGCTTTCAAAAGAAGTGGGTCTCCTTATTTTGAAGATATTAAAAACAAAACAAGCCAATCGAGTGTGGCGTCTGCCTTCCATATCAATGAAGCAATTTAATAACAAAGACATCTGGCAACCATTGAACTGCTTTTGCTTCTTCCGAATTCATTATTTATTTGAACGTCAAACTGCTGAAAAACCACACACTCCGCTCAAAAAAGGGAAACTTTGCCCTGCACTCACTCTTCACACCATACATTAAAAAAAGCGAAAAGTAAACAAAACTCCGCAAAGAAAAACATATGCAAAAAAAAAAAAGGGAATAAATAAAAAACAACGTTTTAGAATTTCATAAAATTTCATGAAATGGCATTCATTGTTTTTTTTTTTAAATTCGTGGCGCCATTGATTTGAATGCAAACAAAAGAGCAGCACTTAAAAAGATGTCTACGCAGTTTGGCCAACCTAAGCGACATGCTAGTTGTGACACAGTCAACAATCCAGAATATAAGGAAATATAAACGACGTATCTCCCAGCTAACAAGTGGGTGGTTTTGGGCGATAGTGCAAACAAATTTCAATTTCCTCTAATAACGTTTTTGGTTTATTTAGGAGTAATTTTTTTTTTTTTTTTTTTTTTTTTTTTTGTGAATGAGATGTGACAGCGCCAACAAAAAGAATCGTAAATTACATCAGTGTTAAAAGATAAAAAAAAACAAATATTTATTAAAATGACACCAGACGGTCGAGCAGATGATGATGATTTCGAAAAATATACAATTACAAAATAAATTCGTGCCTTAATTAGATTTCATTGTATTGGTGTGCTTATAATTCCGCTCCAAGTATGATCCGCTCCAAGAATAGATAACGTATATGAATTATTTCCAAAAGCCACATCAGAAACAACAATAACAACAACAACAAAAGCTAGTACAAAACATAAAGCGCTAATGACTGCTTTTGTTAGCCTCCAGCTCCACAAGTTGCTGACTTTAAGGATTTGTGTAGATTGCCTGGGTAGATACTGTGTACTGCGAGGGAAAACTTTCAAAGTTGGCCAGAATGAGTTTTTTTTGTTTTTCAACATATTTAATATTTGCCTGTGGTAAAAGATGTGTTTATTAGAAAAGTTGCAGTCGACATCACGATTTTTAATTTTTTTTTTTTGTTGTATTCAGGCAAATTTTAATAAAAGTTTCAAAGTGGTTGGGAAAAAAGAGATTTATGCAGTTGTTTAACAGAAAACAAAATCTAAAAATTCATTTTCGGTGGGGGGTGTGATAAAATCAATAACTTAAAACTAAATTCCCAAAAAAAAAAGAAAGAAAAATCCTATCAATAGCTTTGATTATATTCAAAGCAACAAATAAGCTTCTTTTCAAATTGTAGAAAGCTATGACGGAGCTTATTCTAGAGCAGTGGTGATCAACTCACGGTTCAAACAACAACAAAGAGAGCTTTACGAGTGTACAGCTTTACACTGAAACAAGAAGTTGTTAAAAGCTCTCACAATATTCGGTCCAAGGAAATCTTATTGAGTGTTGGATTTCAATATAATGGTGTCGTTTTTATTTTTGCTAAAAAAAAAGTAAAGTGTTGAAAAGTTTTCCTGAAACATTGCAAACTATTTACATGCATTCCTTAAAAAAAAAAGCAGCGAGCGACACCCCTACCGCATGAACGCTGAAAGCATACTGACCTAAAATTTAAAGCACAGCAGAAAAAACAAACTTTTACACTGTACAAGTACAGCGAGCCGATTGCTACTTCGTGTGCAAAAGCACAACAGCATACGATGCCCTCGGGCTATGGGAAACCATGTAGTAAGCACCACTGTTCTAGAGATTCTGTGACTTCTATAAGCGTTCGCTATGACTTGTATAAGAGCTAAAAGTGAAATTTTTATGTTTTTTTTTAGAAGCGATTTGGAATTCCTTAAAGCTTTGAGAAGCAACAAGAGCACATTAGTAGACAAAGTTTTACCGAAGCTTTACCGAAACTTCAATATGCAATAAAAACAAAATAAATAAAAATCTATGTCAGTGGTTTATTGTTTTGCAGAAGCTATTTGGAAGCTCAAGAAGCGATTTCTTTCAAGCTTTGAAAAGCAACTTGTGTCAGTTTGCTTCTGGAAAAGTATTAATATAAGCTTTATCGAAACTTCAGCACACAAGAGAAACAAAACAAACAAGTACTTATGACAGTGTTTGTATGAATTCGAAACCACGATTAACATTTGCTTTATATGATCGGTCAAACTCTGCTACAGTAGAACCTCGTTTATGCGGCAGATATGGGATCAAGCCTATGCCGGATAACGAAAAACGGTGGTTTAACGAATTCGCATGTAAATAGTCTAAATGAAAGACATATTCGCATCTTCAATCACAAGATACCAGTTTATTGAGGTCATGTATAAATAATTCAATTGTCTGAGCATCGCTTCCGTACAGTTAGCGTCATCTTGTTGCTCATACCAATCGATGAACTTCGAAATATCCAAAACTGCCTCTTTTGCCTATTTCTTCAAATTTAATTTATCTGGTACATGCAGTCCATCGCTGCCATCATCATCATTATCTTGATCGTCAATTGCGAATTCTTTTGATGCCATTGCTTCATTGAATATTTTTTCGTCCGTTAACTACTGGTAACTAAAGTCATCATTATCACAGTGCAGCCATTCGATGATATCTTCAATGTCCAAATTTAAAATATTTGCTGTTTTGTTTCGAATTTCATTCGCCGAGTCATGTATTTCGTTTCCTGGACCAAGAAGATTAGATGGAGTCGTTTGTGTCACACTGGTCACAATTTATTCCAGCATCTTTCGAGAGTTTCGTTTGGCATATCGGCCCAAAAATCCGCCGCGTTATTAACGACGTGCATCAAATTGTATCTTTTCAAAAAATCTAGAAGATACATATCCTCTTCGCTCACCAGATATCGGCTTATGTCTTTCAGTATCATCGTTTAAGTGATTCACTTACGAATTGTTCCATTGGTTGAATGAGTGATGTTGAATTTGATGACAGAAAAATTCATTTAATGTAACCATCGGGCTGGTCAAAATATCTTCTTCTGGGTGATTAGGTGCATTATCCAAAATAAGTACGGCCTGTAGTGGTACCAAAGAGTGTTGGATAAACGAGGTTTCACTATATATAGAAAAATGAATTGGTTCTATAGGTTCTATAAAAAAAGTAATATGCGAAAAAGTAGTTAAAAGAGTAACTAGTAAAAGCTCATTATTTGTAAAAAAGAAGTAGAATGTTCCGGTACTAGTGCTCAGTGCTTTTCTACAACAGCTTCGTTAACACTTCTATAAAGCTTCGGTAAATAATTTATACAGGCTTTGTCAGAGGTGACTCAAAGAACCTCTAAAGGTTGTTAAACTTCTACTAGCTATGAATTATCTTATTTCATAACGTTGCTATAAGGCTATCATTATATATTTATGGTTATTCCTTACAAACTTCGAAACAGCAGTTTTGATTTTCTTTTTATCGTAGCTCTATGCAAATTACAGCTTCTCATAATTTTCGTAAAAGAGTTTTAAAAAGTTTTTTGGTCACTAAGGCAAGTGACCCCCCTTTCCCCTTATGGACGCCCTTGGGTACAAGAGTATGTCAGCCATGACTTTTTTAGAGAGTTAGTTTTTATTTATATGATATTAAAAGCTTTATAAAAGCTTTTATTGTCAAATCTACAAATTTACTGCGAAAAACACATACAAAAGCAGTACAAAATGCTCATATCTTATCATATACTTTTTTTTGTAAGCAGGAAGTAGTTAAACATAGACTAATAGAAGCCTAACTCAAATCATGTCACAACCGCAATTGCCTTTTGACCACTTTGCATTTAATTGAGAAAAAAGCTTTTGATGTTTAAATGAACTATAAAAAAAAATCAACAGAAAATAGCTTTCAATACTTCTTTGATTTACACAATTGGCATTCATCTCCGTGTCCTTTCCTTATTTAACTTCCTTTTTCCATTGGCCAAAGCCAACCAACCGCACTTATTACCTTTCTACAAAGGAAGCACTTATTTTTGTACTTTGAATCTCTTAGCCCTTTGGAATACTTCTTCCTCAGCTCGCTCTTCTCTTGTTTTAAATTTCGAGTGCTTTTGGTTTTTGTTATATCCGTGTTTCTTGAATCTGCAGAATAAAACTGCAACTTTTTGGACACAAATTTGCATAGCTTTAGTCTTTAAGTAAAAGGATAGTGAAAAAAATACACTTTCATTTGTGTTTTGCCAAATTACGGTATTCATCAGAGTTACTAAATTTTTTATTTTTATTTTTATTTTAGAATGCAAAACTTTATTTTAATTACGTGCCTGAAACATTAATTTTAATAAAACTTTCACAGTGCATGAGCAAGGCTATAATTTTTGTTGCTGAGCAATGTTGCATATAATTTAAAGCAATTTATTTAAATATGCTTTTGAGTTATGCAGCGTCATAAAAATGCTAAAACAAACAACTAGGACAGGACAGCAAATCAATTGTGAAGGTAAAAATAATATATTTATAAAAAAAAAACAAAAACATGAAAACTAACATTTCTTTGATGTTGCAAAAACACACAAAAAACAAAAACCCAAAAAATTAATTGCAAAATTCAAAACAAATCTACACAACATTCCAACAGCAAAGGCAAACATTTTTAGAAATGAAATTAATAACCTTCCAGAGAAATTTTTTTACATACCTCAAAAAATTTTGCATTCATAAAGAATTTTTTACCAAGCATTGGCAGTAAAAACTAATAGACTTTATTGACAAAAACACACGAAAATTTTTTAATCAAAAACGCTTTTTATCCTCAACATTGTTGGAAGCAACAAAAAAAAGGTCTCCATAAAGGGTAACGAATAATTGTCTGCAATATGCGCTACACTGTGGAGTGCGTCATAATTGTCATAAAATTAAAAAACAACATAAACACAAAATTTTACACCAACGCAATTAAAATGATAAAAATTGTTTTCAGATGACTTCAAAAATATTCGAGACCAATTTGTAAAAATGTAGGAAATGTCGTAATGATACAATACGTATTTAAATGAAAAGTTAGAGTCAGAGTTAGAGTTAGAGTTAGAGTTAGAGTTAGAGTTAGATTTAGAGTTAGAGTTAGAGTTAGAGTTAGAGTTAGAGTTAGAGTTAGAGTTAGAGTTAGAGTTAGAGTTAGAGTTAGAGTTAGAGTTAGAGTTAGAGTTAGAGTTAGAGTTAGAGTTAGAGTTAGAGTTAGAGTTAGAGTTAGAGTTAGAGTCAGAGTCAGAGTTAGAGTTAGAGTTGGAGTTAGAGTTAGAGTTAAAGTTAAAGTTAGAGTTAGAGTTGGAGTTAGAGTTAGAGTTAGAGTTAGAGTCAGAGTTAGAGTTGGAGTTAGAGTTAGAGTTAAAGTTAGAGTTAGAGTTATAGTTAGAGTTAGAGTTAGAGTTAGAGTTAGAGTTAGAGTTAGAGTTAGAGTTAGAGTTAGAGTTAGAGTTAGAGTTAGAGTTGGAGTTGGAGTTAGAGTTAGAGTTAGAGTTAGAGTTAGAGTTAGAGTTAGAGTTAGAGTTAGAGTTAGAGTTAGAGTTAAAGTTAGAGTTAGAGTTAGAGTTAGAGTTAGAGTTAGAGTTAGAGTTAGAGTTAGAGTTAGAGTTAGAGTTAGAGTTAGAGTTAGAGTTAGAGTTAGAGTTAGAGTTAGAGTTAGAGTTAGAGTTAGAGTTAGAGTTAGAGTTAGAGTTAGAGTAAGAGTTAAAGTTAGAGTTAGAGTTGGAGTTAGAGTTAGAGTTAGAGTTAAAGTTAGAGTTAGAGTTAGAGTTAGAGTTAGAGTTAGAGTTAGAGTTAGAGTTAGAGTTAGAGTTAGAGTCAGAGTTAGAGTTGGAGTTAAAGTTAGAGTTAGAGTTAGAGTTATAGTTAGAGTTAGAGTTAGAGTTAGAGTTAGAGTTAGAGTTGGAGTTAGAGTTAGAGTTAGAGTTAGAGTTATAGTTAGAGTTAGAGTTAGAGTTAGAGTTAGAGTTAGAGTTAGAGTTAGAGTTAGAGTTAGATTTAGAGTTAGAGTTAGAGTTAGAGTTAGAGTTAGAGTTAGAGTAAGAGTTAAAGTTAGAGTTAGAGTTAGAGTTAGAGTCAGAGTTAGAGTTGGAGTTAGAGTCAGAGTTAGAGTTGGAGTTAGAGTTAGAGTTACAGTTAGAGTTAGAGTTAGAGTTATAGTTAGAGTTAGAGTTAGAGTTAGAGTTAGAGTTAGAGTTAGAGTTAGAGTTAGAGTTAGAGTTAGAGTTAGAGTTAGAGTTAGAGTTAGAGTTAGAGTAAGAGTTAGAGTTAGAGTTAGAGTTAGAGTTAGAGTTAGAGTTAGAGTTAGAGTTAGAGTTAGAGTTAGAGTTAGAGTTAGAGTTAGAGTTAGAGTTAGAGTTAGAGTTAGAGTTAGAGTTAGAGTTAGAGTTAGAGTAAGAGTTAGAGTTAGAGTTAGAGTTAGAGTTAGAGTTAGAGTTAGAGTTGGAGTTAGAGTTAGAGTTAGAGTTAGAGTTAGAGTTAGAGTTAGAGTTAGAGTTAGAGTTAGAGTTAGAGTTAGAGTTAGAGTTAGAGTTAGAGTTAGAGTTAGAGTTAGAGTTAGAGTTAGAGTTAGAGTTAGAGTTAGAGTTAGAGTTAGAGTTAGAGTTAGAGTTAGAGTTAGAGTTAGAGTTAGAGTTAGAGTTAGAGTTAGAGTTAGAGTTAGAGTTAGAGTTAGAGTTAGAGTTAGAGTTAGAGTTAGAGTTAGAGTTGGAGTTAGAGTTAGAGTTAGAGTTAGAGTTAGAGTTAGAGTTAGAGTTAGAGTTAGAGTTAGAGTTGGAGTTGGAGTTGGAGTTAGAGTTAGAGTTAGAGTTGGAGTTGGAGTTGGAGTTGGAGTTAGAGTTAGAGTGAGAGTTAGTTTTGGATTGGAAATGCAATTATAAATCATTTATTTACAATTTATTTTCAAAAACTAACAAATTTTTATATTGATTGCTTTGACCTAAGCATATGTGGTACGTTTTTGCTGGCAGTTTTTCTTTGCATCACGTGTTCTTTTGAACTCCACATTTTTTATTTAGCAAGCAAAAGCCACAGGGACCTTTTTCGCCAAGTTTGGTTCCAAACGCTATACAACGATACATTTTTATGGCAACCAATATAATGTAGAGTAAAATTTTGCATCAACTATTGCATTTTAAAATGTAGATGCCACTCTTGCAACTCAAAATCATCTCTAATGACCACATAAATTCTGCAAATGTTTTGAATAATTATGCCAAGCAAACCAAAATAAAATTTCGTTGAAAATTTTTCAGCTCGTTCGAATCTCTGGAGAATTTAAAAAATATTATGGCTTCAGAAACGATGATTTTTTAATAGCATTTGCACCATCAAAAAATTTATTTGACGTTATTGCACGCTATTGTTACGTACTTTTTTTATACTCAAAATATTTTTCATCGTGATTATGATGTCATCTTCTAAATGAGAAGCTCGCTCACTTTTAAGCATTTCTTTATGTGCCTGTCAAAAACAAGTCTGCAACGAACGAATATGATTAAAGCTTGCTACAAAATATTGCACATCTAACCGGAAGTGTAGAACATTTATATAGTTTTCTCCAAAAACTTAAATAGTACTGCATAAACCGGAACATGTAGTTGAACATTGCATGTGCTACAAATGATCTACAACATCCTCGAATTTGTTGACAAACATTAAAATTTCGCCCATTACTTGGACAATAAATTGTTTGCTTGTGCTTGGCTCGATAAATCTTTGACTCTCTTATTTAATTATTTATTGTCTCATGAAATTCAAAAGGATACAAATACAAGTAAAGAAATTCATTCTTTAATATAAAAATGTTATTTCATCAAGAATGCAGTGTGAAGTAATAAGAAGCTAATAATTAACATAACAGCGGAAATATATAAAATGCAGATAGTGAGATATAAATAATAAAAAATTAAATCAATGAAAGAAAAAACCTAAATAAACTTTTCATAATCATCAGACACCTAAAAATGGAGATTTCGATGAAATTTTTATTTTGCTATAACGTCTAGACTTGTACTCTATTATTAGTGAAAAATTATATCATTCAAATGTCCTCCATGCGATTTTTTGCAAGACTCAATCCTTTTGGGGTAATTTTTGATGATTTTTGTGCACAAGCTTGGCACTAGCTCGACTAGCAAGACCATGACTTGACGAATGATGTTTTTTAATTGCTCAAGTGTTTGAGATTTATTCACGTAACTACGATATTTTGCGTCACCCCATAAAAAAAGTCCAGAGGCATCAAATCGCATGATTTCGGAAGCCAATTGGTTCGCCAGATCTCGAAATAAGTCGTCCTAGACACTTCTGTTACAACAAAGCCCTAATTGTTGCTGTTGTGTTGCTTGTGGCAACATCTTATTAAAACCACCTATCGTCCAAATCCATATCTTCAATTTCAGGCTAAAAAAATTGGTTTACATAAGGCCATAGCGCTTAGAATTAACTTTCACGGTTGGTCTTTGAAAGCTTTCAAAAAAATTAGGACCAATGACACCATGAGACCATTATGTACACCACACAGTCACGTTTTGCGGATGCAATGGCTTCTCCATAATCGGTTAAGAATTTTCAGAGCCCCATATATGGCAATTTAGCTTATTTACGAATCCACCTTGCGCGAAATAGGCCTATCGCTGAAGAAAATCGTTATTCTAATTGCCCAGAACATTGTCGAAGTCCTTGTCTAAATTGTTGTTTTAACACATGTCCACATTTTATAACATGTAAAATCTTGTCCCAATCTTAGTCCTAATTTTTGTCCTAAACATTATCCAAAACCTCCTAATCCTTATCTTATACCTGGTAGTTGCTCTTTTTCTAGTTTTTGTCAAAACCTTATTCTAAAGCCAAGGATGAATGAAACAAGATTACGCGTTCCACAGTCCCGTTCTCTAATGCTCTCTTTCTCAACTGAGTGCATGACGTCACACAGTACTTTTGCTTGACAAAAACGTATGCAAATGTGCGATCTCTTAAACAAATTGACGAAATGGAAAATAAATTCTTTCGGAAAAGTAAAGTAAAAATATCTACTCTTCTGTATAAAAATATGAATATTTTCGTATACGAAAAATATGAATTTTTTAAATATTTTTTAAAGATTTTTATCTCCTAAACTATTCGAGACCGACAAAATTTTATTGTACCAATAGGTTTAGGAGGTCCATATACATATTATAAAAATTAGAAAATAAAAATATTTAGGCGTGGTCCCCAAAGAGAAAATTATTCCAAAGTCTGACAATATCTCTTGTGACGTCATGCTCTCTTTCTCTCTCATTTGCGGAACGCATAATCTTGTTTCTATCATTCTTGTTCTAAGGCACTGCTGCTCAAACGCGCACAAATGTGCAGATAAGCTTTTGTACTTTCACACGTATATAAAGGCAACGCATACAAAAAGTCACTCCAGTTCACTCTGGGATTTCAAGCGGTGAGGATAACGTCACTTAGTTTTTTTAGTGCACGCAAAAAAAAATGTATACATGAACTATGATCAGCTATGGGCAAAGAGCGCTCTTGGAGCGCTGAGAGTAAGAATTGAGAGCAAAGGCTTATGTAGCAACACAAAAGGCAACAACAAATCAAAGAAAAAAGACAAACACAGAAGCTTTAAATGTAGTAGTGCCCATACCCGACTATGATATATGTTCTCAGTTAGGACAGAAAAATATATATTTTGCGTTTAGGTCATTTTATTAAAAATTTTTATAATTAATGCTTTTAGTGAAGCGCAATGTTCGCTTTGCAACACTTCTTTAGTTAAAACATTTGTTCATTAGTTATAATAACATAAGATTAATTAAAAGATTTGTTTTAATAACATAAGATTTATTAAACAACAACTAAATAAAATATGACTACATAAGTAGACAGAAAAATAAAAAAATTATCATAAAAATAAGAGCCCAATTAACCGTTTGAGTGAACACCCTCAATAGTTTTGATTAATTCAAGGCTAAACCATTTAAAAGTTTCACTTTTATTTAATAAGAAATTTAAACATCGAAGAACTGTGCAACAGAAAGCTTACACAATAGATTTCTCTCAGTGAAGAACCTTGCAAACATTTTCTGAGTGTCTCAAAAAAATGACTCTAAAAAGAGTATTTCTTATGAGTGTTTTATGAGTGCGTAATAAAAACATTCATAAACGAGTCTTTGATATGATTGCATAATGATGCTCAGAAATAAGACTCCAAAAAGAGTATTTCTTATAAGTGTTTTATGAGTACGTAATAAAAAGATTCATAAAAGAGTCTTTGATATGATTGCAAAATGATTGCTCAGAAATAAGACTCCAAAAAGAGTATTTTTTGTGCGTGTTTTATGAGTACGCAATAAAAAGACTCATAAAGGAGTCTTTGATATGATTGTAAAATGATTGCTCAGAAATAAGACTCTAAAAAAAGTATTTTTTATGCGTGTTTTATGAGTACACAATAAAAAGATTCATAAAGGAGTCTTTGATATGATTGTTAAATGATTGCTCGGAAATAAACTCTAAAAAGAGTATTTTTCATGCGTTTTTATGAGTACATTTTTAACAAAATATGGAATTATTTTTATTTTTATTATTAATATTGTTAAATAAATGGAAAAAATGGGACATATGATAATTTCGCGCAAAGGGGTTTCTGAGGTTTTATTAACATCATATCAATGTCAGAAATTTGTGCCTTTAACATGAGACTTATGACTCTTAAAATAATAACTTCTATGAGTTTTGAAAGAGTCTTCATATAAGTCTTTAAAGATTCCATTGCATGATTCTTGAAAAGAGTATTAAATATGGCTCTTAAAAGAGTCTTAATTTTGAGTCCAAAAAGACTCATTTATTTGATTTTTAGTCTTTGCTATGAGTCCTTAAAGAGTCTATATTGTGAGTCTTGAAAGAGTCTTTATTTTGAGTCGAAAATGAGACATAAAGCAGTCATTATTATATATTTATTTTATATCATTATTATATATGTATTTTGAAGCCCACAACCTACGAAAATGTACCCATAAAAGTCTTTTTTGAGCGCATTATGACGATCAAAACTCATTTATATGAGTCTTAAAAGAGTATTAGCTAAATTAGTATCAGCTAAATGTAGTGGTGCCCATAGCCGGTTATAATGTTTGCTGAGAAGCTTAAAGCTCTCTAACACACACGCAAAAATGCCCATGTTGTAGAATGAGCATCACTGTTCTAAAGACAGTTCTCAATTAAAAAATAATTTTCGGTTTATTCTGGCTAAAACTCTTGCTTTTGCTTTTGCCTTTACTTTTACCTTTGCTTTTGACTTTTCTTTTGATTTTGGTCTTGCTTTTGCTTTTGATTTTTTTTAGCTACGAATCAAAAATTTCAGGTGTAATACCTATTCAGTCAAGTCTGCCTTGGTTCGAAATTGGGCGATAGATTAGTGGGACGTAAGAGACAATCAAGTGAAACATGCGTAGGATGTTTTGAGCGTGGTGGAAAGCTTTAGAAACATGTGAATTTGAATTTGAGGCAAATGTTATGCCTTTAACTCAGTCAATTTAATTTATAAACCAATTTCGTCCAATAACTTCTCCACCACCAACTAGGACTTCAAGTTGTAAATATTGATGAGTTTTCAATTTCAGTTGATTAGAAATGAGGATGGAAAATTGCAAATGTAAAAGGTTTAAGCGCAGGACCATGGCCTGGCCGAGATTCGAATCCGGGACCTCTGGGGTGGCAGTCGAGCACGTTACCTACTCGACTACCGAGACCACCTATTTCATTTATTGTTTATTTAAATCATGTGGCCGAAGAACTAGCCTTTATTGTCATTTCCTAGCATATGTCGTAGCGCATACACTCACTGAATAATAATTCCTTGCAACACCGTTGCATGATTGTTGTATTTTCAATCTTGGAGCGTCTCTCTCTGCGGCCTCATGAGACTATTAAGTTTCACGTTATTTTTGTCGTGAGGGTTAAGAATCATCTTTTACTGGCGTGTTATATTGTTCACCGCAGCATCTTTACTCACTGAGTAATTATTCCATGTAACAAATTTGCAGTTTTGTTGCTTTAACATAATTATTATTCATTTTTTTTTTTTGTTTTTTTTTTCTTATAAGGTCATAGAATGAGCATCTACTATTACATTGCTCTTCTCTTACCACCTATACTCAGCGAGTAAAAACTCCATGCAACGCCGATGAATTCTGAAAAAAGCTTTTTTCAACAAGGCATTGTCATGTCAAAGTAAAACAATAAATTCTTTGTCATTAACAGTTATATTTGTTAAAATATATTTTAAATTTCTCTTAAATTTCAATTAAAATTAATTTTAAGAACGAATAATGAAAATATTTGAAATACTAGACGGAAAAAAAAAAACGTAAATTTATTGAATTGAATACAATTTGAGTACACATCTGAGTGAACTGACTATAATCTATGCACATTGATTATCACGAAATTAGCTTAGCTTTCATGATACAAGAGCTTTCCAGTTGAACTGTTACATGTTTGTAGGTGTCGAATTTAAACGATAAGAAATATTTAACAAAAAAAAAAAAAAAAAAAAAAATAAAAAAACATATACACATTCAAATGACACATGAAGCACATTTGCATTGAAAATGTATTGATGCGTAAAAATGTGCTTCAATTGATGTGTTTACAAAAATGTGTTTGACAATAAATGGCTTTCGTCTGTGTGTTGCTCTAGAAATCTATGAATCTATTGTGGAATTATTTAGTATTCCTTAGAAGTGAAAACGATACAAAACGAATAAAGAAATTCATTCTCTCAATAGCTATAAATCGAATTTCATCAAGAAATACAATGCAGTATTTTAGTAAAAAAGCAAATAAATTCCGCTAAGAAGCGGAAATAAAGAAATTGCAGATAATGAGACATAAATTATAAATCAAATGAATAGAATAAAAAAAAAGAAAAAAAAAATAAAAGGTATGCAAGCCAAAGGCTTTGTTGATAAAAAAAAAATAAAAGTTCTTTTTGGGTTTTTTTTTTATTTTTTTTTTTTTATAGGCGGATATTTTTAATTGTATTTTTATTAAGTTGTTCGTTTTGTTTTTTGGAGTTTCTCATTTGGCCATATGCCAAATGTACACAAAAAACTTTTTTTCTCATTGGCATGTAGAACACGTACACGTAGGGAGTTCAAAAACAATTGCTTCTATTTTGACAGTAATTTATTTTGAAAAAACATAGTTTTGAAATAAGACACTTTGAGATACATGGTAAAAGCAGACATTTAACAGAAAGCTGCGGAGTGGACTGCGAATATCGATGCAGATGAAAAACAAATCAATCACTGTAGTCGCTGGTTTTCAAGGCAGTTCCGAAAAGCTTTTTAGATGAGTGATTAGTTTATTTTGTTATTCCAGCAAAATAAACACATTTTTCTTTTGTCTTAAGTTTCTTTTTTCTTTTAAGAACGGTTTTGTTATTTATTTACTATTAGTTGTTATTTATTTTGTATTGAAAAATCAAAATCTTTAAAATCATATAAAAAAAAATCTACCCAAAAACGTTCGCAAAACTCTCACTTTATGCAAAACCTTCGCGTATGGTTCAGTGGGTGATTTTTTAATGCAAATCCGGATCATTTTCGAGCATCACCTCGGATGGTATTTGCATGATGAATGTTTACTGAATAAAATAAAAAAAAATAATAAAAAAATATACAGTAGTTTTGACTATGTCGTAACACAAGACGTAGAATTAGTCAATTCGCTTTTGATCACATCTTTTTTAAAAACTATTTATTTCATACACCTGAGCATATGACCTTTAAAAGAGTGCCGGAGAGGGTTAATATGTATGACCGACCCCCATTACTTTTGCAAAAGAAACATTTTTGCCTTTGACATCTATTCCCTCCGACTACTCCTTAGGGGGCTCCCATACACATTTTATGGTTTTTGTATATTTATTCCATACACGTGAGCATATGACCTTCAAAAGAGTGCCACATTTTTTCCTTTGACACCTTTTCCCTCCGACCACTCCTTAGGGGGGCTCCCATACAAATTTTGTGGTTTTTTATTTCTTTTATAATTCTTAAAAAACATATTTTTTAAGAATTATAATTGTGAGCTTAATGCCAAATAATTCATGAAGCAACAGGTTGCTACAACAACAAAGTTCTTTGCAGAACTTAAACCAAGCTGACTAGACCATGGTTTCGTCGGACGCTACTCCGACTCATCAGTAGTCTCAGTGGTTCTAGCAGTCCACTAACTTTGACAAGCTAATAGGCGCAAGATCAATAAAACCAAAGAGGAATTATAAAAGCGCTATACTTTGTCAAAGCAATGTTTTTCTACTCTTTTGCTAGTCGCAAAATTTCAAAAAGTTGACTCCATTGATTCTGCAAAGACTTTGTTGTTGCGCTTTTTTGTTTACTTCTTTATCACGTATCAATCTAGGTTCCAACATTTTGTTGGTATTAAACCATAGAAGGCGTGAAGAAGGTTTTTTTTGAAAGCAGATGTTTATTATATGCGCAGACATATAATATTACATCATGTTTTCGTAGGTCGTGCTCGCACCAGTTTACATGAGTTATAAAATTGTGGCATATTTTAATAAGTTTATTTCTTTTATAATTCTTAAAAAACATATTTTTTAAGAATTATATTGTGAGCTTAATGCCAAATAATTCATGAAGCAACAGGTTGCTACAACAACAAGTCTTTGCAGAATCAATGCAGTCAACTTTTTGAAATTTTGCGACTAGCAAAAGAGTAGAAAAACATTGCTTTGACAAAGTATAGCGCTTTTATAATTCCTCTTTGGTTTTATTGATCTTGCGCCTATTAGCTTGTCAAAGTTAGTGGACTGCTAGAACCACTGAGACTACTGATGAGTCGGAGTAGCGTCCGACGAAACCATGGTCTAGTCAGCTTGGTTTAAGTTCTGCAAAGAACTTTGTTGGTGTAGCAACCTGTTGCTTCATGAATTATTTGGCATTAAGCTCACAATATAATTCTTAAAAAATATGTTTTTTAAGAATTATAAAAGAAATAAACTTATTAAAATATGCCACAATTTTATAACTTTTATGGTTTTTGTTTATTTATTCCATACACCTGAGCAAATGACCTTTAAAAGAGTGCTGGAAAGGGTTAATGCGTATCACCGACCTCCATTACTTTTGCAAAAGGAACATTTTTGCCTTTGACACCTATTCCCTCCGACCACTCCTTAGGGGGGCTCCTATACAAATTTTATGGTTTTGTATATTTATGCCATATACCTGAGCATATGACCTTCAAGAGAGTGCTGGAGAGGGTTAATATGTATTACCGACCTCCATTATTTTTGCAAAAGGAACATTTTTGCCTTTGACACCTATTCTCTCCGACCACTCCTTAGGGGGGCTCCCATACAAATTTTATGGTTTTTGTATATTTATTCCATACACCTGAGCATATGACCTTCAAGAGAGTGCCGGAGAGGGTTAATATATATGACCGAAAAGGAACATTTTTGCGTTTGACACCTATTCCCTCCGACCACTCCTTAGGGGGGCTCCCATACAAATTTTATGGTTTTAGTTTATTTATTCCATACACCTGAGGATATGACCTTTTAAAGAGTGCCGGAAAGGGTTAATATGTATCACCGACCCACATTATTTTTGCAAAAGAACCATTTTTGCCTTTGACACCTTTTCCCTCCGACCACTCCTTAGGGGGGCTCCCATACAAATATTATTGTGTTTGTGCCGGAAAGGGTTAATATGTATCACCGACCCCCATTACTTTTGCAAAAGGAACATTTTTGCCCTTAACACCTATTTCCTCCGACCACTCCTTAGGGGGGCTCCCATACAAATTTTATGGTTTTTGTTTATTTATTCCATACACCTGAGCATATGACCTTTAAGAGAGTGGCGGAGAGGGTTAATATGTATCACCAACCCCCATTACTTTTGCAAAAGGAACATTTTTGCGTACCTATTCCCTCCGACAACTCCTTAGGGGGGCTCCCATACAAATTTTATGGTTTTGTCGATAAAACCGGAAACTGTCGATAAATAGGTAGCAAGTTTAAGCAAACAAAAACATCAAATTTTGGCTTTATATTTCATATTATTGTGTAAAATTTATATAAGTTAGAGAGTTCTAGCATTAATTTTTGTCGCATTGAGGATCAATCAGACCAACAAGTGCTAACATGCCACCAAAGGCTCAAAAAGTTATATAAATACCGACACCTGATAACTATAAACCACCCTACTTACCTCCGAGAATGACGTATTCTACGTCAAAAACTGCCAACTAACTATAAGTTATAACTATAAAATTACAGCGAATTAAAAAACCTGCTTTAGTTACAATAAAAATTTAAGAGACATCCAAACAAAAACACCTATAAAACGTTGTGCTCATCTTGTGGCCACCACTGTGTTGATGTATGTATCTACTCTTATGTCGTGATTTATTAGTTAAAATCATTCAGTAAAAAAAAGTAAACATATGAGAACAGTAAATGCCATCTTCTATATTTAAAGAGTTTTTCAGATTTTTTTATGTCTTAAAAATGATTTGAACTTGAAATATGATTTTACCCAATAGACAATTTTTGGGTGTTGTTGTTATATTTTAAATAAAATTGCTTAAAAAAAAACCGTGAATTCATTTCAATTGTAAACAAACATTTGATGCATTGAAATTTCAAGTACAACCAAACAAATTTCAAGGTCAAATTTAATATTACTAGATGAGGCAGAATAGACTTGGTTGTATAGAAATTTGATTGAAAAATATAATAACCTCCCTTCCCTTCATTGGACAAAGATAAGGTTGTGAAAATTTGAAATAAATTATTTTTCCCGAGAATATTGAACTAAGAGCTCATAAATGTATTAATCACAAAATATGTTTAACATGCTTATAAAGAGGAAGGATGAGGATTTTTTAAATCTAAATTGTGAAATTTGAAATTTTAAAAAAAATTTGTATTCGAAGTGATTAATGCATGAGCATTTTCTTTTATTTAAACACATATTTATTAGCTTCATTTTGTGTGTATGTCCCGTAAAAATTTTGGAATCGATTTTTTAACAAATTCCCAAAGAGCGATTTTTAAATTTTTTTGGCGACGGAAGTTTTTTGGAAAGCAAAATAGAAAGCAGTAGTCTGTATTAATAATCATGTAACATAATAAAAAAAAAATCAAATGTGATGTTTCATAAGAAAACTGACCTTATCTTCTCAGACCATATTTTTCAGGAGAGCTAATAATAGACATTTGGGTAGATTTTATCGGTTTTCAGGTTAAGGTTGCCCAGATCAGAGGTTAAGGTTGGTAATACTGCCAGACATATTCTGAGTATTTTGCAATGGGGTTTAAGTCGATTATTAAATCAAAAACAAAAAAAAGAGATTTTTCCTAACCTCTACCTCCTTAAAGGAAGAAAACCTTCTCTTCTACCAGGTATTTTAAATGAGGAAGCTAAGGTCCCTTTTAATTATCAAACTATGAACTCAAAACTTGATGTTTGCATGAACTTCAAAATGTTATAAGTAAGCTAATTTTTCAATTTTTTTTTTTTGTAATTGAGGTGTCCCTTTGTTCGAAGTAATATGTAAGTAAAGCAAAAAAACGAACTTTGATTCCGGGAAGATAAGGTCCCTTTTTCTGTGAAACTTCAAAAATATCTTATGGGAGGTAAGAGACTGTTTTTTATTTTTCATCAATTGTTTGGGCTCTTCAGGCTTGATAGAAGAGATTTTAATTCTCATACAGGTTTGGCATTCAGTCTAGTGCAGTATTTTATTTTAAAAGCTGCATAGGTTAATAATCCTGTTTCGCACAAGTAAGTTTTTTTGAACGGGAGAAGAACATTCAGGGCCTTTGTGACAAACAGTAAATATTCATCACGGATTCAACACCAAAAATCGTTCAGAGTCATTGTTGATTCATAAATCTAGTTTGACATACTTTTGGGCTTTTGTAAGTTGCGTACAAAAGGATTTTGAACCCACGAATTCATTTTAAATTTTTATTCTATTCTTAGGGCAAATACATCCGTCCAATTCTTCCAACATATCATCTTGAAACATTTCTGAGTCGCTAATAAACTTACTAAGCAATGAAAAGCTTTCAATTTCTCTCTTACTGATATAAATAATCCAAAAGTCTAATTTTATTTTGAAAGCGGCAGTTTTGTTACTAGCTTTGAACACTGTTGTCTGCACCTTTTAATGACAAATTTAATTCGTTTAGTTTTTGAAACATATCTGCCATAAAGAATAGTCTGAACAACCATGTTCTAACATACAAACGGTCTTTCAATTTAAAAGAAATATATATAAAAAAAGTTTGTAACTCCGCTCTAAGTTCAAATAGCCTTGTAAAATTTTTACCCCAAGATAACCATCTCACTTCTGTATGGATCAGTAGTGTTTTGTATTTGCTGCCATAATCTTCACACAATATTGAAAACAATCGCCATTGCAGTGAACGTGATTTGACGAAATTTATTATTTTTTACCGCTTCATTCAGGGCCAATTGTAAATTTGGGGGTGTTTATCTAATCGCCAGTGCCTGTATATGAAAGATACTTTTTAGCAAGAACAACAACTTCAACACAAAAGGAATTGTGCGTCTACATCAGTGGGGATCAACGCAAGGTTCAAACAACAGCAAAGAGAGCTTTCCGAGTGCACAGCTTTACACTGAAACAAGAAGTTGTTAAAAACTCTCACAACATTTGGTGCAAGGAACTCTTGTCGAGTGTTGGATTTTCAAAATAATAATTTCTTTTTTATTTTGTGTTTGTTTTTCGCTATTTTAACATAGAAAACATCAAGCAAAAATGTATTGATGCTTTTCCTGAAACATTGCAATATATTTACGTATATTTGTAAATAAAACAGCGAGCAACACCCTCACCACATAAACGCTCAGAGCACACTGACTTGAAATTTAAAGCACAGCAAAACAAAACAAACTTTTACGCTCAACAACACACGATGCCCGCGGGCTATGGGAAACTATGTAGTGAGCACCACTGGTCTAAATTTTCGATACTATCGAAACTTTTTTTTTCATTTGGAAGATTTGCGGGGTCCTAGGGTTCCGTGGACCACACTTTGAGTATGGCTGAGCTAGAGGTTTGAAACTTAAAATGTGGTTCAGAACTTGTTTATGACAACACAATATTAACTCATATTATTGATTGTGCGTTTATTTGTTCAAAAAAATTTGCTACACAAATTAAACAAAAAAACTTAAAAAAATTTATAGACATTTTTGAGACTCAAACTCACAACCTCACGATTATAAAGAAAACGCTGTACGTACTGAGCTAGAGAACTCACATGAAAATATTTTCTGAATAGCAATTAATGAAACAAATTTAAATTTTCAAAAATTCACCACTGAAGGTAAAAACAAGAATTGTAAAAATGTACCCTCTGAACCATAAGCGAAGGTTTTGCGAACGTTTTTGGGTAGAATTTTTTTACTTACTTTTTAACTTTTTACTTTTACTTTTTTAAATAAAAACTGTACTTCTTTTGCGAAATTCAAAAACACTTATTATGAGTTGAAAAAGGAGCATTTTTTTATTATTTTAGTAGGTAAAAATTTCTCGTAAATGAACCATTTTTGTTCGTAAATGAGTTCAGAAGTGAATCATAAAACTTTATCAAAATCATTTCTTTTGATACAAATTATCGATATGTAATAATTAATAATATTATGTAATAATAAAATTCATAATTCAAAAATGTTAATTTTTTAATTCCTTTTTGAACAAAAAAGGTTCGTTTTTGAAAAGCAATTCAGTCCGGCAAGTTATACAAAAAAGTTTCATTTCCGAGTGCCAAAAAAGAATTTTTCTTTGGTACATTTTTTAATTCATTTCCTAAAAAACAAGAGGTTCGTGTCTGGCATTTTCGTCCGGCGATTGATTCGAAAAGAGTTCATTTTCGAGTGTTGAAAAATAACTTTTTTGACGTGACGAAGTTACGTTGTACTGCTCTAGTTTCCAAAAAAGTTGAAAAATGAATTTTTTAAAAATTCATCTGCGTTGCATTGAATTATTACTCGCTGAGTATAAGAGCTATGATTAAAAAATGGTATGACCGTAAAGGTTAATTCTTTGACTTCATTATAAAAACAAAACAAAAATTCAAAACATCATCGGGTCGCAGGGGGAACTGTTTAAGCAACACAACTGAAAATTTGTTACATGGAATTATTACACGCTGAGTATTAGTGCTAGGATTAAAAATACGATACGCCAATAAAGGCCTACTGTAAGTCCTTACAACAAAATTAGAAAAAAAATTTCTGTCGCCATGGGGACGCTGAGAGAGCCGCTCAAAGATCGATAACGCAACATTCATGCAGCGGCGTTGCATTGAATTTTTACTCAATGAGTATATAACCTTCGATAAAAGTTTAAAAAGGAAAATAAAGTTTTTATACATGGCTTTACGACAAAAATAAAAAAAAAATCCAGCGTCGTCAGGTCGTGAATATAGCAGCTTATGTAACAGAAATGTAATATCGTTGCATGGAATTATTAATCACTCAGGAGGAGTGAAACGGTAAATTTTGTTTTACGACAGCATGGATGTGTTATTAGGCTTCACAACTAAACTACAAAAAAATTCTTGTTGTCATGATTTCAGGGATGCAATCACATAATGCAATAAAAATGCTACAGCCATGAAAAAACGTTGCATGGACTTTTAACTCTGTGACTACTGGTGCAACGGTAAATTTTAAGGAACGAAAACAAAGGTGAGATCTTCGGGCATATGACAAAAATAAAAAAAAAATTGACGGCGTGTCAAAGAGCCTAAGGGAACCGCCTAATGTGACGCATATGCATCACTTTTGCTGGATTAATTGAAATTAGAGCACAACCAATGGGGAAGCAAAAAAAAAAACTAAAAGAAAAGCACCAACTCCAAGTCCAACTCCAAATCCAACAACAACTTCAACTCCAACTTCAACTCCAACACCAACACAACCACCAACACCAACACCAATACCAACACCAACACCAACACCAACACCAACACCAACACCAACACCAACACCAACACCAATACCAACACCAACACCAACATCAGCACCAACATCAACACCAACACCAACACCAACACCAACACCAATACCAACACCAACACCAACACCAACCTCAACACCAACACCAACACCAACCTCAACACCAACACCAACACCAGCACCAACACCAACACCAACACCAACACCAATACCAACACCAACACCAACACCAACATCAACATCAACATCAACATCAACATCAACATCAACATCAACATCAATATCAACATCAACATCAACATCAACATCAACATCAACATCAACATCAACATCAACATCAACATCAACATCAACATCAACATCAACATCAACAGCAACATCAACATCAACATCAACATCAACATCAACATCAACATCAACATCAACATCAACATCAACATCAACATCAACATCAACATCAACATCAACATCAACATCAACATCAACATCAACATCAACATCAACATCAACATCAACATCAACATCAACATCAACATCAACATCAACATCAACATCAACAGCAACATCAAAATCAACATCAACATCAACACCAACAACAAGAAACTTCGTCACGTCAAAACCTACGGGTGTGTCCACGGCACAGCCAACTCTTTTTTTATGATTCTTTTTAACTCATTTCCGAAGAAAATAAGGTTCATTTTTGAGAGGCATTTTAGTCCGACGAATCATATAAAAAAAGGTTAATTTCATTTATGAGTGCCGAAAATGAACGTTTCTATCAGAAAAGGTTCATAAATGAATTCGAAAATTGTAATTTCGGTTCACTGAGTAGTTTCTTCGATTTATTGCTATTTAGAAAATATTTCTATGCGATTCTGTGGCTCAGTGCGTACAGTATTTGCTTAATAATCATGACGTTATGAGTTCGAGCCACAGGAATGTTAATGAATTCTTTTTTAGTTTTTTTTTCTGTTTAATTTCTAATATTAATGAAAGTATTTCTCATTTTTAAATTTCTTTTTTAAAATTTTTTTTTCACCTTCAGTTTAAATCCCTCCCCCCCCAAAGCCAATATTTGCTATATAAATCGAACAAAAATTTAATTTATAAGTTTAAGTACTTCCATTGATGTGAAAATTGTATACAAAAATTACAGTGTTTTTTTTAAAAAGTAAATAGACAAATTTAGATAGAAACATGGTGGCATGATTCTAACTAAATTTCAAATCATACTTCGAAAATAGTCCTGAGTTTTGCACAATACTGTTAATAGTAATAAATAAATCTTTGTTTTTCTTTTTCCACTTTTTCACTAATCAGCCTAAATAATTTGTGTAATTTTTTTACAGTTTGCCAAAACCTACCATCTCGGTCTTTGTAACAACAACATAAACACTGTTTTCAAGAGGATTTCCTTAATCCATACCATTATCCATAGAATTTATATTTACAATTTAAAAAATGCATTATTTAAATAATGCCTGCTCCAACTTTATATGCTTGAGGCATTTATGTAACACAGACCATAGCATAACCTTGAATGCATGCCAGGCAATAAACGAACTTTTGCTTGTACAAGAAAATATTAAATTTGGTTGGCTCAACCTTCCAAATAACTAATGTTTGATAGTGAAAAAGCCAGCAATTCATAAGTCATAAATACCAGCAAGAGTTTTAACAAATGTTAGCGGTAAGCTTTTGTTTGCCATTTAAATAATTTATATGGAAAATTTCTAGAATGTGCAAAAACAACTGAAGGTACATTTCCAGAAATTAATATTTTTCATTAAATTAAATTAAGTTGGAAAATAAGTGGTCGAAATTGATTCGGACTTTAGAGAGAAGAGTCTTAGATGTTTATTTTTTTTTTTATTTATTATCATTTTCCAATTAAACGTCTTCAGTGTTTTACTTTTGGGTAACAGGAGAGTCATTATTTAAGTAATTTTACTGCGAAGAATTCAAATCTGAGATCAGAATTGGGCAGGATTTTAAGATGTTTGAACTAATCTTCATGAAAAACGGTTTTTGCGCGACCTTCAAGCTAATGTATGGGACGCACAAATTTTAGTAAACTCTCTCCTACAAACTGCACAATTTTTTACTACTCTATTCCTTCATAATGACCTATGGAATGGCACGTTTTTATTTGCAAGGTCATGGCTATATTAGCCCTCTACTGCATAACAATGTCTTTAAGCACACTTACGTTTGTATTCAAATCTCGAACTGAAAACCTTTTTGTTACATAGCCCGACAAATTATTTATGAAGTTATTTTAAAGTAGCAACTACTTTATAAATAATTTTTATATAAAAAAACGTTGCCCAATTTATGGGTTTTTGCTATGGCCGACTACAGACATGTGCTTCGGTGCGTTGTCTTGGTGAAGGAGGTGATTTTTTCTTCAAATCAATGTCAAATCCGTCCAACTGCTGCGAATAATATTCTTCGAAGATAGTTTTACTCTTAACACTTAACGTTTTACGCTATGACCTTATTGGCCGAATGACCAAAAAGGAGGCCAACTCTTTTGGTGCACGTTCGCCCGAAGAAGTCCACTGCTTTGATTGTTCCTTGGTCTCTGATGTATTGTTGTGTATTTATGTTTCGTCTACAGTTACGAAACGGCGCAAAAACTCATTCGGATTGCGGTTGAACATCGCCAAATATTCCTTTGAAGTCGTCACACGGCGGGGCTTAAGGTCGGTTGGGAGCAATCGTGGCCCCCATCGCACGGATAGCTTTTACATTTCTAAATGGTGATTCGGTGATTCATGTAAATTGTGATGTATCCATTCACTGGAGGTGCCTACAGCCTCAACCACCTCATGCATTTCATTCTTTATTGACGATTTCTGGCGTGACAACCAATTTTTGGTGACATTCAGCTTCACTTGTGCTGGTACGACCACAACAGAATTAAAACCGAGTAAACCATTGAAATTGATGGTATAGAGCGCCCATAGTATTTATCAAGCCTTTCCTTGGCTTCGGTGATGCTTTTTTTTACTCAAAAAATTATAGTTGATGTGTGCACGAAATTCACTTTTTTCCTTTTTCGTCGAAATTCACGAGGTTGCCTGCTTTCAATGGCTGCCAAACACAAACTAAATGCGTTTGACAGACACAAACTCAAACACATAGTAATTAAAAGGATCAGTGTTGCATTTAAAGTTACTACGCGGTAAATTAAAAAATTCAATGATTTCTCAAATTGCTCTCGTAAATTAAAGGGTTAGAACACTGTTTGGTTTTCAAAAAATTAAAAAATCTATTTTTTTTTCATAAACCAAACCTTTGTATATTGAGAATATTACCAATTTGCTTACATTGTAACAATTTGTCCAAAAAGTAACTCTGAACTATAAGCGTTGTGTTTATATAACTAAGGGAAAAACAAACGAAGTTTTCAGTTGGAAAAAACAAATTTGTTCAATTGCTGCAATTTAAAAATCACTCGCGTTTATGACAAACGAAATTAATTTCCTGCAACTAAATGACTTTTGCAAATGAGAATTTCAAACACGGCAAACTGGCGACAAACGTTTTTTTCTTTGCGTGTAGTCAATTATTTATAATTTAAGCATCTACTGTGAGCGTCACAACAAAGTGTACACTTTTTTGTATACGAGTTATACCACATATAAGTCTTCAATACTGTGATAAGTCCCAAAACTTATTATGTATTGAATTCTTATAAAAGTCTCTCTTAATATAAGTATAAAGTCTTGCAAATAATTTACCACAACAACAACATATTTAATAAAAACAGAAATTGTCCATATTTATCGCGTCAAAACAAAGTGTACACGTGCATAGTAAGCTTAGCAATTTCAAATATTTAAAACAAATGTAACGGTATCTCTCTCAAATTGGTTAATTATGATGTAAGTTAATGTTTCTGCATCACTCGCCTTTTGTAAAGTGAGGAAGTAAGTTGTAAGAAAACTTATTCAAAATGTTAAACTTTTATTGAAACATTTATAGAGAAAGAAAGTCACTTCAATTGTGGATAGAGGTCATAATATCATCAAGCAAATCATTAACAAATACAAAAAATTTGGATTCTTTTGAATAAGACGTGCATTAAATGCAAATGGTCTATTTGGTCTAAAAATTAATTCCAAAAATACTAAAATCTATATATATTATTCACTGTAAATATTGAACATTGGTCGTTGTTCCAATGAAACGATTGAGCAGCATTTTGTACAACAAATGCATAGTTTTCTGCAAAGTCGCATTGAATTAAAAACTCGTTTTCCTTAAGACCATCTTTTAAATTTTTCAGAAAAGAAGTCTGTGTGTTGGCGATGAAATCATGTAACATACTTTTAGTTTTTCCAAAAGATCGCACACATGATCAATGAATTCTTCGGAATCCATAACTTCAGTCTTCAAAGTACTTCTATCTGTGTTTTGCCAAACGGAAAATTCCACTCTTTCAATAAAGTTTTCGTTTAAAAGAGTTGTAAGCAAAGTCTTCAGATGCTGTACTCCTGGACAAGAGTTACATTTAGCAAAATGGCAGGAAGAAGAAGGAACTTTGCACATTATGTACTTCAGGCAGTCGCGAAAACTTTGAAGAGTAACACCATGATTATTACTTATTTCACGGAGGTTGACTCTAATTTTCAGATTTTCTCTTATAATAAATAAAAAGATTTCAAAAAATCAAACAATAAATCTATTTTTTTGTTAATATAAGCTTAGATTTAACATACAGAGGTTTCTTACGCATTTGGAAATGCTAACTGGGTGACTTTAAGCTTTTTTTTTGTGTGATGAAATAAAATAGTTGGAAGTTTTCATGCATAAATGCTCATAACTTCAAAACCTTAAGAGATACCATCCTGGATGATATCTCCTTTTGAAGTAAAGAAGTTTATTATTTTTATAAAATTGTTGCGAAAAAAATCGTAGGGTAAATAATCGTATTTATTTTTGCAAAAAATTTTATAGAATAAAACTTTTTTCCAAAATTCTTCCAAAAGAGTTAAAGCGTTCATTAATTTTCTTTCGTTTGACGTTTCATTTAGTCAAATCGGCTCATTCGTTGAAAAGTTAAAGACCATTTTACTTTCACATTCTCACACTAAACTTAAAAATTAAACACCCTGTAAAAAGTTATTCCGTCATTCTGGGCCTACAAAATTAACGTCTTGAACGTATAACCTTAAGAACTATACATGGTGAAAATTTCATCAAAATCGGAGTACTTTGAAATTTTGGGTGGAACACTTCAAAAATAATGCCCCATATATAAACGTAAGTTGCATTGTGTATGAAATTGATGTTCTCTGTAATGCGTGATCCGATTTCGTTTCTGGTTTTCCCATGAAAGGTGCCTTCAATACGAAGTTTTTTATGTATAAACGGTCTTTGTATGTGTTCATGAATTATAGGCATTTTAGTGCATTTATACAACAATACAGGTGTGAACAAATACAGGTGCGCACATATGGTGTAAATGGGGAAATATTTGTAAGGGAAATTGGAAATAAATGGAATATTGGAATAATTTGGCAAGTCTCACTTAAGTTCGCATTTGCGCGGAAAATATAAGCATAGTAAAAATTTTCCATACCCCTTTTTTCCATACCCCCTTTTACCGCCCACAAATCAATAAAAATGCTATATTTAAGACGGTTTTGTCGTATTAGACTAAAATTTTGTAAATAAGTTCGTTTGGTTACTGTCGGCTACTATACTAAAACTGGGCGTGGTCTAACTATATATATACATCCACTTTTTAGAAATCATTATTATTCTTGAGTTGTACATGTTTTTATAGTGAAACTGGCTATGTAGATGCTATGGGCCCAAGAGGCGGTTACTATATATTTGAGCGAACATTAGACAAGGGGGAATTTGGTCACGCAGGCCAAATTTATGATATCGAATTGCTTTGGAAGTAAATGTCGTATAACAATGAAGGTCTTTCTACGGAAAAACTGGCACGGGTATTTGAAAACGGGGCGTGACTTCACCCATATAAGCCAAATTTACGATACAGAATAGCTATAGAAGTAAAAGTCACAGAACATTGAAACTCGGAATATAGATACCATTTGGTGATGTCCTTCTACTAGAAAAGGTGACATGCATTGGACAAGGGGGTGTGTCTCAACCAATACAAGCCAAATTTATGACACAGAAAAGCTATGGAAGTAAAAGACAAAGAACATAGAAGTAAGAATGAGGTTACTACTTGGTAATATCCTGCTACTGGGAAATGAAAAATGCAAAAAATTTACAATAGAGAACGCTGTTATAGAATCCAAAACTACTGAGCCGATTTAGCTCAAATTTGCGCAGTAACTATGGGGTCATTCATAAATTACGTTATCAATTTTGTAGAGAGAGAGGTTTTAAAATGTACTAGGATAAGTAACGAATGGGGGGAGGGGGTCTCAGATATAGTAATGTGACCAAAAATAAAAAAAACTCGAAAAAAATTGAAATTAATACAACCCAACATTTCAAACCATTTTCATCCTTACATCTTCATGTTTGACCGTCTAAATTGACTGTTAACTATTGGCAAGTGTAACATTAATTTTTCTTTGCTTGCTTTTCGGCAGTTATATTTTCTATTTTCGAATATATTTTAATCAATTCATTTTTTTATTTCATATACTACGTAATTTATGAACGACCCCTATGTTTCGAGTACGAGATGGTTTAGTAATAATAACGCTGAAGGCATTGCAACGTTTTCCTGTAATTATCTAGACTAGTATCGCCTTTGGCCGAAATTCGACCATTGAAATTAGTTTTAAATCATTAATTAAAATTTTTCCGATAAAATAATTAACTTAAAACAAAAAAGTATGGTTCTATTTAAAAAAATCAATAGTTATGAGGTGGGTTAATGATTAAAAACTTCCGTATAAACTATATTTTTTGTGAATACTCTCTCATCATTCGCCAAATGACCTTGTTCCCTATGTTCAGAAACATAAAACTTTAAGCTATCAAAAGATCTAACTCTACTAAACTGGCTGTCGTAATAAGTCCCCAACATTTTCGAATGTTTGCCCCAGGAAATGGCTTAAAATATAGATTTGTGTATATAACTTTGGAGTGGTTTGAAATATTTGAAAAATTTTTTCACAGAAATTATGTTTTTAGCTGTAGAACTTTATAAACAATACAAAAACAACATTTTGAAAAATGTAATTTTCATCAAAAAAATCATAGGGGGTAGCTCATGATTTTCGATGATAGAAACACTTAATTAAATTATGTGTCAAAATGAAGCAATTGTTGCAAATAAATGATATGGTATATGAAAGAGTGTGAGAGAGGAAAATAGAAAAACAAAAAAAAAAAATTACAAAAAAAGAATGTCTGGTCTAATTTTTAAGCAAAAATTGAATATTTTAGAGTGTTTTTGAAAACAGCATAAGAAATTGAATTAGTGGGATAACGGTACATCTTTTCTTATTTCTCAAAAGTTATTTAGTTAAACTTTCAGACAAAGAAAATTTTGGGAAAATCGATTGAAAAATGGCTGAGATATTTGCATGCAAAATCAAAATTGGAAATATCAATTGTTTTTTTCTCATTCTGAGGCAATGACATTGCTTTAAGAAATGCATTGCATGGAAAAAATCTACAGGTTTCGAAATATCGCAATACTTTTGATGTCATAATAACGGGAAATTTTTTTAACATACTATTCGTGGAAAATATTAGCAAAAAGGTTTTCGTATACCGTTATTTTTCTCAACCAACGAATTTTCATACAAAAAACTTTGTACTGAAAACATCTATAGTTTTCGAGATATCACAATAATTTTGATGTCAAAATAACGGAAATTTTTCAAAATCTACTATTTGTAACCAATTTCACCATCGCAATGTATATTGACACTTGCTAAATGAAAAAATGCTTATTGTAGGGTAACCGTAAACGATGGTGAAAAATATTAAATTTTTTTTTGCACTCTTATGAATGTCTAAATTTCTCTCTTATATCATGTTTTTCCATCTCTTATAGTTTAGCTTTTATTTAATAAATGCTCTTTTTCCGCTCATATTTGAGGTCAAAGGTCACCAAACTTATATTCAATCATACTGTGCAGCCAGACCTTTCATCTGATATCACATTCTTCATTTTACCTCTTCCCAGTTTTGAGATCCCTAACTAAAATTGATATAAACTTTCAACGTTAATATTTCGAATCAAAGGTCATGAATTTAAAATCTAACCTCATTCGGCACATCTATGGTGCAGTACCTTTCGAATGATGTACGTTTCATTGTCCTTATTCTAAAATAAATATTGAAAAAGTGTACGACAACATTCGATGTTTGCGTATTAATATATAAGATGAGGTGAAGCAAAGTGCATCGGGAAAAAGCTAGTTTTTTATAAAGAAATATGGTGGACACTAGGGTGGCCCTTAACTGTATGCGATATTTTTTTTTTTATAAATTGAATATGTGCGGTGCCCTCGTTTGTTTCTTATCATGCCAAAATTATATTCTGAAAATTTCAGAAAAAAATATTAATATTTATACGTGCCGCAAAGCGAAACTTCATTCGAAATACACATTCATATTTAAAAAAATTGTTTTTTTTTCAACAATAATTCAAATTAAGACAATTTTGTGTGATTTTTTAATCAACGAAACAAAATATCGCATTAGGCATTTAATTTATTTTTACAACGTGCTATCATTCGTCGAAAACGGTTGACTAATACGAAAATTACATTTTTATTGTTTTTAAAAAATATTTTTTTTTCCGAAAACAAATGAAATTAATGCAATTAATTTTTTTCAATCTTTTATTGGCGCATGAGCATAAACATTTCTTTCCAAGGAGATATTATGTGTCGAAATCGGGTAAAAAAAGCGAAAACTCAAAATTTTTAGTGGAGCAAAAAACTATTTTTAAAAAATACTTTTTTCGAAAATACATAAGTAAAATCAATTATTTTGAAAAAAATTATGTTTCTAATTATAAATTGTATAAAGTTTGTACGTTTCTAACACAACAATAACCACATAAAATTAAATCTTAATCAATACATTTATTATTTTATTTTTTTTTTTTTTATTTAAACTTAACACCGTTTATTATTGATAATTGTTTTTACTTTAGTTATTGCTCGTAGGGCCAAAATAAAATTTTACGACTGTATCCTGGATATTTCTTACGATAGTCCCAGATAATCATTAAATTCTCAATCAAATAATGAGAAATACATATATACTTTTAGGAGATAATCCTGTTGGTTTGTGTTCTTAGTTAGGAGGCTATTAAAATCAGTTATTAATTTAACCGTATGTTAAGCTGTGCCGTTCAGTAATTTTCAAGTAAGGATTTTCAGAACATCAGTGTAGATTAGAACAAAGGAAATCTGTTCTAATTTTGAAACGTTGGGAAAATTTCATTGATGATGGTGATAAAAAGTCTCAAAAAGTCAAAAGAAGATGGTGTTTGTACATCTTCTTTATATAAAAATACTTTCTTTCTGCTATCACTTTCAAACTGGTCATCTTCCTGGATTTTTTTAGCCATGTCAACTTTAATTTCTGTTGGAATACTTTCATCGAACAACACAAAAGCAGGAGAAAAGGTACATTTGTCTATCTGGGTAGTACTAATTCTCATGGAAACTGTAATTCATATGATATTTTTCCTGTGGTCTTTCTACATTATAATACTCGTAAGATCTCAAATAATAAAGCTAAACCAATTTTTAATTATTTTATAAATCATACTTTTCTCCCGCTTCTTCTCCTCGAGTTTATATAATAAACTCAAACTCGAATAAGTTTGAGCTTCTGCCATGCTCTTAAGACGTCAATCATGCAACATCAAACATGCAACCGGGTCTTCCATTTTCTCTCTGGAGTAGTAAAAACTGGCTGTCTTCCTCTATTCGGATTAAGTTCAGAACGTCACTGTGTGAAATATCAAATAGATTGTAAAATTCATCGCAGAATAAAGTCTCCTTAATTTGTTGCTTTTCTGTTGTGCGTTACTGACTTCTTTGTTAATTTTTCGAACATTTGTGCAAATCTAACAACTTTTGAACACATCGATGGGGGAACTCTGGTAGGTATGCTTGCCTTTTTCCAAAAATCTATGCAAGTTAAGATCACCCTTTATTTAATAAGTAAATTGTAAATGTAAAAAAAATTGTATCTTAAAGATTCAAGAATGGTTTTGTCTTAAGATTCTTTTTCTTAAGCTTAAATTTGTCAGCAAATATTCTGGCTGATGCAATATTTCATCTTGTGATGAAATACTTTTGTTTATAATAACGCGATCAAGCTATCCTCAGTTTTGTTTTTATTAAAAGCCTTTAAATAAGAGAAGAACTGATTTTCACAGTTAGGTTTTTAGTCCAGCTCAGCCAGTTGAGTTCCTAGAGTGTTTAAGTGAAGTGAATAAAAAATAATAAACTTTTTTAAAACCACAAAAAGTACAAGTGTTTAATTAATTTGCATTCTTCTATAGTAAGACTTGCACTTGTATTCAAAGATAATTTCACTGTTTTTATCTTAAAAAATAATACTTGAAGTACATCTTTGTTAGAAGGTAACCAGTGCTTTCACTTTAAGTAGATTCAATTAAATATATTTTTTGTTTTAAATGTAATAAGTTGATCGGTTAAACATAATTGTAGAGCGTTAGTAAAATAATTTTCGAAAAAAATTAAAATTTTTTTTTTCGCTCGACAAAATAGTTGTAGTTTTCTCACTTTGTAGTCAATTTCAACGGATGGTAGCTCGTTTGAGAGATAATGTTATGTAAAATACGATATTATGTTGATCAGATTAGAAAAGAACATTAAATAGTCTTCATTTTTATTATTGTTGGAAAAAAAACCATTTCTTCCAATATAAAGGCATATTTTGAATGAAGTTTCGCTTTGCGGCACGTCTAAATATTAATATTTTTTCTTGAAATTTTCACAATATACTTTTGATATGATAAGAAATAAATGAGAGCACCGCACATGTTCAATTTCTAAAAACAAAATTTAAGGGCCACTCTAGTGGACACTTTGTTTTGACCCTCACTGTATTTGATTTTTTGCTTTTAGACGTTCCGTTTTGTTGCAATGCTGTCAACGCCAATGGGTTTAATGTTCAGGAGCGCCATTTTTGACAGATGACTGCAGGCCAACACGATATAAAAACAAGATATTAATGTAGATTAAAAAAATTTTCCATGTAGTACTAACTTCATTCAATAAATATACAAAGATTTATACCTATATGTCAAGCTACCTAAATTTGAGCGCTTACAGCAATCAAACCCCTTAAGAGCAAAATATGAGCTAACCATTCGCGAGCAATTTCAACTCTTAAAGTAAATATTGAAGTCGCCATCGCCGAAATAAAATCCCAATTATGCGGCAAGTGATTGGAAATATCGAAAAAAAAGAATAAAGGACTGGAAACTAAGCTGAGGAAGTCTTTGAAAAATATTGCATTTTACATTGCATCTAAATAATTTTTGTTTTAGTCAGAAAACAAATTCCTTACTTCTTCTTGATGCAGTCGTTATATTATTAAGGAAATTTATATTTATTATAGTTTGAAATTCTACACAACAGAAATTTTAAGCAAAAGCTTAAAGCTTTTTTGCTTTGATATACTCTTCAAATTAAAAAAAAATTTAAAAAACATGTTAAGATTGTGATCGAATTTTCAATTGAATATTTATCAAAAATGCTCTTCCTCAAAATATTAATAAAATGATTTTCAATTTAAAAAACATATTCACTTTACTTATTTTCCATTATGTTGATATTCGTATAACATTAAATAATACAAAGAATTCATGTAGGCCGTTTTTTTTTAAATTACAGCGAGAAAAGCTAAATAGTTTGAGGTACATTTAAATTTTGTTTCACAAATATTTTTTTTTTATTTATGTCGAACGAGTTTTTTTTTTGCATTTTCTCATTAAAAATCAATTATTTTAAAAATAGAAATTTTAAAAAATTTTTTTAAATTAACCATACCGTTAGATTTTTACATAAAGCTGAACAACTGCACGAACTCAACTGATGACTGCGTCGAAAAAAAACTCTCTTAATTAACAAAATAATTTTTTTTTTTTTTTTTTTTTTATTGATCACCAAATTTGTTTACAATTTTACGTTTTGCATTACTTTGAAAAATTTTTCAAAATATTTTCACTATTTTTTAATTTTATTATTCTTGAATCTCTCTCTCTCTCTCTAAACAATCACTCGGTCGAGGAATGAGGAATTTTAATATTCTATCCAAAAATGCTTTCAACTGCAATTAAATTTAATGATTTTCGCACCTAGACAGACACAAACAAATCAAAACTCACGATTCTTCAATTATATCAACTTATTTCAAAACACTTTCAACACCTGTGAATTGTGTAGTTTGTAGAAAGACACCAGTTTTTTTTATTATTTTGTTTTTTTTTGTTTTTCAATATATTTTGAAATTCAATAATTTTTTAGCAAGTCAACAAAAAACCACGTCTGTTGCCAAAGAACGCGTGTCAAGGACTAAACTTTTAGCACGAGCCGGCTTTACAAAGTTACCGTTACCGACACAACAGCCAGCACAAGAAGCTACTAAATGTGCTGGCTAAGTCAGAAGAAAAAAATAAAAATTAAACATTTGGCAAAAGGCGCCAAAAACTGTGGACGCCAATAAATTGTGGACTCCAAGGCAATGAATGTGGAATGTATTTTGTAAAGAGAGCGAGAGAGAGCAATAGCTCCAGCACGTGGATGCGCCCGCGCATGCTAAAGCAATACAAACAAAAGTGTGCGATATGCAAACATTAACTACCTGTTGCATTTCATTCATAAAATTTTATAGCCTTATTTTTATTTTTTTATTCGTTTTTGGTTTTTTGATTTTTGGGTTAGAATCTCATTTCAAGTATCTTAAGTATTCGGCGAAATTTATCTATACAATGCTCATGGCTTTTGCGTTTTTTTTTTTACTTGTTTTCTAAGGAATGGAAATAACGCATGGAAATCATTTCCATTATTATGATATTTTTATTTGTTAAGTTCGAAGCCAACTTTAAATGTATTGGTAAATACCCCCGCTTTCTTTATTTTCTACTAATTTTGATTAAATACATTTAATATTTAATATTTAATAAGATCTCTTTTATATAAAAAATAATAATTTGCGTCAAAATGTTCTTCAAGAGTGAAAATAAAAATTAACACATGGTCCAATAAGTCCTGAGACTAAGTAATTAAAAAACTTTTTTTTGCAAATATTCTTCTTTATTCATCAACATAGGTTCCTTCAAGAGCAATACATTCATTCCACCGCTTTTCCAACTTTTCAATACCGGTTTTGTAGAACGATTTGTACTTCGCATCAAAATACGCTTCAGTTTCAGCCATCATCTCTTCATTGGAGCCAAATCTCTTGTCGGTAACCATTTTTTTGAGGTCAGCAAGGAGCCAGTAGTCGCTGGGGACCAAATCTGGCGAATACAGTGGATTAGGAAGCAATTCGAAGCCCAATTCGTGGATTTTCGCATTCATTCCACCGCTTTTCCAACTTTTCAATACCGTTTTTGTAGAACGATTTGTACTTCGCATCAAAATACGCTTCAGTTTCAGCCATCACCTCTTCATTGGAGCCAAATCTCTTGTCGGCAACCACTGTTTTGAGGTCAGCAAGGAGCCAGTAGTCGCTGGGGACCAAATCTGGCGAATACAGTGGATTAGGAAGCAATTCGAAGCCCAATCGTGGATTTTCGCCATCGTTTTCATCGATTTATAATACGGTGCATTGTCTTGGTAAAAAATAATTTTTATTCTTCTTTAAATGGTGCCGATTATTTGCGATTTCATCCTTGAAACGCTCCAACAACGCTTTATAATAATCGCTGTTGATTGTTTTTCGAGATAGTCCATAAACAAAATTCCATGCGCATCGCAAAATACAGATGCCATAACCTTTCCAGCCGACTGTTGTGTTTTTGGTCGCTTTGGCCTTTTTCACCGCTTCGTTCCGTACGTTTTGACGTTTTGCTATTAAATGTCACTTGAAAATATAAAGTCTTCATACAAATTCAACGTTTACTTCCGTTTCTATTATAAATGCTACTACGTTTACAGCCGTTCTTTCGATGACATTTAACTCCGTTCCGATCCGTCTATTATAATCAGAGCTTTAGAATATACGCTAAACACAATGAACGGCGTCAGCGGTCAGCGCCAATTATTATTATTATTATTGTTTTTATAGTTGATGGCAGCAGCAACGCGCACCGGTGGTCGCTAGTTTAAAGAATGTGTAGTATTTAAGGCCTCGTTATATGAGAACCAGTAGAAAAGACATATTGCTTAAAAAAAAAAAATAAAAGTTTAATAAAAAAATAAAGTTTTAGGTACACGTAAAATAACCACGTTTATTTTGAAAAGTACAAGAAATCAGACAAATTCCGTCAAACATGTCTGTAAAACTGGAATCGTTTAATAACATTATTTTATAGACTTATGAACAATTTTCCGCAATAATTTTAGCTTCAATCCAAGGTATAAGCTTGTATAAGAGAGTGTGAACTATTAGTCCGCCATTATTGCAACGATCCTTAGTATCGTATGCATGCAAGCCAACTAATAATGTTTCATTCTGTGAAACATTTACAGATAAACTACTTAACTGTTCAACACAGGGAACTGCAGAGGCTTTAACGCAAAACTGCTTGCATGGTGTACAACCACAACTTTTGGCAGGTACAATATTATAAATGCTGTTCGAATGCCAATTTGAGAGTTTGAGGAAAGGATTGACGATGACTGTGCTGTTCTTATAGAGACGAGACCTAGCTAATTTAACGGTTCTGATTAATGGTGAATTAGCTGGAATGATGCCAGCTACATTAATCAAAGCGATATCATTTTTCCTTGTTTTAGCATTATATAAGGGATGAATATTTATTGTATCATTATTCGCTTCAACTAAACCTCCCTCACCAAGGGCCGTGCTTATTAGAAGATATTGAGCACTGTACATAAGAGAATACTTTTATTAATTTTTTTATTTTTTTTTTTTTTTACAAAATATGATCAACTTACTCCTCCAAGCAGTGAGCTGGTGTCAAAATCCATGTAGGTGCCACGAAAGCACCGCTGCACTTAACTACGGCACGTGGCAATGTAAGGTGTGACACTGTGTATCGCACTTCAAATGGCCATATGACACTATCTTGTGCCAAAGCTATGTTGGCCAGAGCCAAGGTAAAGGCAATAAGTATATAGTACATGTTGTTCTAGGTCGAGATAATTTTGCAACTGATGGTTAAAATTATATTTTTGGGATACTTATATAGTCTGAATTTAGTTAGCCCACGCGGCTTAATCACTTGCTTGGCAAATACAAATGGAATTCATACATCTGGAATTACCCCACAGAATATGCACTGAACAAAATTTTTTGAAAAAACTTCAACTTTCAAGCTAAGAAAATATTTAATACCGTTTATACACATGAGGATGAGACTAAAAGCGAAATGATATCGTTTGCATATCGAAAGCGAAATTTTACACTATAGTTTATAGTTTGTATATCGTGATGATACTCGAAGCGATATTTTGCACTGAATAAAATTTTGTCAAAATTTTAAATTTTAAGCTAAGCAAATGATATGGTTTGTATGTCGAGATGATACTACTTAAAGTGAGCAAAACGAAAACATTCTGAATATATGAAGAATATATTATCAATTAATGATGACAACTAACTTCCTAAATATTACCCTTCTTTCCAAAAAAGGTCATATATGTCACTGAATGATAGAAGATGAAGATTATTTCTTCCTTCTACAACTTCAATACCTTCATCACAAGTGATGTGATGAGTAATCATAATATTGCACATTACTCGCATCGCAATTTAAAAAAAAAGCAGCTGTTCGGTATTCGTCGAAAAATTATCGGCTGGATATCGTCATTGCAAAAAATTTCGACATTGCAACTTTCTCGGGGCTAACTTAATTTCCGATATTGTTATTGTTATTGTTATAAAGTCTGTACATTTACGATTTCCAAGCTGGCGTCGTAAAGATATCGATAGATGGCTTTCCAGTATGCACCTCAAAACAAAAAAAAAAAAAAGCAAAAAGTGCCAGAAGGACCAACGAGCCCCCGAAATATCCAAATACCTGTTACTTTTTGAACATGCCACGAAAAAAATTTTTTTTCTCAGAAATGGTTCAAAAATGTAAACAATAAATGATAATTTATTTTTACGCAAGTGAGTTCATAAATGATTGCTATTGTTGGTGTTTTTTTTTTTTCTTTATTGGTAACGTATGTATACATTCACTATTATATACAACTATTTCTCAAAAAAAAAAATTACATTTTACTTTCAATTTATTTAAATGTTCATTCCAGTTCAGGGGTTGGTGTCGAACCATAACCCTAAATACTTTATTGTTGTCACTCTCGTTATTAATGCATTCTTGAAGGGAATCCCTGGTAAATCATTTAATTCTGTTAACGGTCTATTGTTATTAAACACTATGAAATTAATCTTTGTTAGATTAATTTTCAATAAATTTTTATCAAACCATTGATCAATTTTTTCTAAGTCTGATGTTATATTTACTATTAATTTTTCTATTGAAACTGTTGCATATATACATAAATGTTTTATCATCAGCATAGAATTGTGGAAATTATTTTAAATCCATCTTAAAAACATTATTTATATAAATTAAGCACAGCGTTGTTGCGCTAGTTTTGATCCCTGCGGTACCCCCGTTTTTATTTGTAGTGTTCTGCTTCTTGTCTCATTAATTGTAACATATTGTTCCCTATTCATCAAAAAACTTTCGAACAATTTTAGATCGTTTCCCTATACCAGTGGGGCTCAAGAAATTTTAAGCGCGGGCCAATGCTTAAAAAAACAAACAAACACAAAATGTTGCTAATCGTTGCTTTTGACAAAAAATCAAACAAAACAAAACAAAAACAATTACAATGCAATAAAATTACATATCATTAAGCACACTGCCAGTCTTAATTTCTTTTACAATAACAATGCTTGCATGAAATATTACTCGACACACAAGTAACGGGACAATCAGCTTCAGTATCGACATCATCGAGTGTGCGTTTTTTATTTTGGCTTTGCATGCATTTGCATTTGTTTTTGTAAAGTTCGCTGGAAAATGTGCTAAACACTGAACGAGTGAGGTTTGCGTTGTTGTTTTTTGCATGCGTTCCTAGAATTTGGCTCATCGCAAAGACAAAATTAAGAAAGAAACAATTTATATGAAGGACCACGTGCGCATGTTTGCCCTATACCCAATTCAGCAAGTTTTCGAATCATAATTTTTAAATTTACTGAGTCAAATGCTTTAGACAGATCTATCGCCAACATTGTCACATATTTTTTCTTGTCTAAGTTTTCACATACATATAAATATTCTGTACATGATATACATGCTGCTAAAGTATTCGAATTTTCAACAAATCCGAACTGGTTTGTATTAATTATTTGATTTCCTTTTAGAAAACTTTTAAGGCGATTTAGTATAATATTTTCGAATATCTTATCAATTGTACTCAACTTGGTTATTGGTCGATAATTTGCACAAATTTCCTTACTTCCTGCTGTGTGTATTGGGACAATGCAACAAGTTTTTAATTCTTTTGGATCCTGTCTATTTCGGAATCATTCATTAATAAATTTAGCCAATGCACCGACTAGGAATTCCTTGTATTTCTTAACAAAACGTCCAGACATTCCATCCGGACCATTTGCTGACTTTATATTTAATAGTTTGATCGCTGTTCCCACTTCTATGCTGTCACATTCACTAAGTGAGAATGGTTTTGTAATACCAAAGACTGGCTCATCAATGTAATTGAAAGAATCTGAGCTTTCAACTACGTTTATGAAATGCTCATTGAAAGCATTGGCAATTTCTTTAGAATTTATAATGATATTCTTTTTATATTTAATGTGGCTAACTTTTTCTAAGATCTGCTCTTATTTCTTTTTCCATACATTAATTCCTTCAAAATTGCCCATGTTTTATTGCATGAGTCTATATTTTGTTCGATTTTTCTGCCATAATACTGTTTGTTACGGTGATTTATTTCATTTCTAACTTTGATTTTAAGTTTTTTTGAATTCATTGTCGAAATAGGTATTATTTTTATATTTCTATTTTTGTAAATTGTAATTGCAATTGAATTGTAATTTTTGTTTGTAAAATTTATTTCTATTTTTTATTAATTCAAAAAGCTGACTATTCATCCACGGACTTCTATTTCGATTTATACTTTTACACAATGAAGTATGAAAATCCGAAAATCCCATTTGCTTCAAAGTCACGGTTATCAAATATATTAATGGTCTGGTTTTTTCTCGAAAATCCTGTTTTTCTTTTTAAATTCACTGCGAGGGATATTAACCTGTGATCTGAGATCGGGTTGTCTTTCAATGAAAGAACGAAATAAAAACTTAATTTGTCGGTTATATGATAAATGATTGTTTTCATGTTGTTCCCTATTCTAGTGACCATATCATTGCTTAACTTGTTTAAACAAAAACAACCATTGCTGTAAATGGGTCAATTGCATACAAAATGCTCTTTTTTTGTCCCCGCTCTTTTGACTCTGTTTTTAGGTAAAAACAAAAAGAAAAAAACAAATAAAACATGAGAAAGTGATCACTGAAGAATATTTATTGGCAAAATATATATTTCAGAATCCTAAAATTGTTTGCATATTTGTTTTCAAGAATGTTATATTGCTCTCTCGTACTCGCTTAATACAAAAACATGTGTCCCCAGTTACACTTTTTGATGAAAAACGTGAAAAAAAAAGTTGAAAACAATGCAAAAATTTAACAAATAATAACTGTTTTGTAATGATAGCATTTATTTCTTATGTTTTATTTTGTTGTTATTCTCAAAACATTGTCATCGCGAATTTGGCTTTCGATTAACATTTAGTCCCCGCACATTGGGGGACATTTTACGCTTCGTTAGTTTTAATTTAGGTGTGGTATAGATGACAAGAAAGTTATATTAAGAAAGTGCAGAGATTAGTTCTCACGAAATTCTAAAAATTTAGACGATTAAATAATATTAAAGTAAATTTTTTTTTTTCTCAGTTCATCATGATAAGTACGTGTAAAAATGTATTGAACGTCACGTGGAGTTTTATTAAAGCAAAAATAGTAAATAAAAAAATTCCAAGTTTAAAATCATTGTTTCATAGGTTTTGATTTAATTTCTTTGTTTTGGTATATTTGCAAAATAAAATTCCTAAGAAAAAAAAACTAAAAAGTGGCAAATGTATTGAACGTCACTTTTAAGATATGTCACACCACAAACTGAAGGAATACAATACTGAATTTTGTATTTCGTTTTTGTTTATTTAAGAATAAAATAGCAAAGTTAACGGCTTCTGAAAGAGCACGAAGATATCGGAAAAAAATAAAGCTAGATAAGGAACGAAATGAAGAATATAAACGAAAGCAAAAAGAATGGTACCTATGTATGACTTTGACCTGATTTTTGCTTTTTGTTTTTACTTACTGATATCGCCCATTTCACATTGAAGTGATCAGTTGCACTGATCTTCTCCGATTTCTCTCAAATATTTTTCTTGCATTGGTTTATTGATTTGAAGACCAAATTCGAAGTTATAAATTTTTAGAATAATTGTTCGCGGCCAAAATAGGGTCTATTTGGAGACAACGTAGCTCAATCAACTTAAGACCGATTACCGGTAATATAGTATCATTGGAAAAGTTATTTCATCTATTTTGACGAAAAGTAAAACATTTTTGAAAATATTGCAATAATTTGCCTCATTCTTAATTTTTTTAAGTTCAATACCATGCCAGCAACACGTGCTATAATTTTTTCTTTTTTATAATTTTCATTTTTTACGTTTTTACGTTAGGTTATACCTTTCCAATGATATAAAATGAAGATGTGGTTTTAAAGGGTTCAGAAGTTATATTGTAAAAGATGAAGTCTTAATAAATTTTCAATACAAATTCAACTAGCTATTGACTTTTTTAATTTTTTGTAAAAAAATAAAGAAAAAAATGGATGAAAATTTTATGTATAGCTCAATTATATACTTTATATTTACTTTTTGTTTTTTTTTTTTTTTTTTTGTAAAAGAATAAACCGGTTACTCCCAATTTGATTTAAATTATTTGGTTAAGCGCAACAAAATGTATTGAACGTCACAAAATGTATTGAACGTCACTGTGTTGTTTTTTGTTGAAATTGCTTATTATTTAACAGTTTTTTATTATTTATTGCAAAGTATTATTTACTGCAAGTCTACTACTTTGAAAATAACCTCTATGTTAATGTCTTTTTGGAGAAAAATTTTAATTTTCCCGCTATAATTGTAAAATATGTAGGTATTTTTGGTAAAAAATTGTTATTTCTGTAACTGAAATGGCGATTTCTGCAAAAGCTGATTAAACTGATTAAATAACTTAACAAACATCACAGTAAGCTTTCATTTACAACGATTTTCAAATTTTTAGTAATTTTTCTCGTATATCTGCTGTGTGACGTTCAATACAAAAATTGTATAAAAACCATAGAAATAATGATTTTTTGCAGGGCCTAAAAACAACTTCGAATTTTCCATTAATTTTCACTTAACTTGACTACTCTAACGGGAAAATTTAAAAAACTTTAAAAAGAAAACATGAAAACCTCTTTGTGTACGTATTTTTTTTGCAATCGACCCAAATATTATTTAGATAACTAAGTGTTTCATTATTATTACCGAGAAGATTGATATTAAAGTCTGCTACTATGATTGAGTTTTTAAATTTCAATACTTCATTTTCAAAGTCATTTATAAAGCATTCTATATTAGAAGAACAGAAACGATACACGCACGTTATGCAAATTCCGGTCTTTAATAATTTGATTGTGTCTTTGAGAAAACTTTATACCTTCATGTACGAAAATTAAGCAACCGCCTGCTTTATATGATTCCCGATTCGCAATATATACATTATTGTTTGGCAAATTGTAATAAATATTTTCATTTTTATGTATCCATATTTCGCTTAAAGCAATTACATGTATTATTTGTTTATTTCTCCTATTTGCTTCTACTATAATATTCAGATCATTCAGTTTGTTTCTAATGCTCTGTATATTTAGATACAATATGTTTTAGTAGTATGTATTTAAAAGTTCGTTACGCTGTTTTATTACAGGAATTCAAATGGTCGAATGTAAGTGCCAGTGAAATTTTTTACATAGGAATTGAGTTTAATACACAGCAATGGCATTTATATTTTGTTGTTTTTATTTAACTATACTTTTTGGCTATACAGCTTGAGGAGGAGAGGACTAAAAGTGCTCGGAAAGTCTGAAAATGAAATGGTTTTGAATGAAATTAAATTAAAAAAGTATACTTTTAGTTATCAATATAATCAACCTAAGTCGAAACATATCAATCTTCTCTAAACCATCGATATCATTCTTTTGTTTTTGCTCCCAAAATGGGTAAAATTGCTTCTTTGACCTCATTGTCTTCTGAAAAATTCTCCCCATTAACTTTTTGTTAAGTTTGACAACTTAAAGCTGTCACTAGAGGACAAGTCCGCACTATAAGGTTGGTGACCTAAGGGTTCAAGCCAGTATTTGTTTAAATCAGCCATCGCAACTTTACTCTTATGAGCCGGTGCAGCCGTGGGATCACTTTAAAGGAGTGTTTGGTGATGTTCAACTGCAATTCGAAGGAGTTTTTGAGCCTTTTTGTATTCCCTGCGAATATTTGCTATTTCGTGAAAAAACCTGAAAGAAAGACTCGGCGGTAAGTAATTTAGGTGAAACGAAGAGGTCATCACTAAACTAGCGCCCACTTTAAGGACCTTGATTAAGCATTTGGGAGGAAAAAAGTAATAAAAAATGACAAAAACGCTGAAATTAACGTATCGAACTAAAAGAAGATTATGTTGAGAAATAAAACACTTTTTTGCCGAACAAAAATAGCTTTTATTCAAAAAATCACTGACTTATCCCATTGCCCTCGTATTTGGAATAATGGTTTCAACTGACCCGTCCAGGGCGAGAGAGATCTTATAATAATATATATAAGACCTCCCTCGTTTTAATAATTTTCTTAAAACCCGATTGCAAATTTGCCAGTTTATAACATTTTTTAAAAATATAAGATTGTTACACAAGGTTCTTGCTTTATTTCAAACTGTAGCAGAATAAAAACAAATATACTAGAAATTATTAGAAACTGCATTGAGACCAAAGATAAAGTATATATGTTATCATTGGACAGTTAATGTGTATTTTTATCTGGTTATTTTTAAGTTTCTATAAAATTATTTTTAATATTATTTTTCATTTTCTCAGTGTACCATGTATTTTTCAAATGTTACGTTTATTAAGAGCTCTTAAGTAAATAAAAATTTACGCGTGGAGTGAAACAAATGTTTAAATATTTGCTCAAATTTTTGTTCTTTTGGCTTAATATCGGAAGTGATCGACTTGTTTTTCAAAGGTTTCAACACAAAATATGACTTGTTTAAATAACCAAAGTAAGCACGTGTGTCCAAGGTCATACAAAGAGTGTAGAATATTTTTCAAGAGAAATGAAAAAAAAAAAAATATAAAAAAACTAATTAAGTTAAAAATGTTTCTAACAAAGTTTTTGAGACTAAATAGTTATTTCAAGCTGTAAACTAGTGTCATTTCTACATAAAAAACATGTTGGTTTCAGGACCATCGACAGAAAAAAAGTTTCATAGATATTCTTTGTTGTCTCTTTGTTATTTTGTCATTATTATTTAATTAAATAAATGAGTTTATCGCAACGATTTTCATAAACTTGTATAAAAAGAGTATATTTTCAAACTTATGGACTGGGGTTAGCCTAAAGACCCCTGCCCAACGCATGAAAAATTATTTAAATCATTCTGAAAACATTATCGTAAGAAAAGAAAAAGAAACGCATTTATTTCAACATTGCTCTAGTTGCCCTATTTACCAGTATAAAATTGATCTGCATTAGCTATAGAAATACACCTTGAAGCTACACCCACAACACCCATTACTCAACCATAATCAAGAGTTTAATATATCGCTCGATCAAAACAAAAAAAAGTGTACCGCACATCGTAACAATCTAATTATTATGAAGCTAACCTACAACCAACTGGTCATGGATGCTTCGTGTTTAGCGGGTCAAAATATATGGGAATCTGCCTTCTCGTACTCAAACTTTTTTTTTGTGCACCGTAAATTATTCATGAAGAAACGGGCAAGTCTAAATGCCTTACAATCTGTGTCCCGATACCATACGAAGTAAAAAAATGAGATATTTTTCCATTAAACTGACAGATTATAAAGCTTTATTATGAAGAGGTAATACTTTGCACAAAATTCGTGGAAAAGCTTTTATTTGCAAATGTATCGAAAACGCAAAGATTTGTGTTACAAAATGTCATCACACAAAAAATCCCCGTGTCCCGATGCCTGATGTTTTTTGAATGAATGATTCTAAAAAACTCTTACAAATTTAATATTAATATAAATGTATATGATAAGGACATAAGTTGTCCATAAATATTTCTCAACTTAAATGTATTTGCAAAATATGTACTCCAAATCAGCGTTTAAAAACTTCTAAAATTTGTCACTGTCTTTGCTGCTGCTTAAACTTATGCTTCTAAAAATGTAGCAGTCGCAGTCAGAGCAAAAGCAAAAAACGATAGCTGATAGATTGCGAAGCACTTCGGTAGTCGACAGCTTCGGCAGTTGTCGTTTTGATCGACTGAAACTGTGGACAAATTTGAAAGTCGAAGCAGCAGCAAGTGTTCAACTTTCATAAGCAGTGTTGCCATGTGTGCAGATAAAACTTGTTTTGGCAGTTTTTTGAGAGGGTAGAAAGTTTTCAAGTTTTTACGATTAAAACGATGCTTTCTATTTTAGTTTTATGAATCAAATAGATAAACTAAATTGTATGTTACTAAAAAAAAATAAGTATCATTTGAAGCTGCTACTACTAATTTTCATTCCTTTCAAAGTTTATTTTTATGGCAGCGCTGTTATTGTTGCCGTCATTGTTTCAAAAACCGCACCAAACGATTTTTTTTTTTGCAAAAATCATCGAAAGCATTCATCTTTTCCAAGTCGTAATTAGAGAATAATGGCGGTGCTGATGGTCCAGCGACTTTTCCGTATGCAGTGCCAGAACTTTCGCTGTAGTGTGTACGTGGACAGGTCGAGTTCTTGAGCATGATGACAAATTGAGGTGTTTTGATCGTTTTGAGTACTTTCCTGTATTGCGTCGATATTTTCGGTCGAACGTTCAGGTCGGAGCCGTTTTAAGGTCGTCACATCTTTCACTGTGCCAGTCTATTGAAATGTTTTTAATATGTTGCGCCCTTATTTCTCGAAAGCTGCATGAAAACAAGGAAAATATGCTAGAACTGTGCGTAGCGTAACTGCGACTGAACGGGAATTTTTGTAATAAAATTCAAGGAATTCTAAGCTTTTTTCCACTCTGTAAATGACAAGTGTCAACATTTGACAATTGCCAAACGACTGATACACGCTTTTGTTGCTGACATAATATTTTGGATAAAAGCTTTGTCCACGTCATGTAGTCTACGCCGCCCATCACTGGTGCTGGCAATAATTGACAATCGAAATTCATACACCCGAATATAATTTTATTGTTGCTGCTTAATTCGAAATACCTCTTGTAGCGCCTTGCCTCTTGCAATTAACAAAAAGGTTTTGTTTTTTTTTCTCACCCTCTTTGCATATATTTTCGAATTTGTTTTGATTTTATGGCATATTTTTGTTCTAGCAATAAGCCGTCCAACTTAATAAAATGAGGAATTGAATAAATATTTAGTTAACAACAGGATGAGAAACATCTAGATTAAAGGAACAAATAATCAATAATAATGAGCAATTGACTAATGTCAAAATATATGCTTCGACGTTAATGAAAAGGGACTAAATCGAAAAAAGCAAGTGTTTCTTTCTTCATATTTGAATATAAAGCATCACAAAGTATCACATTTACGCAAAGAAAAATAGTGAAAATTCAACCCTCAGGGATCTAGTTAAGAGTGTTATAATATAAGAAAATATAAGAAAATCTATAAAAAATCTCTAAAAAGTCTACAAGTATATGTTCCAAGGAAACTTTGGGTGTGAAATTCATATATTCAAAATACCTTTCATCAGAATCAAAGAAATCTAAAAAAAAATGATTATTTAAAAATATTGATAAGTTATCCAAAAATTATGACGGGATCGTCAGTAAATCCAGTAAAGGCTTTGAATGATAAAGGGGAGCTATCGGATTTCATTTTTGTATTTATGAATTATTAAAATTCCTCTGAATCAGACGATATTTTCAGTTTAAAATGTTTTAAATACTCATTATATAATGAGCATTATATAATCTATTTTCAAATTCCAGAAAATAACGTTTTTTGGTTTTTAAGTCATTTGAGCCTAAGTTACAGACAGATGTACAAATGCCTTCCATCTGTCCTATTCCTGTAGTTGCGAAGAGTTTTTAAATCCTTTGTGTACGTAGAGTTTTTGCAAATTTGAGGCTATACGGTAAGGTCTGAGAAAACAAAGCAAAGAGTTCTATATATATAAAAAAAGAATTGGCTGTATTACTTATGGGTACACCCATAGGTTTTGATGCCGCAGTGTTACTTTATCCTTGTCCTTTTTCTTATCCCTTTCGTTTGTTCCTCATCCTTCCGTTATTTTTTTTTATTTTTAAAGTCTTGTTTATATTCCACCTCAAATATCAAGTATTCTCACCTCATTTCCGCGAAAACAGCCCCAAGTCATCAACGAGCATTCTTCAAATTTAAGAATTATTACGCTCTGATATTACGGTCTGGTATACTCACATTGATGAGTGGTATACTCCAATCTTCTTATCAGTAAAAGAAGATTCAATCTTAATCATCTAATCTTCTTAGTCCAATTTTCATATTTTTTGATTTACATAAAATTAATCTTTGCAGAAGACGCACTGTGATGCGACAAGTTAGACGGAAAAAATTTTTTTTGGTTTCTTTTTTTTTTAGTTTTCGATGTTTTTTTAGGTATAGAAAGTTGCAAAAAAAAGTATTTTAGAAATTTTGGACAAGTGGGCGTGGCAGCTACCATACAACTTTAACACATTTTGTGCTATATCTTAGAAATGAGGCAAACTACGATAACAAAATCAAACGTAGACGTATGTGATTTTCAATAAGTATACAACGTTTCAGCGTAATTAGATAAGTGGGCGTGGCAGCCCCATACACCTTAAACACATTTTGCGCTATATTTAAGAAATGAGATAAAGTACAAGAACAAAATCTAACGTAGACGTCTGGTAACTATGTGATTTCCAAAAATTAAAAAAAATTCGGTGCAATTGGAGAAGTGGGTGTGGCATCTATCATACAACTTAAATACATTTTGTACTGTACTTTAACGTATGTTAACGGATGAGTTAATCAGATATCAGAAAATGAGAAATCAAGTTCGAAAACGAGCCAAATCGGATGAAAACCACGCCTCCCATACAAAGTGACATAATCGAAACGGTAAAATCTTTTAGAATTTAAAAAAAAACAATTTATGGACTTATGGATGAAAACCACGCCTACCTCCCATACAAAGTGACTACATGAAAACGGTAAAATCTCTTGAAATTCCAAAAAAATGTATATAATTATTAAATTAAGGCCCAAAACCAATATCCTCATTCGATCTCACAGTCCTCAAATTATTTCAATGTCAATTTCTCAATATCACAATTATAAAAAACTGTTCAAACCTGGATTTGAATTGAATAAAAAAAAAATTTTTGCAAATGTGAGTGGCTCTTTTTTTATTTTTCAAAATAATTACCAAATTTTCCGCTTTTACGCATTTATATCCTTAAATACCGTTTTATAGCGCCAACATTTTGAAAGATACGTTATTGAATTTATTTTATTTTAAAAGAACATATCTTAGTCTACACTCTTTTGGATATTGGGAAATATTTCAAAAATAAAATCAAGTATAAACAACAAAATTCATGAATAAAATATCACTTTTTGGTTTAAACTTCAAAAACTTTCAAGAATTTTTTGTTTTTTGTAGAAAGCGGAGGTAAGTACAAAAATAAACATGAGATCAATGGATTTTTCTTAACAGTTCCACATCTGTAATCATCTGAAAAAAAAAATAAAATATATTTGTAAAGTAAACACTTACGTCGAGGTAGTGACTTCGGGTTTTGACGTGATGAAGTTACGCTTTACCACGCCGGCTTCCAAAAAAGTTGGAAAATGCATTTTTTCAAAATTCATCGGCTATGCATTGAATTGCTACTCGCTGAGTATAAAAGCTATGATGACAAAAATGGTACCACCTTAAAGGTTAATTCTTTGACTTCATTATGAAAACAAAAAAAAAAAAAAATTCAAAACGTCATCGGGGCGCGGTGGGAGCTGCTTAAGCAACGCAACTGAAAATTTGTTACATGGAATTATTACTCGCTAAGTATTAGTGCTAGGATAAAAAATATGATAAACCAATAATAGCCTGTTCTGAGCCCTTACAACAAAATTAGACAAAAAATTTCTGACGTCATGGGGACACAGAGAGAGCCTCTCAAAGATCGACAAAGCAACATTCATCCAGCGGCGTTGCATTGAATTTTTACTCGGTGAGTAAGCTACGATAAATGTTTAAAAAGGAAAATGAAATATTTATACTTGGCCTACCAACAAAACAAAAAAAAAAATGTCACCTGATATTTCGTCGTGAATATAGCAGCTTATGTAACAAAAATGTAATATCGTTGCATGGAATTATTTCTCACTCAGGAGACATGCTGCGGTAAATTTTGTTTCACGACCTCATAGATGTGTTATTACGCCTCACAATTAAATTACAAAAAAAATTCGTATCGTCATGATTTCCAGATGGCAACCACATGGTTCATTGAAAATTCTAAAACCATCATCAACATCAACTATTAAAGCAAATTTATTTTCAGGCTTATTTTTAAAATAAGGGCAAAGTCACTACCTGGGCGTAAGTGTTTACTTTATAAACATATTTTTGTTTTTTTCAGATGATTACAGTTCATGTTATTCTGCAAGCAATATGGTCCTACTCTTCTCTTTTTTTATGTACTTTAATAATTGTTGAAATCAATAAAAAAACTTTATATCAATTACTCTGACCATTTCTTTGTAGTATTCTTTCAAAAAACGCCTTGAGAATCGCTTATATTACATAAAGGTACCCTTAAAAAAACTTGATTTTTTCAAAAGATACATATTAGATGAGTACTCAGTAAAGACGCCAACACTTTACCGTGACATGTCAAAATATAAGTTACACGGTTTTACCTTTTCACCTGTACGTTATGATTTTCTGTAACTCAACAGGCGCAGACCTGCATGGCTGCAAGTTTCTCGCCAACAGTATCCGACACCATTGAGTTTGATACCGCATAGCAATGAACATTGTGAAACGTGTGCTCGTTCTAATCGCGTACTATTACGCCATGTCGATTGGTATTATTTCGGCACGTTATGATTTCAAGTGTCATAAATTTATCGCGTCACACTTTTCGAGAATTTTTGCTTTCATCATAAATATATTCTATATAACGTTCATACCAATTGTCCTTTATTTCGGTAGCGAGAGTCTAGACTTTTATGGTGATAATTATATAATGAGATTCACGAATACTTTCAACATCTACCTACGCTTTACGGTTATAATTCTGACGCTGATCTTTCGCTGGCCACGTGAAAGATGCTCAATAGCTATATGGCAACAATTAATTACATTGCAGTGGCAACACTTCGATACAGTGCAAGTACGACGCACAACTCAGTATCGCTTTGACAGGCTTTTCTATGCCAAATACTTTACCGTTGCTTTCCAGAGCACGGCCGATTTATTGTCCGTTTTGCATTTGCGGCATGATGTGACAATAACTTCACTTCTGTTGGCGTACTTCTTAAGTAGCTCGCTGAGCATAATAAACGTTGGGATATTTCATTATTTTTGCATTATGTGGCATACTGCGAAGTGTCTTACCATTTTGAATGATGAACTCGAAGATAAAGTTCGAGTTGTAAATGACTTTCAGCTATATCGGAGCCTGCTGCATAGAAACAGTAACATCATGCGACAGTGCAGTCATCTTACAGCTGTTGATATTTCGAAAATTGCACGCCTACAACTGCACTTGACCAATTTGATTGATGATCTGAATAAATGCTATCAATACCAAATCATCTCCTTTTCACTAACAAATCTATTGTCGAATATTTCCTCTCTTTACACAGCTATTATGATCTTTGGCTGTAAGGAAACCCAGTTGCATGACAATAGCGGTGTTCTGATTTTTGGAATTTTTGAATACATGGCAATAATTGCGGATATTTATTTGATTAATGTTGTATGTGAAATAGCGGTGGTCGAACGCGAGCGTTCTGCACACATTTTGAAGAGTTTAAACGAGTTAACAACACTGGAAGGGGACTTATTAAAAAACGTAAGTTTCCTCTTTAAATATTTATATAACAGATCATAAGTAGGATTTTTAAACGTAATTAAATGGGATTTGGGATGTGGTGTTGCTAAAAGCTATAAAGATATTTATGTATTTTTAACTACTTTAGAGCAAATTCGTATGAAACCATCGATATCACCCACTCTAATGTTTAACACTGGTATCGCACACTGGTCCTGTGGAAGAGTTGTATTAATATATGAAGTCGAATAATCAAAGATATATGGTATAAATTATTGGAAAGAATTAAAAAAAAAGACCAAAAACTTTTTTTTTTATTCAATGAAGCAAATATAGGGTGTTTTCAATGACACATGAAGATAACTTTTTCTTACTTTTAGACTGTCAGTAATTTTTGTCACGTAAAAATATCACATTTTTTCTCAAGAACTCCTAAGGACTGTATCGAAAAGAAACTCCCCACTTTTCGAACAAAATTTTTCTCGATCAGTTTGATGGCAACTCTGCGCATGCCGTTAATAAGAGTGAATTTCAAGCTTTAGAAAACGTTTGACTTTTGTTTACTTTTTGTCGCAATGTTCAAAATGCCACAAATTGAATTCAAAGGTCGAAAACAAATTTTGTACAATTACTGTACAGAAAAAGGAGTTTCATATCGTGCACTAGCAAAACGATATAAGGTATCACACAAATCAAACAAAAATATGGTCGAACGTTATGGTGAACACACCACTATATCGAATTTACCAAAAAGTGTTCAAAAAAGGTTCACGTTGTCCCGATTTGGAGATAAAGTTGTTGAGCTTGATAAAGAAGAATCCTGTCATCGATGTCAGTCCGGGATTTAGCCAAAAAAGATAAAACAACCGTTGGAATGATACAAAGAGTGAAGCAGCGCTATGATTTAAAAACACATAAAAAACAAAAAGAACCGAAAAAGACTGAAAAACAAAAAACCACGGGAAAAAGAGTGCGTGTAAAAAATTAAGAGTGTAATTATGAATGACAAAACGTTTTTAAATTTTCTTTAAAAGGGTGTACTTTTCTACACCTGGTCCCCGATATTATACTCAGTGAGGATGTCAACGATTGCTTCAAGACGGTAGTAGTCGAAAAGTTCGAAAGCAAGGCTCTCATTTGGCAGGCGATTTGTTCATGTGGCCTGAAATCAAAAATATTTGTTACAACAGGAAAAATTAACGAGCAAATTTACCAAAAGGAGTGCCTTCAGAAACGGCTCATACTATTCTACAAGCAGCACAAGGTGCCGACTATATTCTCTGCTTAAGGACAATGCTATCAATTTCGTTGAAAAAGAGGAAAACCCGCTAAATGCTACTCAGCTACGACCAATAGAGCGTTACTGGGCTTTAATGAAACAAAATTTAAAGATAACCGGAAAATGTGCTAAAAATTTCGCAGACATCAAATGGAATTGGCAAAGAGCATTTTCTCTCCGTACGAAAGAGATAGTACAACGTTTGATGAAGAGCGTTAAGCAAAAAATTCGAAGAACTTTTAAAACCTAAATTATTTGTTATCAAAACTATTTAATATTTTTCATAAATGTGTCTTAAAGTGATAACTGAGTTTAAAAAAATAAATACTTTAATATATTCGAAAATACAGATTTAATTAAAAGGGAAAGTTTCTTTTCGATACAGCCCTTACATGTAAATTCAAACCTCCAATGGGCGCCTTTCGCCGCAGCTTAGAGATTAAACATGTTTAAACGAGTGGTGTATGAACTAAGAATGTTTAGTGCAGCACTGTATTGTGTTATTGTGTTGAAGCACTTTACTGTATTACTGCGCTGACACACTGTTTTAAGAAAAGTAACGTATGGCGCAGTTATACAAATTATTTTTTACTCATCCTTCTTTCTTTTTTCATTCGGCCCTATTTGAAGGAAGCTTTCGTGGAAGCAAGCTTGAGTCATGTTTCTAACTTCCAACTTCAAACTTCTACCGACCAAACTCAATAAAGCAATAGATCAATAGGTCGTTTGTTCTTGTACTAAGTGTGGTACAATTGCTTATTTCAAAGAGGATAGGCTCTTATTCAATCTTGGCAAGGAGCTACTGAGTTGGGTACTGCTATAACCTGGTTATAAGGTGTTGCTGGAGCAAACAGAAGATTTTTGTAAAAAGCAACTAAATGCAACATAAAAAGCAGTTCTTCGCCATGCAAATGCTTATAGAAAAAAGCAGAAAAAAGCAAGTCTTAATTTGGTTTTTTATATATATGTCACCCTGTGTTTCATCGATACTTCCCAAATTTGAAGTGTGTGAATGCTAAACGCATAAGAGCCCGAACAGAACCAAAGCGACTGTGGGTTGGCGGTTCTCTCTGGGAGAAATCCGCTGAGAAAACGTTTAGAATATGAGCAGTTGTCGGTTGCCGGATCAGCATTGATTTTCAGTGTGCGAATGGTACAAATGCAACCAACGCGGTAGGTAGGTATTTCATAAGGGGAGAGATTACTGAAGCAAAACAAAATTATATATTATATTATATTTTACTTAATATCTGCTAACAAAAATAAGCATATGACAAAATTAAATATTTTGGAATATTTGCGTTTTTATTTAATATAGAAAAATATTCTGAATTGCTAAGGGGGTGTTTGAACTCCCAGAAGCCCTCCCATATCTACGGCGTTGAATGCAACACACATACACACAAAACAAAACGTCAGATTATGGTAAAAACTTAGAAAACAGCACTGAACACAACCAATTCTTAGCTTATATATGGCAACACTTACGCCACTCAAAGAGAGATCCGTCAGCCGTCGGGGAAAAAATAGAATTGATTCTATTCTGGCGTTTTTTCGTCGCAGATTTCTACGGCCATTTAATTTTTGGTGGCTACATAGCTTTTCACGTATTTTGTTGCAAAGCGCACCCGAGAACCGACAGCCGCTTTGGTTCTGTTCGGGCTCTAAGTATCAGTTTCTGATCAGATCAATATGCTCAACATGTTTTGTGCAAATTGTCTATCTTTGGTATCTTTTTATTTTTCTAATACATTTCCTGAACGTGTTGAGCTCAACAGTTGTGCCTGCTGAACACAGCCATCAATCTTCGAAACAAAAATATCAAAATTAAAGGTAATGCTGAATTATAGCCAGGATGAACACAGTTCGAAAAAGCAAAAAGTAGCTTTTTGCTTGTGTGGCGTCCGTGGTGTAGTTGGTTAAAGTGCGTGACCTCTATGTCAACGAACCTGGAGACCCAGGTTCGAACCCCAGCAGCGACAGAAAATTATTTGAATTAAAATAAATTTTCTGTACGGCCGCCACTCTCTACAGACAATGGCAAACATCAGAGAGTAATCTAAATGCCATGTAAAGCTTCTTGAGAACAAGAACATTCCGTTCATCGCCGTTCGGAGTCGGCGTTAAGCATGTAGGTCCGTTTCTCGGTCAATTGTGTACAAACTTTAATAACACGAACAACACAACTGATCATAAGAAGCCAGGTCAAAGTCCTTTTAGGGGCTGAAATTGGCCAGTTATTTATATATTTTTTTTTTTTTAGTTTTATATTGGTTATCATTGTTATGTTTAGGTTCTTGAGGTCGTTGATTGAGAATCTGAAGTCATGTGTTGATAAATCTGAAAATTAAAAATAGCGGATCTAATGTGGCGGACCATATGCTTCATATATGGTATAGTTGGTTTTTACAAAATTTTCATGTATAAAATATAGTAAAAAAATTTATCTTGATAATGGATCCGCCATCTTGGATTTGTATAATTTTAAATTTTGACTTCAGATTCATATTCCGCGACCTAAAAAATCCCTCGAAAATGAATACTGATCTAAAAATTTTGTAAAAGCAAACTTTAGCTAGATAGTGATCCGCCAAATTGGATATGTCATATTGGATCCGTCATCTTAGATTTGTATAATTTCAAAGTTTGACTTCAGATTCGAAAAAAACCCCTCAAGAATGATTACTGCTCTAAAAATTGTAAAAAAAGCATACTTTAGCAGAAAAATGGGTCCACCATATTGGATTCGTAATTTTGGATTTGTATAATTTCAAATCAGCAACCCAAAAACCACCTAGAACTACAGTGGTAACAAAAAAATATAGTTTCAAAATATATGAGTCACAAAAATAAAAGTTGGGATCGTAGAGGTCCCGCTGTGACTCAAAGGGTTAAATACATTTGCTCTTACTTAGACGAAATTTGTAGCAAGCTATTTTTTATTCACAAAATTCGTCAGGTTAAAAACAATTGTCGTCAATTTTAAAACTTTTTTTCAGTGTATGAACTTAATTTTTTGTTTTTTATAGTTAATATTAAATTTATTATTTTTCTATCTGATTAATTCGATTTTTTAACCCAAAAACCCAAAAGCCATCTTGAAGAATGCAAGTAGATTATAGAAGGAGTGAGTCAAAATGTCCTGTTCAAAATTCGCCTTTTCAAAATGAACATTTTTAAACATTCTCTCTTACAAAATTCCTCTCTACCAAATTTCCACTTTTGCGTGAAAGAAAATTTTGTGAATGGAGAATTTTTGTGAATGGTGAATTTTGAAAGGGAGAATTTTATAAAATGGGAATTTGACTGACTCTTTCTGTAGTCTTCTAGCAAATAAATAATATCTACCGGATCCTTAACCCTTAAACTCATTCCAGACTCTTAAAAATTCCACACCTACAATTCATTCGAATTGTGAGCCATCGGACCAATGAATGATTTTCTATAAGATACCATGATACCGATGGTGAATTTTGCAATTTTGCAATATAAATTATACACAATTACATGAAATATACAGCCAAAATTTGATGTTTTTGTTTGCTTAAGTTTGCTACCTATTTATTGACAGTTTCCGGTTTTATCGACAAAACCATAAAATTTGTATGGTAGCCCCCTAAGGAGTGGTCGAAGAGAATAGGTGTCAAAGGCAAAAATGTTCCTTTTGCAAAAGCACTGGGGGTTGAAGATACATATTAACCCTTTCCGGCTCTCTTTTAAAGATCATATGCTTAGGTGTATGGAATAAATATACAAAAACCATAAAATTTGTATGGGAGCCCCCCTAAGGAGTGGTCGGAGGGAATAGGTGTCAAAGGAAAAAATGTTCCTTTTGCAAAAGTAATGGGGGTCAAAGATACATATTAACCCTTTCCGGCACTCTTTTAAAGGTCATATGCTCAGGTGTATGGAATAAATATACAAAAACCATAAAATTTGTATGGGAGCCCCCCTAAGGAGTGGTCGGAGAGAATAGGTGTCAAAAGCAAAAATGTTCCTATTGCAAAAGTAATGGGGGTCGGTCATACATATTAACCCTCTCCGGCACTCTTTTAAAGGTCATATGCTCAGGTGTATGGAAGATGTTTGATGTAAAAAAGATGTCATCAAAAGCGAATTGAATAATTCTACGTCTTGTGTTACGACAGAGTCGAAACTACTGTATCTTTTTTTTCTCCTTGCTGAAACTTTCCTCTAGATATTTAAAGGCAGTTGGTGCGCCACTAAATAATTAACTAGCAGTAGGGTGTATCAATGTCTACAAGACTGGTTATTATGTTGTCTGTCATAAAGAATCAAGATAGATCATTCTGAATTTAAATGAATTCCACTCAATATTGATGAATTCAATCAAATGGATATAATGAGTTGGTTTTGAAAAAATACCCTTAGATTCTTGTGCTGAAAATCTACGCTATATGAATTCCTATAGTATATGAATTATTGATATATGCAATCGCTCATCTAGGATTCCAGATTGTGATATCTTGAAGCAGCAAATGACAAGCTTATTAATTATACCAAGATTAGCCATTACAATTGAATTTAGAGGCCAATTGGATTTATTTTACTTCACCAACGTTTAGTTAAATTTTAGACAGCCCAACATCAGTGACATAATCCTGGATATGTTCGACAGCGTTAAATCAACATTTGTGAAACGAGCTCTCGGTAACATCACGTACTACTACTCCAGCCTGCTTGGTATTACGTCTGTACGTTACGATTTTAAGCAGAGAAAGTTAACGTCCAATTCAATTATGAAGATATACGCCATAATTATAAACGTGGTTATAATAGCGTTGGCGCCATTTGTACTCATCTATGCCTTTGAGACAATTGACTTTTATGGCAACAACCAGCTGATGCGTATCACCAACACATTCAACATAACTTTCCGCTGCATAGTTGTCATACTGACGCTAGTGAATCGTTGGAAACGCGAAAAACGCTTCGTTATCATGCTGAACAAGCTAATCAAAATGAATTGTACCTATTTCGACAAAGTTCGCGTGTGCAAGAAGACTGAGTGGAAATACGATCGCATCTATTATATCAAATATTTTACCGTTTACTATCAGAGCTTTTCGATAGCAATATCCATCATGAGAGTAAGCAACCAACAGTCAGTGTATGCTTGGTTAGTGATGCTGTACTTTATCAATGTTCTCAACATGATGTATGGTGTTATGATGCACTATTATAACACCCTGTGGCTCATCGGCAAAAACTTTGCCATTTTGAATGATCAACTCGAGGAAATTTGCATGCTTTTGAGATATCGACATCTTTTCGTTGGAAGCTACAATCTGGCCAAAAATGTGGAAAATATTACGGAGCTGCATTTGGAACTTACCAACCTTCTTGAGCAGCTAAATGATGGTTACAAATTTCAAATAATGGCCACAATGCTAACGAACTTCATCAACTACGTTGCTAATGGATACGACTGCTTCATAATGTATAGCTCGCAGGAAACTAAGCTGAAGTACACCACCGCCTATTTTATGTTCCACACAATTAGTATTGTGCTAGTTTATTTGGACTGGTATATGATAGATCTTGTTAGTGATTTTACAGAACAAGAATATCAGCGTTCAATTGAGACTCTGAGCGCCTTCACTGAGTTCTCTAGACTTGGAGAGGCTTTGGAGAGGAATGTGAGTAGCTTTTTGGGGTTAAATTTGTGTAGATGTTAAGCATGATATATAATATATGATATATGATACCTGATATATGATGTATGATATATGATATATGATATGATATATGATATACATATGCTATATGATATATGATATCTGATATATGATATATGATATATGATATATGATATATGATATATGATATATAATATATGATATCTGATATATGATATATGATATATGATATATGATATATGATATATGATATGATATATAATATATGATGTATAATATGATATATGATATTTAATATATGAAATATGATATATGATATAATATATATGATATCTTCAGTCTTCAGTATGAGTCTATAAAGGTTCCATTATATGATTCTTAAAAGAGTATTAAATATGGCTATTAAAAGAGTCTTAATTTTGAGGAATACATCTTAAAGGAATAAATCAATATTGAACGAGTTCTAAAACAGTATTTATTATGAGTATTTAAAGATTATTTATTATGAGTCTTAAAAGAGTATTAAATATTAGTCTTAAAAGAGTCTTAATTTTGAGTCCAAAAAGACTAATTTTTGTCAGTTCTAAAAGAGTCTTTATTATGAGTATTTAAAGAGTTTTATTATGATTCTTAAAAGAGAATTAAATATGAGCATTAAAAGAGTTTTAATTTTGAGTCCAAAGGACTAATTTATATGAGTTCTAAAAGAGTTTTTATTATGAGTCTTTAAAGAGTCTCTATTATGAGTCTTAAAAGAGTATTAAATAAGAGCCTTAAAAGTGTCTTAATTTTGAGTCCAAATTTAAATATAAAGCTGTCATTATTATGAATCATATTTTGAAGCCCATAACCTAGGAAAATGTACACATAAAAGAGTCTTTTTTGAGTGCATAATGATGATAAATAATCTCATTCTGGTGAACTCATTTATATGGATCTTAAAAGAGTCTTTTAAGAGTCATAATGTTTGGTGGAATGATATTTGATATATGATACTCCTTTAGGAGTCTATATGGCGTAATCATAAAACACACATAAAAAATACTCTTTTTAGAGTCTTATTCTGAGGAATTATTTTACAGTCATATTAAAGACTCCTTTATGAGTCTTTTTATTACTTACTCATAAAACACGCATAATAAATAATCTTTTTAGAGTCATTTTTTTTGAGGGACTCAGAAAATGTTTGCAGGGAATGATATATCATAGCATATCATCAAAAATCTTGAAAAATTTTTTGTCAATTGAAACAAATCTTCTGTAGAAAGGTATAACTATCAATATTTTGAATATATCTTCTATTTAATGAGTCATTGTTTTAATATATATCACACTCTTTAATATATTTCTTACAAATTTATTCCTTTCTTTATGAGGTTTTCGCATATTGACCTGTTTTCTCTTCATCTACTTTCAGTGCGAGCTCTTTGCCCTTCAGCTTATGCAACGAAAATTGCGCATCAATATTTGCGGTATGTTTAACATGAATAAAAATACATCCTTCGTTGTTTTGGGAGAAATCGTGCGGCAGACAATTATTTTGGTACAATTCGATTTTGAGAATCGTGGCAAAATTAAATAATCAACATGGCACAACAATGGAATAGAATAATAAAGAGAAAATATTTAAGAAGCTGTTGTTATCAAGATCCAGTTCTTTTTATTTTGAAGGCCAATTTAATTTTATTTAAGTTCATGAAGGGCTTGTTAGGGCCCTTTCTATAATTTTTTTATTTTATCGTCATTTTATAGCAGATGTTATTTCATGACTGAATTTTAAATTATTTTGTTTGAAAATAATTGAAGGTTCCTTCATTCCATTGTATTTTCAGAGTCATGAATTGGTTCTTATTGTTATAAAGTTTAACAATGATCATCATATGATAATAAATAGATAAATTCTTGAAGACTGGTATCAAGAAGAATGGGTTTCTGTCCTCTGTCCTGTTCCAAGCAATTTTATTCGGTTAAATACTTACTTTTTATTCAGTGTGAACTTTTTGCCGAGCCAGTCAAATTCATCCAACTGCGTAGCCAAAGAAAATTTGTGTGTGCTATCGAAAATGTTTTTTTTTTTAAAGCAAGTTTTTGTGTCACAACTGCTGGCAATGTTATAAACAACATTTAAAACAGTTACAAGAACAACTGTGTACTACCATCCAACAATATATCATGTAACAAGCTTTATGCTAAGTCATTCATGCGGATTACGCGTTAAACTTGTATCTTTTCCTCTCTGCTCACTGTGAACACAGTAGCGGTAGCAGCAACAGTTGTTGACTTATTTTGGGCGCAACTTAAGGCTTCTATCGTGGTCTGAGCTACTCGTGGTGCCTGCCCACTTCAATTTAGAATCCATGAATAATGTATGTTTAAATCTCAGTGTTTATAAACAATATTTATTTGATGTTTTTGGAAAGATGTGGTTGTTGTTGTTTTTTTGGTGTAGTTATTGTTGTGCTTTAGATGCTGCTGGATGTTTATTTAGATTAAGCATGGCTAAATTTAGAATAAGAATGAAGGTTGAAGATGATTAATTGCGAGTGCATAAAAAGTGTTTTTGAGACAAAAATAAAAAGCCAAAAACAACAAGTAAATGGTAAGTAACATCCTATGGCTGTGGGTAGTTGGAGTTAGGGCGGTTGTTATTATCTCAGAGTTAATGACTGCAAATTATGTTTTGCTCTTTTGAAATACTTAAATTGGGTTAGATTAGGTTTAACAGACTTAAAACGCTATAAATAATTGTTGCTTACTCTTTGAACAATGAAATGGATCAGATCATTTGGTTTTTCTTATAGCTCTCTAAGTACTTTAGATATTATTAAAAATTTCCAATTTTACAACTCTCATGATAAGGTGCTTATCAAAACTTTACGACACCAAACAAATTTTATTATGAACTCTTGCGAAATCTATGTTGATTACAATCAGAAGAACGCTCAAACACAGAATGAGAGAATAAACTGTACTACTTTAAACAAAGTCTCTTTATCAGCTCTAATCATTGATTGAAAGGAGTACCGTTAGTTTGCGTTAAAATGCACTCATTGCTGCTTAATGTCAATCGTATCAAAACTATACGACAGTCATTTAAAAGTTCACCAATAGAGAGGTCTTGTCATTGTCCGTCTGAACATAAACTTCAATTGTGACTCCAAGAACTTGTTGATTAAGATGCCGCGCGGGACTTTGCTATAAAAATTTTAGCATATAATGACCAGGGGCTAAATTTTTCACAAATTTCAAAAGAAATTGGTCGTACACGTTGTGTTATTGCCTCCTTTTTAAAAAACCCGAAAAATTACGGCATAAAATAAAAAAAAGGACGTAAAGCTAAGCTATCGGAGCATGAAAAAAGAATGATTATTAAGAAAGCCAGCAATTCAACCATATCTTGTGCCCAGCTTGCAAGCAAATGCAGCCAATCAGTTTCCAAAATCACGGTTTGGCGAGTTTTAAACAGTTCTGAAACAATTGTTAGATCCGTAATGAAGAAAGCTCCTACATTACTTGCCCACCATAAAACGGCACGGCTTCAATTTGCATCAAATAATTTGGATACCAACTGGGTCTCGGTATATAATAATAATTATTCTCCTAACAAGTACCATTCTTACAATTTTTTCGCAAAAGGTCATATTTTCAGACGAAAAGAAGTTTAACTTGGATGGTCCAGATGGATACCGATACTACTGGAGGGATTTAAGAAAGTATCCGGTTAAATTTTCTAAAAGAAATTTTGGTGATGGTTCCGTGATGGTGTGGGGTGCTATTCACAAGACGAGCACTCTTGAATTGCGTTTTGTGAGCTCGAAGATGAGTTCCTCTGAGTACATAAATGTATTGGAGAGCAGCCTTTTACCATTTTTAGAGGAGAACAGAGAAAGGCCGCATATATTCATGCAAGATAATGCAAGCATCCATACAAGTCGTCAAACAAGGACGTTTTTGGAAATGTGTTCTATTGACCTTATGGACTGTCCGGCGTGCTCACCTGACCTAAACCCCATTGAGAACGTTTGGGGAATATTCGCTAGACGTGTTTATGCTGAAAATATTAAATACCTGTCAGTTTCAGATTTGAAAGTTGCTATTCTATGGGAGTGGAACAAGTTGGAGCCAAGCATTCTAAATAATTTGTTTAACTCAATGAGGAAGAGGATATTTGAGGTTGGAAAGGCCAAAGGGGGTCCGATATAATATAAATATAACAAGTTAAATGTTTGTTATTGTATTATAATATTAAAAGATATAAAAAAGTAAAACGTCGTATAGTTTTGATACGATAGAAATTAAGCACCAATGAGTGCATTTTAACGCAAACTAACGGTACTCCTTTCAATCAATGATTAGAGCTGATAAAGAGACTTTGTTTAAAGAAGTACAGTTTATTCTCTCATTTTGTGTTTGAGCTTTCTTCTGATTGTAATCTACATAGATTTCTTGAGAGTTCATAATAAAATTTGTTTGGTGTCGTATAGTTTTGATATGTACCTTATCTTCTATCACTTTATGGACTTAGTGAAATAATTAAAATCTACGAAGGATTTGTGAAGATGGTTAAGGTTGGTCGTTCCAATATAAGCTATACGTCAAGGTCCATACTATACGATCAAGTGCAGTAAGGAAATTAACTATTTTAAACAATTTCAATAAAAAAATGGTGACAGTTAAAATCAGCAATAATTAATGAGGTTCATTAATGTAGTGAAACTCAATTGTCTACTAAATATATGATGGAACAGTACGATATTTTATGCATCAAGATAAAAAATAAGAGCGAATAACACTTTACAGTGAGTCTTCACCGAACTATTCAGCCCAGACACCGCAATAAAGCTATAAGAGAAAAAAGGATAAAACCTAATAAAAATGTAAAAAAAAAAATAAATAAAAAACAAAAAATCTAAAATTGATTCAAACTTAAAATCAAAACCAGAATCAAAATCAACATCAAAATCGAAATCGAAATCATTATCAAAATCAAAATCAAAATCAAAATCAAAATCAAAATCAAAATCAAAATCAAAATCAAAATCAAAATCAAAATCAAAATCAAAATCAAAATCAAAATCAAAATCAAAATCAAAATCAAAATCAAAATCAAAATCAAAATCAAAATCAAAATCAAAATCAAAATCAAAATCAGAATCAGAATCACAATTAAAATCAACTAAAAATTCCACAACACAAAAAAATAACAGAAATATAACTAAAATTTATAAGAACCACAATAAAGAAATATAAGAAAATAGAAAAAACAATATGAGAAAATACAACAATAGAAACACTATAAAGAGCGACATGAAAAAAGAGAGCGCAAATAAAAATACAAATTACAAATAAACTAATAAACGTAAATAAAAAAAAAATATTAAAAAAATTATAAAACTAACTTTAACTCTAACTCTAACTCTAACTTTAACTCTAACTATAACTCTAACTCTAACTCTAACCCTAACTCTAACTCTAACTCTAACTCTAACTCTAACTCTAACTCTAACTCTAACTCTAACTCTAACTCTAACTCTAACTCTAACTCTAACTCTAACTCTAACTCTAACTCTAACTCTAACTCTAACTCTAACTCTAACTCTAACTCTAACTCTAACTCTAACTCTAACTCTAACTTAACTCTAACTCTAACTCTAACTCTAACTCTAACTCTAACTATAACTCTAACTCTAACTCTAACTCTAACCCTAACTCTAACTCTAACTCTAACTCTAACTCTAACTCTAACTCTAACTCTAACTCTAACTCTAACTCGAACTCTAACTCTAACTCTAACTCTAACTCTAACTCTAACTCTAACTCTAACTCTAACTCTAACTCTAACTCTAACTCTAACTCTAACTCTAACTCTAACTCTAACTCTAACTCTAACTCTAACTCCAACTTTAACTGTAACTCTAACTCTAACTCTAACTCTAACCCTAACAACTCTAACTCTAACTCTAACTCTAACTCTAACTCTAACTCTACCTCTAACTCTAACTCTAACACTAACTCTAACTCTAACTCTAACACTAACTCTGACTCTAACTCAAACTTTATCTCTCCTTTTAACTTACTTTTACTAAGCATGCCTAATTATTTTGTGTAGTTGTACCAAGTCACGGAGACAATTAATGTGTCTCCCGTCGCTCAACTAATGCATCGATATGCAACTGATAAGCAAATTAATTTGCAAATACCACAAATGTCTTTCCAAACGCAACTTGTTTTCACTTCTGTCCTCAGTTGCTCGCTTATTTTTATAATTCTCACTGCTTCTCGTAACGTACTCGTAGTTAACGCAATGAAATTTTTGCAATATTTACTAACTTTCGTAACTGGTTTTTATACAACATTTATCGGGCTCTCATCTGTACATTATGACATGCAGAAACGTACCTTCAAATATTATCGCTGGCTTCAGATCTACACAGTCCTGATTAATCTAATGACACTAATTTCTACACCAGTATTCTTCAGATGTGCTGTGATTTATGCAAAGCCATTTGATGGAAATAAACTTGTCTGGTTCATGGTGTTTGCCAATGTATTCATGTTTATGGTTTTGACCACACTCACCATACTCTTACGTTGTCAACGTGAGCGCCAGCTCATGGCAATTACTATGGATTTAAATAGACTTGAGTTGGAACACTTCGACAAGTGGTCAAAAGATACCGATGAATTAAGATTTTTAAATAAGATGTTGTATGTCAAGGTGCTGGTAATAATCTATGAGACCGTAATGAACTACATCGATAGTAGAAACTTAATAAGCAGCAATAAATTGCGATCAGCTGTGTGCATTTTCTACGATTTAAGCATGACGAATTTTACACTCGGCAGCATCTTTCAGTATTTCCTGGGTTTATGGCACATTTGCAACCGTTACCATGTCAGTAACATGCGTCTGCGGCAGCTAGTCGAGGAGTTGTTACATTCAGGCAGCAATGCTGCATTGTACTCAAATCTCTTGGAAGTGTTGAATGTACATAACGAATTGTCACGTTTGGTCTTTGTTTTGAATGAAACATTTAAATATCAATGTCTAGCCATGTTGTTTATCTATTTTACAAACAACGTTTTCACTGGCTATTTTGCGGTATATTTTACCAAGAGCGAAGTTTATGTTGATTTTTGGATTATTTTCATAGCAGTCGGTTATTATTTTGGCATCTTAGTGGACATGTGGCTGCTTGTTACGATCAGTGATCTTATCCTGCGGACGTGTGAGGAGACCTTAATTGTACTGCAGCAATTGACAGCGATGTCAGCAGCTGATGCTCAACTTGATCGTATCGTTAGTATAGGAAAAGAGAATTTGGTTATTAAACATGTTGTTAACATTTTTTCTTAATTTCAGTTGGAAGAATTTTGCTTGCGTTCAGCTTTTAATAAAGTACGCTTCAATATCTGTGGTGTTTACGAAATAAATCGACGTAATGGTTTTTCCACCATATCCAGCATTTTCCTGTACACCATCTTTTTGGTACAGAGTGATTATAAAGAGTTATATGTTAATAAAGTAAAGAGCAATTAGTACTCACATGGTTTTTGTTCTCACTCTGCCATAAGAAATGGAACAACGTAAATGGTTTGGAATTTTCAAAGGACTATGCCCATTATTTCTAAGGTGATAGAGAACCAACCACTCCTTGGTTAAAGTTTTAAAAGCCTATTTTTTTGCTTTTTACAATACACCATTTTTTCAACTTTCTCATTGGGTTAAATTTATCAAAATTGCTACCAATCTTGCAGAAAGTGTTATCCTTATTGTTTTCTCGTCTTACCCTTTCCATTAAATATTTTAGCCTGAATTTTATTACTCGGGTATTTTTGGGTTCGCAGATCACAGAGAATCTGAAATAAGAATTTCAATATTTTAAATTCAAGATGGCGGATCGAGTTGGAAGGTAAACTTGAAAGATTAGAAAAACGAACGGTAAATGGAAAACAAAATCTTGCTTCAAATCCGATAAAACGTTTTCAAAGAAATGTGGTGTTATAATTAATATAACTTCTCCGCTCGAGTATTAACTGTGGCTTGGTTGGAAATGATTGCTTCAAATAATTTCAAAATGATTCAGAATAATCTCTATAGCAAAAAACTGCTTCTTTCTGATAGTTAATTCAATTTAATAAAACCACTACTATCTTGGATTGGGAAAGGATATAATTCTAAGATATTTTTGTTATCACGTTTTTAGTCAGCTAATCCAAAAACCTACAAGTAACAAAACCTGGATAAGAGATTAGTATTGGAAATCATGTTCAATATTGGGATGGGCGTGGTTTTCAATCGACTTAGCTCATCAATTGATTTTTGTTTAAGAAAGAAGCTCCAAATAATAAATAAAATTCGAATAATAACTTCAAAACTACTGCTATAATCGTGTCGACTAATAGATGGACAGGCAGAGGGGCATGGTTAAATCGTCTCAGGTGCTGACTCTGATCAAGATTATATATATTTTTTTGTACATACCGCGTCTAGATATGAGCGTTTCAAACGGAGTGACAAAGTAAATATACCTGTCACACAATACGAGTGGGGTATGAAAATGAAATGTTGAAAATCGTCGGAAAATATACACTTTCCAATTGCGAATAGTTCTAATATTAGATAAGATATAAACTAAAATAACAATGAATTAGATATATTTTTTTCAAGTGTAGATGATGATTAATTCAAATAGTAAGAAAAAAGGGTTTTCCAATTTTGGTATTCAAAGAAAAATGCCATTTTTTGATATAAATGATCGGATGTTTATTTCATAATAAAGAGGAAGAAGGTACGCCGTTAATAATGAAAAACAACATCAGTCAAATAGCCACCACGACCACGACTACAGGACAACATCCTTTTCATGAAATTTTCCATAACCAAATCGCTGATCCAACCTCATTTTCGAAAAAGTAAGGTCCAATGACCCCGCCGGACCATAAACCGGGAGATCCGCCTATACATATTTGCAATGCAGTGTGAATGCATTGTTTTAGAAGTATTTCTATGGACCCGATCGATGAATGTAGGTCCATTTCCACGATACTTTCTATCTTGCCTTGAAAATAAACAAAAAGCTGTGAGAATATCTTTTAAGCTTATGCAGGTAGGTGGGTTACCAAAACAAAAAAAAAACCAAAAATTTCAAAAGATTGCCCCTCATTTGAAAGCTTATGTTAAGGGGGGCTTAGTTTTTTTTAGGTAGACCCAAAATCTGCCCCAAATAATCTTTTTTGTATAACTCCGATTCCATCTTTGACTAGATATTTCAACTTTTTGTCTTATTTTCTCAGTTCCCCCAAAACTAAAAAATCATTAAACTTTTGTGAAGAAACTTTTTGATTTCATCTGTAGGAAAAAAAAATTACAGCGAATTTAATTTTCAGTTAAGTTTGGCTTCGTTTTTGGTATTCAGTTTTCGGTTAATCTTCGTCTGCCTTCGAAATGACTTCGTTCATCTCCGTTTTGAAAAAAAAAAAATTACAGCGAATTTAATTTTCAGTTAAGTTTGGCTTCGTTTTTGGTGTTCAGTTTTCGGTTCATCTTCGTCTGCCTTCGAAATGACTTCGTTCATCTCCGTTTTTGTTCGTTGGTCTTCGGTTCAGCTTCGTTTGGTTTTTTGTACCAAATTTCTTTTAAATCGATCCAAACGATCAGGCGTTATCGAGTCATATATACATATGTAATTACTTGTAGCGCCCTCTATGGAAAGTTTTCGAAACTGCTGATCTTTTAATCTTGAGTCAAGAGAATTTTTATTCTAAATGTCAACAAAATTGCTGCAGCCGTTTAGTAAGAAATTTATTATTGCATAAAACAAAAAAAAAATCAAAAAGCAAAGCAGCAACTAAAAGAAAAAAAATTCAAAATTATATATTTTTATACCCGGTTAAAAAACGTAAATGGGGGTATATTTATTTTGTCACTCCGTTTATATCGCCGATAAGGAGGCGTGGCAGGTATAAAAAAGTATATATATTCTTGATCACCATCACCACCCGAGTCGATTTATGTCTATCTGTCCGTCTGTTCATCTGACTGTGATCACGATTACAGCCGTAATTTTCAAGCTATCAACACGAAATTCGATATTTAAACTTTTATCTAAAAAAATAAAGGTCAAGTTCGAAAATCATCCAAATTGGTTGAAAACCACGGCTACCTCCCATACAAAGTGACTTTATTAAAACGGTAAATCTCTAAGAATTCCACAAAAATTAATTCATGAACTTGAAACTTTGCATGTGAGCTTTGATATTTAATATACGCTGCATATGAAATTCAACCAAATCGAGTAAAAACCACACCCACCTCCCATACAAAGTGACTTTATCAAAAAACAAGCGAATATTTTCTGTCAAAACTATGGCGAAAATGTTTTTATTTAATGTTTATAATTAAAAATGTTTTGTTTAACTTGCTTTTGTTTGTTGATACACCTCAGCATATATTTCGTAGTAGATTATCTGGTCAATAAGACTAATATCTCGGTTAATATTCCCGCTAGACAAACTATCATGCTAGAGATTTTATAGATAGTGTAAAATTCTTGATGCGAAATACGTTTGTGAACAACGCCTCGGATAGCAGATAATACTGATGAAATATAATGAGGTCAAGTAAGGGTTCATTGGGAAGTGACACTAAGGATAGAAGCGTAATATATGCTACCACACTTTTTGAATTAACACTTATCTATCAATTATTAGTTATGCATATATCCTTATTTAGTTATGTCTTATTTTTCATCTTGTGTGTGAAATTTCTCTTTCTAAAAACTACTTTAATTGCACTTAAACTAAATTATTAACTGCTACACATTTTAACATTTAACTGCTAAGATGGAATATGATATGCCTTACAATATAATGTGCTATGCTATACTAATAGAATGTGCTATATGGATAGAATATGGTTTGCTATGTAATAGAATGTGCTATACAATAGAATGTGCTATGCTATACTAATAGAATGTGCTATACGTATAGAATGTGCTATACGTATAGAATGTGCTTTGCTATATAATAGAATGTGCTTTGCTATACAATAGAATGTGCTATGTTATACTGATAAAATGTGCTATAAGTATAGAATGTGCTTTGTTATACAATATAATGTGCTATGCTATACAATAGAATGTGCTATGCTGTATTGATAAAATGTGCTATACAATAGAATGTGCTATGCTGTGCGATATAATGTGGTTTACTATAAAATAGAGTTTGTCTACAGATATCGGTTATTTTCCTTTTCTTGTTTTTTAAAAATAACTTATGTTCCTTTTTACAGTGGTGGACAAGTGTATATAAGCACATATCTTTTTGCGAAAACTTCTAAGACAAAAGCAATTTGGTTATTTTTAAAAAACATAGGTTCACATATTTATTATTTTTTTAACTTAAATATGTACAAGAAATAACTTAAAATTATTCCATAATTTTTTTTCTTTTCAACGAAAAGTGAACTTCAGGGTAGGAATTTGTTTATACCAGGGAAATAACTGTTATGCAACTTTTTTTTTTTGAATTTGTTAAAATGAATTATAAAATGCCGCATAACTTTTATTTTTGAGGAATAAATCTTGACGAATTGTTATAGTGAATTGTTTAATGTTTCATTGTCCATTGTTTCAAATTTGTGAATTTGTACAATTTAGAATAAAAACAAATTTTATATAAATTTTAAATTTTTATTCAACTAATAAACTGAAGAAGCTGACAAATATCAGCGAAACGTCGGTGGAAAATTATGGAATAAATTAATTTATTTGCATATTAAAAAGAACAGACCTAAGCTTAAATGCAAAACTTTATACAATAAATCTTTAGGTTCACCAATAACAGTTATTTTCTGAATAGAGATTTTTTCGGTTATTAGTGTCAAATATCAATAAGAAGTTGCACTTTTAGCTTTTTTGTTATTTTTTTTTTAATATATTTATGTTTCAATTGAGTTTTACAAACGTTTTACTTCATTAATATTGCATTTATTGATTTTTGGGCGGTAAAAGGGAATGTGGCAACATTTTTCCTTATAAACCTAGAAATTAACCTTAAAAACATGTGTTCTAAGTTTGGTGACATTAGGTATAACCGTTCGTGAGATCTAAAGTGACATGAGTACGCACCAACGATTTTATATGAACTCTTATATAGAGATGACGTTAGATAATTTCCGCTGATTGAAACTTATTGATATTTTTACAATACTGGGATGATTACTAAAGTACGTTACTAAGCATACCGAACTTATAATGGTCGTGCTTTCCAGGCACGAAATTTAAAACTATTAATGCCTCATACCCAAGTTGCAACTTCAATCAAACATCAAACCATGATTAATTAAGCAAATTAATTTGCACTGTCCACACAAATCGATCCAACCGTAACTTGGTTGTATTTCAACCTTCAGTTGCTCACTTATTTTTGCACTCGCTACTTACAACGTTAATGCAATGAATTTATTGAATATTTTGCTCACTTTTGTGATTACGTTTTACACAACATTGAGCGGGCTATCATCCGTTTATTATAACATCGGGGAACGTAGATTTAAACACTATCGTTGGCTTAAGATTTACGCAATTCTAATGAATCTGCTAATACTTTCAACGACGCCATTTTACTTCAAATGCATTGTGAGTTTTAAAAAGCCATATTTGGAGAATAATCTGGTCTGGATTGCGATATTTTTCCATTCCTCGGTGTTAATTGCTCTGGTGACAGTCACCATCATTTTACGCAGGCAACGTGAATGCCGTCTCATTGCAATCACAGTGGACTTCAACCGACTTGAGTTAAAATACTTCGATAAGTGGTCAAAGGACAGCGACAAAATGCGTTTCTTTAATAAGCTGTTATATGCCAAAATGCTGGTGATGTTCTTACAGACATTGATAAACTACTGCGACTCAAGATTCTGGGTAACTAACAATAAATTGCTATCAGTTTTTTGCATATTTTACCATGTCAGTATGGCGCATTGCGTACATGGCATCATCTTCCAGTATTTCTTGGGTTTATGGCATATTTGTACGCGTTATCACGTCAGCAACATGCGTCTGCGACAGCTTGTCGAGCAAAAGCAACATTCCGGTAGCAATGCTGCCTTGTACTCAAATCTTTTGGAACTACTTAATGCGCACAATGAATTGTCACGTTTGGTTTTTGAGTTAAATGAAACGTTTAAATATCAATGTCTAGCCATGTTGTTTATCTATTTTATGAACAACGTCTTTACTGGCTATTATGCGGTTTACTTTGTCATGACCGATGATGAATGTGTTGAATTGGGAATGGCTTACTTTGGAGCCTTTTATTATGTTGGTGTTCTAATGGATATGTCGTTGCTGGTCTGCATATGTGATCTCATAATACGTTCGTGTGAGGAGACGTCATCTATACTGTACCAATTGACGACACAATCAACATGTGATACACATCTAGAGCGCATCGTGAGTATATACATATAACTTATATATCGTGAGTATATATAACTTGTTTCCGATATTCTTTATATCTCCGTTTACTTTCAGTGTGAACAATTTTGCCTGCATTCGGCTTGCAATAAGATGCGGATTAATATCTGTGGCATTTACGAATTGAATCGACGCAATGGATTCTGCACCATCTCCAGTATTCTGCTTTACACCATCTTTTTGGTACAGAGTGATTATAAAAATTTATATAACACGAATAAAGGAAAGATAAATAAATAAGTTACAATTTTTCATTGCTTCCGGTTGTTCTTTAAGTTAAGGAAAGCTGAACGTGATCGAGAATTATTAAGGGAAACATTGATGATTGATGCTAAAATGAAGATAAAATGATGTTCAAGGATAAGGATAAGGATAAGGATAAGGATAAGGATAAGGATAAGGATGAGGATAAGTAGTCATGCAAATACTTGGCGGCCTCGGTAGTCGAGCAGATAGCGTGCTCGACTGCTACCCCAGAGGTCCCGGGTTCGATTCCCGGCCTGGCCATGGTCCTTCGCTTTAAACCTTTCTAAATTTTCAATCCTCATTTCTAATCCACTTAAATTAAAAATTCATCAATTTTTACGACTTGAAGTTGTAGTTGATAGTAGAGAAGTTTGTGGATGAGGATTGCCTTATAACTTGAAGTGACTGAGGTAAAGGCATAACACTTGCCTCTGATTGAAATTCACATGTTTCTTTGGCTTTCCACCACGTTTAGAACATCCTACACATGTTTCACTTGATTGCCCTTTCCTTCCCACTAATCTATCACCCCATTTCGAACCAAGGCAGACTTGACTGAATAGGTATTTCACCTGAAATCCTTGGTTCAAAACTAAAAAAAAAAAAAAAAAAAAAATACTTCTCCTCAGCACTATCTTAATTCTATTTTAATCCCTGTCCCAATTCTCATCTTCACCGTCGTCCAAATCCGTGTCCAAATTCTTTATCAAATCATTGTCTAAATCCTTGTTTTAATTCATGTTCCACTTCCGGTAACAATCCTTGTCCTAATAAATATCCTTATCTTTATCTAAATCCCTGTTTTAATTCTTATTTGAATTCTGGCAACAATCCTTGTTTTTATCTAAATGCTTGTCCTCATTCATATCCTTATGCATGATCTAACTCTTATCGTAAGCCTTACTCCAATTCTTGTCCAAATCCTTGTCCTAATCTTTATCTTAATCCTTGTTCCAATACTTGTCCTAATCACTTTCCCAATCCTTATTCTAATATTTCTCTAAATTTAAGCCCCAATCTGTATTCTAATCTTTGTCATTAGAATTGTCCTAATTCTTGCCCTAATCCTTGTTTCAATTGTTCCAAACGTTATTCTTGCCTTAATCCTTATCTTATTCCGAAGTCAACTCTTTGTCTAAATGCTTTTACTAAATCTTATCCTAATCACTTTCTCCTTATTTGTCCTAATCACTTTCTCAATTGCAATTTCTATTTTGATCCCAATTCTTGTCCTTGTCCTTATTCTTGTTCTCATCCTTATCATAATCCTTGTCTTTATTTTTATTTTATGTTTGCTTTTGTTTTTGCTTTTACGTTTGCTTTTGCTTTTGTTTCACATTTACCTTAAGACAAGCATAAAATCCATGCAACGTCGATGCATTTACTATACATTGAACGGTTCTTTGGGAGGTCATAAGGCTAAAAAACTAACTCAAAACTAACCCATGTTGTTCCATAAATTTTACCGTAGTGCTCACAGTCACCAAGTGACAATTTCATGCAACGTTTTTGCATTCTTGTTGCACATGTTGGCAATGTACGAGTATTTAGAGGATACCTTTGCGTTATTATTTATTTTCATTATGAGGTATTTGATCATATTTTGATTATGAGATTAAATGACCAACATATGCTGTCGTCAAATAAATTTTGCCGTGGAAATTCTTAGAGGTAGTAATAATTCCGTGCAAAAATTTGCATTTTTGGTTGCTTGGCAGAAGCTGTTACATCCGTGAACTAATGACGGCCCAAGTACGATTCCTTTATTTGCTTTTCATAAGTTTTATCGCAGGGCATAAACGTGTGCTAACTGCGTAAGAATTCCATGCATTTTTGGTCTTGGAAAGCCTCTTTCCCTATCCTCATGATGTCATCAATTTTTTGGTCTAGTTTTGTCGTGAGGATTAACCATTTACTGACATGTATGATAATATTTTTTACCCTTACTCCGCGGGTAATAATTCTATGTAACAATATTCGCAGTTTCGTCGCTTAAGCAGGTACCTTCGCATCCGGACGCAGTCATTATTTTCATTTTTATTTTTTTTTTTTGATGAGGTCAAAAAATTTACATTAACTCTGTATCATATCTTTTCTCTATGCAACTATACTCAGCATGAGGTACAATTCCATACAACGTCAATGTATTTTTGAAAACGGGTAAAACCTCGTTCGAATTTGAACCAGAGATAATTGTGTGAGTGTATTTAGCGCTATCAGACATGTTAAATTTCATATGTAATTCTGTTGAATCCCCAAAGAACATAAATTTAAAATGATTACTTTTCACTTTCAACCTTAGTCGATTAGAAATTAATTTCCAGTGAACATGTTAATGGAGTCATATGCAAAAAAGATGCATTTCATGCTAGTCACACGCGAACTTTTGCCATCACTACTCCAAAATGAATATTAAATTCAAGCTAATTTTGTTGACATTCATAACATGTTTGTATACAATATTGACCGGGCTTACGTCCTTTTATTATGAAATGTGGAATCGTCGTATTGAACATTATTGGTGGCTTAAAGTCTACGCCATCCTGATTAATCTACTGCTGTTGCTTTCGGCTCCGATTTTCTTCAGATGCTATCTTATGAATGCAGAACCAGTTGATTCGAATGATATTGTCTATTTGGCAATGAACCTAAATGAAGTTATAGCAATGAGCTTGGTGACATATGCCATACTTTTGCGTTGGAAACGCGAGCGTCGCATCATTGCATTAACTATGGAATTTAGACGGCTTGAGTTAAAGTACTTCGACAAATGGTCGAAGAATAACGACAAAATGCGTTTCTTGAATAACTTGCTATATGTCAAGATACTGGTAATGCTCTATCAAACGATGGTAAACTACGCTGATACTAAAGATTTGACCGCCAGCAGTAATATGGAGGCAATAGTATGTGTCTTTTACGAGGTCGGCATGGTAAGCATTACGAACGGCATCATATTTCAATATTTCATGGGCTTATGGCACATTTCATCGCGTTACAGCAGCAATAACTTGGATCTACGTTATGTTGTTGTGAAGTTGTCGAAGATCGGCAACTCTGCTGAATTTATATCGAATCTTAGGAAGCTGCTCGATGCTCACAATGAACTTTCCAATTTGATTTATCTTTTGAATGAAACTTTTAAATATGAATGTTTAGCTATGTTGTTTATCTATTTTACGAACAACATCTTGACTGGCTACTATGCGGTGTTCTTTGTCGTGGATGAGGTTAATGTTGCTGATATTTCAGAAGTTCTCCTTGAATTTACTTATTGTATTGCCATGGTAGTGGACATGTTGATGCTTGTCTGGATTTGTGATTTTATACTCAAGGAGTGTGAGGAGACTTCAACAATACTGCAGCAATTGGCGGTAATGCCAGCTACTGACGTTCGTCTTAACCGCATCGTAAGTTAGTAAAAGGATGCATTCTCTTGACAAACTTTGATATGAATGAAACTCCTGTATTTTTTTCAGTGTGAACGTTACTATTTGCGTTCGGCTTGCAATAAGATGCGCATTAGTATTTTTGGTACCTTTGATATTAATCGGAGTAATGGATTTGCCACCATCTCTAGTATTATGTTATACACCATCTTTCTAGTACAGAATGATTACAACTATTTAATGAATTATTAAGATTAAGCAATAGAGAAGAGGTTGCAGTCAAATCGAATTACTTGCTTAGTTTAAGATACTGCTGAAATGGTGATCGTCATCAACATACACTTTGGCTTGCTTAGGAGGACTTCCTTTTGAAATATTTTTGATAGTTATACCATTGTTAACCTATGCTTGCAAAGTGAGGAAGCTCAGTATAAACTGCATCCGGATAAAGTTGAATCTTTTTGCATAAACCTTATATGACCACCCCATGTGTAAACTTGTAAATAAGACTTAATAAATCTTAAAGGGTTATGCCACTCTTGAATTTTCCGAAAATCAATAATGTGTTTTTTTTTTAAATGATCCCTTATGACCTCAGAAATTATGTCTAAAAAGATTATGGCCGGGAAAAACTTCTAAGAACTTAGTTTTTTAAGTTTAGTATAAGACCGCCTGGGGTATGAGTTACCCCATGTAGCTGCTAAGGGTTAAGCATATATTTTGCTTGATCTAAGAGAATTTAAAATTAAGCCTCATTTGCTCAAATCAAGCATTAAAAACTAAGAAAAAATTTATAATGAGCATTTATTTCTAAAATTGAGTAAAATAAAACTATTTCCAGGTGTTTGAAAGCGTTAGGGTTCATCCAGAAGTTCGGAAATTGGGTGCCAAACGAACTGAAGCCAAGATAAGTCGAAAAGCGATTTTGCATGTCTGAAATGTAACTCGAACGCTACAAAAGAAAGTCGTTTTTGCATCGAATTATTACTGGCGACGAAAAATGGATACATTATGATAACCTGAAGCGCAAGAAAACGTATGTGAAGCCCGACCAACCAAAAACATCGATGTCGATGCCGAATATACACGGCTCTAAGGTAATTAACTCTAACTATTGGTGGGATCAGAAAGACCGTACGAGTTGCTGAAATCAGGTCAAACCATTACGAGATAGCTTTATCGACAACAATTAATTCGTTTGAAGTGAGCATTGAAAGAAAAACGGCCGGAATATTTGACCAGGCACAAGTCTGCAATTTTCAATCATCAAACGTTGAAATGACCACACGGTTCGGTCAAAAATTACCTGGAGAATAGTGGATGGGAAGTTTTTTATCTCACCCGCCATATTCACCAGACTTGGTACCATCCGACTACCATTTATTTCGTTCAATGCAAAACGTCCTCTTTGGATTCTAGGAAAACAAATTTCTGAAATCAAGCAAATTATTCTCGATTCCATCAAATTGTTTACTTGGATCAAGCTTATTCTGCTCTTTATAACAAAATTGAGTTCGTAAATCAAGTAAAAAATTAAAGAACTAAAAAAATGTTTTCTGAAATCAAAGAAATTTTTCTAGATTTCGGTAAATTCTATATTTGAAACAAGCAAATGGTTCTCAAATCAAGGAAAATAAATTTTTCAAATCAAGCAAATTCTTCTAGTTTTCAGCAAATTGTTTACTTCAAGTAAATTTTTTCTCATTTCAAGTAAATATTACACTTGAATCTAGAAGAAATATAATTTTAAACAAATGTATCTTGAATCAAACATTTTTTTCTTAATGTCATGTATTTAAAATTTGCTCAATTTTAGCAAAATATTGATTTAATTAAGAAATTTACGCTTGAGTGCAAACCAGTGGTGTTCACACGTATACTTCCACAATTTTCAACGTTTGTACTTGTGTTAGAAGTTATCTCGCTCTCTGCACTGATAAAAATTGTTGTGCAGGTATTAAGTAAGAATTGTGTTATAATTATCATTATCATTATCAGTATCATTATATTTATCATTATCACTATCATTATCAATATCATTATTATTATTATTATCATTATTATTCTGCACTCATAACTGCACAAGAACTCATTTTCATATGCCTTAAACTTTTTGTGCAGTGCAAAACACACGACCAAGCGGCGCGAACCGTATTGCTTGAAGTTTCAGCGCCCACTGATTGAGAGAACTTTGTGCGTTTGATCGCGTACGTGTGTCGATTCTCGAATAAAGCCGTCGAGTCTCACCACGCGTGGTACTTCGTGAACAGCACTGAACATCACTCATTGAATACTTAATTTTTTTGTCTCCGTGTAAGACATTAACGGTACTGCACAATCACAGACAAATTTTGATAAATGTTTTTAAAAAAGTTCGTTGGAATGAAATTTTTTGTGTGCACTTTATTTCGAAATTCTTCCAATGACAGTTGAAATAAAAATATAGCTAAATTTTAGGCAGTATTGCAATGAGACGACTTAAAATTTTTCTAAATTTTTTGGTTGTGTTCAATTATGAGGCTGTTGTATAATATATTTATTATATAAATAATATGTATAATATATTCAAAAAGCATTAAAAATATTCACAGGAATATATCTAAATATAGTCGTATGTAAACTTATCCAAGGTCTGATAACCACTTTGAACTATAAACACCGTGTATAGAATTATATTTGACATGGTTGAGAACCATAAGTTCCGGCTTACATTGAAAAGACCCAACACATTAATGCGCACCTCGTTGCACGAAGCATTCAAGCAGAATTGTTCACACTAGAAGAAAAAAAAGCATACACTTGTTGAATAAATTATCAATTTTAATTTAAATATTTACAATTCTCTCCAAACTTCCATCTCTAGTGGACAGCCCAGTCAATCGACGCATTAGCATTGCACTTTCGACACAAGCTTCCAAAATGTGCTCACAAACACAATCGAAGCAGTACATATCTAATAGAATTCCTAAATAAAATGTGCTACTATGCACAGTGTTCAACGTGCTAAAGTCTTGAACTTTGCTCATAACAAACAGTACCACACAGTAGCCAATTAAAATATTGTTCATAAAATATATGAAAAACATGCCAAAAGATAGATATTTAAATGTTCTATTTAGCGCAAAAACCAGCAGCGACAGTTTAGTGTGCACCTCCAGCAGTTCCGAGAGCTCATCTTTTAAGGCTTCGTTGCTACCAAACTGTTCGAATCTCTGTACCAGCTGCTGCAGACGCGTGTTTTCGATGTGATAGCGCGTACAAATGTGCCACATGGCAATGAAATATTGCATCATAACACCATGGGTTATATTTGCAACACATATAATATAAATACCGCTTAGAATTAGTTTCAGATCACGGAATGAGAAGAGTATGGTTGCGTTTATGTAATGCAAACACGTCAGATAAAGCATGATAAGCAACTTGCTATAGAGCAACATATCTAGGGTGCGCATACCCTGATATTTCTCTGACTGCGACCATCTATCGAAATATTTGAGCTCAAGGCGTCGAAACTCCAACATTATTTCTATCAGTTGACGCTCACGTCGCCAACGAGATATGATGGTATATGTTACCAGCAAGACAAGATATATCACAGTGGAGAACATGGCATATTCTACCAGTGGTATTGCAGCCCAATGTGATGCATTTATTTTACCGTATTGTAGAAAGAATGGCGTTATGCTGAGTACAAACACGTTGTGAAGGATAGAGTAGATTCGAAGGTAACGAGTTTGTTGCATACGATGATTTTTGAAATCGTAATAGAATGTCGTTATACCGCTTAGGAGGGTTTGAAACCAAAAAACGATCGACAACACAATTGACTTGAAATTCATGACGAATAAGGAGCCCATTTTGAGGACAACTGAAGTGTAGAAGTCTATTCAATGACAAATAATGTCATTTGCGTAAAGCATCAGATAAGTGCACATTGTATGATTATCTTGTAAATTAAATAATTAGTAATTGCTTATATAGCTTGATAAGGATTTATGTGGTTTTATTTGCTTGCTGTCATCAAGAAGGGAATATAACTTAGATGCACGTTTGCATGTACTTTTTGCAAAAACAAAATCTATGTATATATAACTAGGCGTAGGCAGAACCGTTAAGAACCATTTTCTCCCGTGTTTCTCAACCGATTTTGGTTTTTTTTTTTTAATCAATAATAGTAGGGAGAAGGAGTGCACTGAATATTTACGATGGGCGTGGCACATCCCATACAACCCAGATTTGCGATATCGAATAGCTTTAGAGTTATAGGTCGCAAAGCCTCGGAAATCGGTATTCGATCTCAAATCACACGTACCATTCCACTGGTTAAATTTTATGGGCGTTGAAAGAGGGGCATGGCACTTTTTAGCAGCCCAAATTTACGGTATTCAATGAAACTCGGTAGGAACTTTCTATTTAGTCGTGTTCTTCGATTGGAAAATTTGAAAGAGCATTATACAAGGGGGCGTGGCACCATCCATACAATTCAAAGTTTATATATCGAATAGCTTTGGTAGTAAATGCCGTATAACAATCAAACTCAATATGGAGTTTCCACTTTCTAGTAAAAGGATATCACCTTCTACTAGAAAGTAGAATATGGGAATTAAGGTACTGGGACGGGCATTGGACAAAAGGGTGTGGCTCTGCATATATAAGATTTGATATCGAATAGCTTTGAAAGCAAACGTCACAGAGCATGGATACTCAAAATGGAGTTACTATTTTGTGATTTCCTGCTGGTGGTAAGTATGGTGCGGTATGAGTTCGGTTACATTCGGACATGAGTGAAGAAAGGAAAAAAATGTTTTCAATAAAAATACAAAAAAAAGAAATATAAATTTTTAAATGCTCGAATTTCGACCTTATGCGATACTATTAAAAATAAAATTCTAAATATGACAAAGGCGAGGACAAGGATTTGAGCAACGATTTAGGGTAGTAAAAATATAAAGATTGGGACAAGGGCAAGACAAGAAAAACGTTGATGCTTCAGACAAGGTATCAGATATGAAATCAGGTAAGTATTAAGATAAGATATTGGAAAATACTAAGAACAAGCACAAGGAAAAAGACTAGGACAAGAATTGCGACTAAAGGTGAGACATGGATTTTGAATTGTGATCCGACAAGGACTAGGATATGGGTTTAAACGATAATTTGAATCAAATATCTTGGAGGACAAGTAAAAGGCCTAGAATAATAAGAAAAATATGGATGAGAGCAATTTTAAGGGCAATCGAAAAGATACGCATAAGAAGAAGAACGAGGGTGTGTTTGTGACACAGCTAACTGCATCCTTTTTTTTCCCAAGATAATTTAAAGTTTGATTTAATTTTTGTTAACGGATTTTGTCATAAGTTGAGGTATGACTCGGTTTCAAAATCAATCAAAATATTCTTGAAACTCCGTAAAATGAAATAGGTACTTATGCTATATAGGGTTCAACTGTGAGTGTCGACTGGCCAAAAGGCCGTTTTGACTGATATTCTTTTATCTATGATATCATATATTAATACATTATTTCATATATTTAAGAAGAAATATACTAGCCTAACCATTCGGCATAGTAGGATCAAAGACTAATTTTAACCTATAAAACCATCCGAATGAATAATACGACTTCTATATACTCGGGATAGAGAGACAACCGACATAAAAAATCACCTATATGAATGTTACGGATTCAATGTGTTGGACCAAAGGATGATCTTTAGTCTTTAAGGCAGTTTACAAGTTCACTACGCCTTCGAGCCGTTCCGAAGCATGCTGAATCTTACCATTAGTTTTTTGAGACACACGGTATCATCCGTATCGATTCCATTCGTAAGGGCAAAATTATCATTGCGCCGATTTATATATGATGCAGAGCGGTTGGATCGATTAGAAGCTGATTTATGGTGAAATCGATCGCATTGGCAAAGAAAACGGTGCCCTTTCATTAGAAATAAATTGCTGTGCGGAAAGCGGTTTGACTTCAACGATAAGGTCAAGTGCTTATTTTGAAGGTTTGGCGAAATCGTATTATTAAGAAACGATCGAAAACTTCTATGACGAAGTGTATCGAACAACAGAATATTATGTTGAGAAATAAAATAAGTTTTGAACATTGCTTGTTTCATTGATCATACCTTGTCCTCGTATAATTGGAGTAGACAAGAATATTATCAATATAAGACACACGTATAGACGGGACTCGAAAACGTTGCGTATAATTGGAGTAGACAAGAATATTATCAAAGTCCATCAACATAAGACACACGTATAGACAGGACTCGAAAACGTTGCGTAAAAACTTCCATTTGACTCTTAACCTAAAAAACATTAGTTTGGCTCTTATGAAATTGTCAGCAGAGTGCACTAGAATACTCGAGTTATAAAATTACGAGCAGATGTGGTGAACAGAGGTAAATATCGAAGATATGACGAAAAATTTCAAAAAAGGAACCTACAAAAAAAATTTTTCGCCAAAAAAATTAAAGTTTTTTTTTTAAAATGGTTCTACTGGGATAATCGTTATACTTTCTACGGAAGAGTTTAATGATTTTTTTGCGAGCTTTAATTTTATGATCTTAGATGTTTAATTCGCAAGGTAGAAACTGGGATCTGGTGAGTAAGTACTAGAACGGGATGCTTGGCCCCGGTGACCTTCAGAGCAAAAAAGTAACACTCTTCGAAACAAAAACACTGATATATCACTCTTTAAGATCGGACTGTAAATGCCGAAGATATGAAGAAAAACTAAAATTTGCGACCCCTACGTTTATTCAAAAAAAAAAAAATGGTCTTATGCAAATATGTCCTCAATATTTGCAAATATGTCCTCAATAAAAATGGTCAAAATAGCATGTCCTAGACGTTTTCGTCATAAAGGATCTGGGCAGCCGTTGTGATGATTTTAATAGTTGACCACATTCTATTGCTTTCAATAAACCTTTTCTCTAATGATAACAAAATTCATGTGTTTTAATCCACGCTTATGTTGCACATATAGAAAAAACAACAGCAAGCACCCATTAGGAAAAGGCGAACACCTCTCTTAAGCGATCTATCTTTTCTTATCGCTTCAAGTATTGGAAAAAGTCACTAATACCTTGGGATATAAACACGACAGCTGCAAACCGATGTGTTCGAAAGAAAATGCGAAAAATGCAAAAGTAAAAAAAAAAAAAAAAAAAAAAATACAAAAAAAAAAACGAAACAGTACCAAGAAGTTGTGATCGCTTTGCCTAATGGGCAATCGCCAGCGTTCTTTGTTATGAGAGAGAGAGAGAGAGAGACTCTCAATACACCACAGATGCCTTGTTGTGTGGGAATAGGTCGCGGTGAGTTTTTGCTGCCGTGCAGCGTTACCAATATATCGGTTTTTTTAAACTTGACGTTCGCCATTGCCTATCAAAAAAAATTTCGAGCTGTGCTGGGGAGTGAACTAGGCTGCACCCGATTCAAAAAGACTTTGAACGGTCCACACATTCTAAGGTTGAGACAGGTTGTCTACCTTTCTGATCGCAGACAGACAGGCAGACAAGCACAGGCAATAACCTGCTCATAAAATAATCTGTTCCGAGTGAATGCGAGCAGATCTCTGCGATAAAAGTTTTCTGTTCTTTTTTTTTTAAATTTCTCATTATCAAACATGTTCAGCTAGTAGCCCTTATTAAAAAAGTTTTAGATCAAAATTGCTGTCACGCTTAAGAAAAAAAAAGTACCAACAACTACACAATTTTAACTCAGCGCCGACAAAATGTGCTCACAAGCTTACACAACAACAAACGCATGCGCAACAGCCATAAACAACCCTCACTCAACGATGCTGAACTGATGCCTTGCTACCATTGAAGAATAAACAATGGTAGAATAAAATACGTAGTATCTCGGCTAAAAATACTCTCTTGCTCTGAGTCGAAACTGTTAAAATCAGTACAAATAATTGTATGCGTCTTTTTGCTGTTGTTGGTAGATCGGTGTGTTTTTTTGACAATTGTGACTTTTGGCTCGCAGCCGCGAGTCTACCTTGTCTATTCTACCATGTGCTCAACCCTTGTTCAACAAGCAACACTTATGTCAAATGATTATAGTTTTATTTTTTTATCTATTTTCATTTGGAACAAAACCAAAATTCTAAAAGCAACAACCAATTTAATTGCCTATCATGTGTCAGATGAACACCACTTTAACGGGATGATTAAGGTAAAAGCAATAGAGCGTGATCAAGGATAGCAGTAATAAGAGTGATAGTTAAAGGACGACCCGAAAAGGACACAAAACAGACGAGAACACACAAGGTTAATAAGGAGAAAACATATAAAATTTGCATTAAAGTCAATGTACCATGACAACCGACAAACAGATGAACTTTCGAATACCAGGTTACAAATAGTTAAGTCCTTAAATGGCTTTGAAAACTAAAATTGAGGTCATTAAGACAACAATTTGGAATCGAAGCTTATGTTTTGACAACGTAACTGTTTATTGGTAACCCAAACAAAAGAAGCACGTGGCACAAGTTAAACTCACTACAACAATTCAATGAAGTAGTCTTTGATATTGGCAACATCCATACGTACATTTTCGGATTAGCAAGTGGATTCTTTTTTTGTTTTTGTTTTTGAGCAAAAAAAAAATTCATTAAATTAAGGTCAGGTTGGTGAATGAAAAAGTTTCAATTGACTTACAGCACATAAAAGCAGAACCCATTTTAATGCTGAAACCATGAAGAATTATGTAGATTTTGACTATCCCGAGAGTAGTTAAGAAATGACAAATTCATTTGCATATCAAGGGCGCCTCAAAAGCAATCACCCGGCTGATTTTGAATGATGTGAGATGAAAAATAATGATTGATTTTCTTAAATTCCAAATTACAGTCTCAAGTGGCTCAAGTAGTCTGATAATCAAATAATGTCTGGCGCAGAGGAGAGACCGAGAATAGGCAAGAGAAAATGAAGTTTCTTTAATTTGAGCAGCGGAGATTGGCAAAATTTTTTTCTGGTGTGGAAGAGAAGCGAAACATTTCAAAGAATGTTTTTTTTTATAACAATTTTAGCAGCACATTAATTTTAACTGTCGTCTTTTAGCTGGTATTGAGCTGGGCTGTACTTCACTTTTCTTTTATAGTGTTCCACAAAGTGTTCGATATAGTTGCTTGATATCCTGAGTCATACCAAATTTGCTTGTTAGGACATGCTTAACTGTAATTTTAAATATATGTCACACATTGAGTAATACATTTCATTCCAAATTGTTACTTACTGCTTCATATATGAAATAGTTTTTTTTTTTAATTTTTATTTTTTTTTTTTTTTTACTTCGTCCGCTAGTACCAAATCTTCAATCCAAGAGTATATATTTTCCTTTCTTTTGTGTTTCTGAATAAAATGTCAGGCTCAATCATGAAAGGTTCCATGAGTGTTCCATTAGCGGTACCACAAAAAACTTCAAACTTCTTTGTTTGAAAATTAAAATTTTATTTAATCTGTGAATTGTGTCCCCTTGTAGTGCAATGATAACAATAACTGTTACAACATTTTTGTCGCATTAGCTGGTGGCTATTTATTTAGTTGTGTAGAGTTGTATTTGTGTGCCCAAGAAAAGCATAAGGATACCGCATACCAGCATAATACTAATACCTACAAATCTGCATTTGTAATTTCCCAAACACACACATATAGACAAGCATATGCACGCACACCATTGCAGAGCACACAGTTTCACCGCAATCAAAATCATTGACCCAAACGTGAGAAACTAGCCGCTAGCTAGCATTGGTGCCGCTTTCACTACCACCTGATTGCAGACTCAGACCAAGTACACTAAGCAAAAAAAAAAAAAACAAAAATGTGGTAGTTTTAATATGACGAGAAATTATTACGGTTTTCTTTTATATATATTTATATATTTTTTATAAAAAAAAAAAAATCGAGATCTAAAATTTTTTAAAAACCAATATTTCTTTACTTTGCCCATCCACTACATAGAAGATTTTGAGAAAAGACCTTGGCCTACACCTGTATAAAATCGAACTGGTGCAGAAATTGAAGACATCGTTTGTGTCGAATTTTCGGTGAATGGGCTGAAAAACGATTGCAAGTTGAACCGTATTTCTACTGTCAAATCATTTTCAGCGATAAGGCCCATTTCTGGCTTAACTTAAATAAGCAAAAGTGCCATATTTGGGATGAGAACAATCCTAAAGAGTCTCTTCAAGCTTCCGGACATCCAGAAAAAGTAACTGGTTGGTGTGGTTTGCTTGCCGAAGGCATAATTGGTTCATACTTTTACAAAACTGAAGATAGAGCCAACGCTACCGTCAATGGTGAGTGGTACAGGGGCAAATGATTTGTGACTTTTTAGATCCCCACGTCCATATCAATCATCTAAGCGCTAAGAGATTTCTATATGACAGTGCAACAAGCCATACAGCGCGTGAAACCATCACTTTATTGGGACGAACTTTTGGTGACCGAATCATATCAAGAAATGGGTTTGTCAGTTGGCCACCTATTTCATGTGATTTGACTCCGTTAGACTACTTTTTACTTTTAACGGTGCAACAAGCCATATAGCGTGTAAAACCATCACTTTATTGGGACGAACTTTTGATGGCCGAATCATATCAAGAAATAGGTCTGTCAATTGGCCACCTAGGTCATTTAATTTGACTCCGTTAGACTACTTTTTGTGGAGGTACGTCAAATGTGTGCTAATAAACCAGTTGGAAACAAACATTCGGCGTATTATTGGCGAGATGGCGAGATAAGGCCGGCTATTTGCAAACCAAAATAGTGGCCACTTCATTATTTTTTCTGTTTTATTTGAAAGAAAAGTTCTATGGCTCTAAAAAAAATACCATTTATTTGAACGCCGCACAGTGGTTGAGATCCATATATCAATAAAATAAAATTCAGATCAATTAAATTGGGATTATGTGATAAATTTGGCTAATCAGGATAAAAACGAAAATTTGTTGATATCTGCCCACAATCACGCCTACATCACATGTAACATTTAACATTTAACAATTAACATTTAACATTTAACATTTAACATTTAACATTTAACATTGAACATTTAACATTAAACTTTTAACATTTAACTTTTTGCATAAATTAAAAATGCTATATTTTTCTATTAGTTATCCTCTGATGAAACCACTTTGACAAGAATCTTAAATTAAAGTGTTTAATAAAAAAAAAACATTTTTTCATTTCTCACCTCTCACAAAAAATTTCCCACTCCACATGTTTTCAAAATTTTAAACTTAAAGGTGATATAGTATCTAAACCGTTAAAATGAGATGTTCATGTTACTGAAAGATATTATTTTAAAATTATTTTGTAAAACAATGAAAAAAAAATTTTTAAAATAAAGCTGCCCGTTTCGCTAATATATCGAAACGGGCGGACAGGCTAATATCGATAATTGCTATCTATAATTTGTAACGATTAATATTGAATAATCGATAAATCATATCGTTAAATCGATAAAAAATCAATCGATTAAATTTATCGATAAAAATCAATAGATTAAATTTATTGATAAAAATCAATGGATTAAATTCATCGATAATTTTTATCGATTTAACGTTATGATTTATCCATAATTTTTATCGATTGATTTTTTATAGATTTAACGTTATGATTTATTGATAAGTTTTATCGATTTAACGTATGAATTATCGATAATTTTTGAAATTTTTATACGAAGTACTTTATATTAAATTACTTTTCATTGGCAATTTTTTATCGCAATCGCGAATGTTTGTTTCATTCATAAAAATAAAAAATTTCGAAATAGTTATTTTTCGAACTAGCCGCGCTCGTTAATGCACATTAAAACTTTCAGTGTTTGTCTTGGCTAAAAGCGTTGGTTGGCCAATGCGATTGCTATCTCATCAGCAAGGATATCGTGCTAGGCTAGAAGCATCGAGTATCGCTACAAGGGTTACTAAAATGAATGAACGCATCAACTACCTCTACATCAAGGCACACAAACACACGGAAACAAAAACATGCACACACACACACAATATGATAAGTCGATTTGTTCCCACTATTAAAGCAAAACTTTCTGAATTTTTTTATTTTTTATTACTTGCTACCCCTTGCGCGACTGCACGTTAGTATTTAATGTGTGCCCGAGCACAGGTGGCAACTCACCCCCTTTGTTTGTTCACACGCATACATATATATTTAAATTGGTTATACGCTTTTCATTTTCACATACCCTGCCTGAATGTTAGCCATGGCTAACTAAGGCTAACCTGACACTGTCCGTTGGCTAGCACAAGTGGTAGAAGTATTTTTTTAGATTTTTCGGTGTAAAAATTTTTTGCTCTCCACACATACGACTGGGCACGATAGTTAAAGTGGTGACGCCGGTATATAAAGATCGATCTTAGTTTTAGTTAAAATTATTTTGAATATTTTCCACAATATTTTAAGGGAAAAAACATTTTTTTTTTAAATTGTGAAGACTTTCGCAGTTTTTTCGCAAATATTCCATAAAATGTACGAAATTTGTGAAATTTATGTGGTGTTATAATTTGAGTGACAAAAGAAAAAAAACAATAAAAAAAAGGTGTCTATTTTTCTAGGAAGACAAAATCAATAGATGACATACTGTCATTAGTTAAAAAAATATATATATGTACTTCATAAAATGAACACAGGATTTATATTAATTTGATTAAAAAAATTCACATTCTTAAAATATTCGCAAAAAGACATGAGTATAAAAGATTTATATGTATATTTTCTGCGATTCCATTTCGATTTTTGGCACAGAAAATCCTTTATATATATAATAATATATAACTATAGTACACTCGGCGCAGTCGCATTGTAAGCATTGTATTGAACAACGCAATATGGCTGACTTTTCATTGAATATCCTGAAAAGTTTTTGGAAATGCATGACTACGCATCAAAATGATGGAAATAATGGTTATACGTAGTATGAACAATAGACAAATTCCTTGAATTATGTTGCAAAGAACTGATGTTATAGGACAAAACAAAAATTTAGTGCCACGCCCATTCTCTGTAAATAAGGTCTGATTTAGTGATTTGCATATATGTGGATAGCGGCGTTAAGAAACACATTTCCTACGAAAAATACCTCAAGCAAGCACAGCTATTAACTCTGATGAAGTTAGAAGATATAAGTGCCGATTCCCATCTTGGTCATACATATATATAGATACATACATATGTTATTATCTATATACGGCGAGCTACACAGCTCTGATACCGCGCCTTTTGAGGGCCTACTCTGTAATATCCAAGCAGTTAAAAGAGTTCTTTTACTTTCGGTTTTTCAGAAAACATTTTTTTTTTGTCGACGAGTTGTCTTACTGAGACTATTTTGCTGCTTAGATATCTCTTTCTTAGTTGAAGAAGAGCTGGACGTTTAGTGAGAATACGACTAGAGATTTCTTTATCCTCCAGACAGACTCTACAAAGAGACATCTATTGAGAGTTGCATATTAAAAAGTATTTTTTTTTCAACTTCTAGTGCTCAGATACAAAAAGCTTTCATTATCCTAAGAAAATTTTTCTCAAGATTTATCAGGAAGTTAGGTCCTTAGGGGAGGGATTTCAGGCAGTATGTGTCAAGTGCAGTTCTGACCTGTATTCAAGAAAAACGTTTTATTTTGACAGAGTATCTGTTCAGACTTGTTATATAAAGAAAGCTCTTTCTTCACCATATAAATATGCAGATAATCTAAATGGTGAGTCTGTTAGGAACTTCACCTGCCCATTCCCACGAAAGATATTATGGGCAGAAATTCAACGTAGACTTATTTTTCTGAACAAGATTTGGGAGAAAAGTGAGAGTTTTTAGAAATGGCTTATATAGATGATGGCGATTTCAATGCTTTGAGAGAGAGAGAGAGAGAGAGTAGCTTGACTATCAGGGAAAATAAAAATAGTTTCACCTAAAACGTGATTTGGATTGTTGAGTCTGACACATGTTGTTATGCCAAGTTGTTTAGTTTGGAATAAAGTGAACTGATGGCGTAAGCTAAGGGAGTGTCTCTGGGTAGAAGTTTTCTTTGAAGTTTGTCTTTCCTATTTTAGATCCATACGTAAACTGCACAAGATCGACTCGGCATGGGATTATTTTCTCTTTTTTCCAGTAATATCGTTGATGGATCATTACAGAGAAGTTTTATTAAAAAATTATTTCATCCAATATAATCGCGGGACATACAAAATTAACGTTATCGACTTTGAGTTATCATTAATGATATTGATTGTGGCTACGTCTTCCAACGATTCTTTTTTCTATAATTATGTAGAAAATGTACCCTACAATTAATGAAATCACACAGTTTCAACACATTTTTCCATGACGCCTGATATCTTGGTTTAAGTAACAATAAGATAATTTTTAGTTCTTTTTTATGAATGTGAATATATCCATATCCATAATATGGTCATATCCATAACATCCACCCTAACATTTTCTCTCGGATACATAGTCACAGTTTGGAGCATATTTAAGATAAAATAAAACAAATCCAGCCTAATTCTATGAGTAACCCTCTCTTACAACGTGCTGTATAATAACTAGGCATATTGCTGAGAGTTTGTCAATGCTCAACATAATAATTGCATAAATAATATCTAAAGACCCTTTTTTTCATCAATATTTCAATCAAGTGGAACAAGGGAACAAAAGAAAGGGTTAAACATAAGCCCCACTGCTAAAAGTGTCTTTAGTCGGAAGGAAGTTTGGAGTTACATATCGGATTGTTTTCATAATCCCAGTTTTGTTGGGATTGATAATGGAATCCCGGGACTATTTCGGCATTTCGAACTCTGAATAAACCAGATATCTGTTAAATATATTTACAATTAATAATAAAATTCATTCCCTGGTAAATTCTGTCCATTCAAATTGAGAAGTGAAAAAATATCCAAGACGGTACGTAGAAGAAGCAGTTCGTGTAAAAGAAAAAAAAAATAGTTCACTCGGACTATTTCGATTATATTAGAAAGTGTGTATCGGTGAATCTTGTTGCCATTTCTGATTACATGCCCCGAATTATACGAGTAAACTTTCAGCAGAACGTGTCCCAAAAAGAAAAAAAGACTGGACATAGAATCACATCTCCAATGAACATGACATTCGAATTTTCATTGACGAACGCAAAATTCAAAACGGCAGCTTGTAGCTGGAGTACATTGAAATTACTCAACAACTTTCTCTTTCAAGTAAAAATCTTCGTGATCTAGAAAACAGCTCTGGTAATCCACTCAAAGGAAATAAATTCATTAATGTTTTTCATTACAATATGCACAGCCAAGCTGCGATAAAAGCATTCCAAAGCTAGACGACCAAATCGAAATTAGCATGGAATTCAAGTCATCAAGCTCTTCTAATAATAAAAAGCCAAAGGTCAATATCAGCCGCGTCTCAATGTATCGTAATATACAGTAGGGTAATGGAAACGAAATTGCAGATAGATAAGCTAGAGAGGACTCTCAGTTGGACCCAAGAATGATAGAAACAAGATTACGTGTTGCGCAAATGAGAGAGAGAGAGAGAGAGCATGACGTCATCCAGCGCTATTTTCACATTTTGGAAACATTTTACTTTGGGGCCTAAATATGTTTTTTTCTGATTTTTAAAATGTGTATATGGGCCTCCTTAACCTATTGGTGCAATAAAATTTTGTCGATCTCGAATGGTTTAGGAGATAAGAATCATAAAAGTTTAAAAATTTATATTTTCTCGTATACAAAAATATCCATATTTTTATACAGAAGAGTAGTTATTTTGACTTTACTTTCCCGCAAGATTTTATTTTCAATTCCGTCAATTTGCCTTAGCGATCGCACATTTATATGCGTATTTCTTAAGCAAAAGCGCTGCGTGACGTCATGCACTCAATTGAGAAAGAGAGCATTAAATAACGGGACTGCGGAACGCGTAATCTTGTTTCTATCATTCTTGCGACTAAGATCGAAACTTTTTTCCTAAACGTACATATAGGACTCTCCGACTCCGACTCTCTCGTACTCTCCAGTAAGCCCCCAGAACGGTTGCAGCCTTCTTCACAAAGCTTATGCTTTGTAGATTTCAGGGAAATTCATTGTTTTGTTCTACTCTCGGGCTGGGGTAGGATAGATTGAGTTATGCCGTTTACTAAATGTCAAACGATGATGGAGAACTGCTCAGTAACATTTTAAGAAGACAAAGTTCCGAAAATGGCCGTTTAAACTTTTTCGTTTTTAAACATTGTCTTCATCTGCTTTTTTAGATCTTGAAACTTGAAACTTTCTTTTAAGTGATGAATCCCGTCTAAGGATTAATTTTTTACTGAATATGAATTCGATCTAAAGAACTGTTGTGTAACTAGGGATGAGTTATATTGACAGTTTCCTGTAGTTTATCGGTAAATAAACACTTTAAAGCCTTAGTTTGAAAATAAATAAAAATATAAATTATATTCAAGTACCTTCACCTTCTTCAAAGGACACCTCTTTCTACTTTGAAACTCTTACTCAAGAGGCTTATATTTTATTGAGATATGCAAATAAACAATGAATTATTTCTAAATGTTATCCAATCTAAGACTGAACCCTCACTCATTTCGGCATTTTAAAAAGGGTATGCCAATAGTTATTTGAACTCTTAAGTCTTAAAAAGCTGTCTAAGCAGATTTCTCCTTCCAAGTATGATATTGACTTACATATTTGAGGAGATATTTGTACCCAGTAGACCGTAACAATAATTTTTGAAATGTTTCGCATAAAATATTTTATAATTTAGATTTTTTTTTAATCAAAATTTTGTTGACAAATATTTAAGTGCACCCCGTTCAAAGGGCTAGACAGACACAGAGAGAGAGAGAGAGAGAGAGAGAGAGAGAGAGAGAGAGAGAGAGGGCAGTCAAGTGTAAAGATGGAGAATGTTGCTTTTCTGCTTTCTGGTAATGTTTTATGAGCTTTAAGTCGACTAGCAAAGATTGTGGAAGACAAGATAACAGATAATTATTAAAGGGAAAACATTTTTAAAATTAAGAAAAAAGTCTAAAACATTTAAAAAAAATCTTAGTAAGGAAGTATAAGTCATTGAATTCAAATTGGAAACTTAAGGAAACCACCGTTTAGTTCACATGGATATTTTTGAGCACATTGACCAATTTTGAATTAAAGTTGGTAACAATTTTTTTTTTACAGATAATGAAATAAAATAAGACTTGGATCAAAAACAAATAAAAATTAGACCAAACTACTGCAAAATGTCAACAATTGTGGTTCCAACCATTGAGACAACCTGCTGCAACGGCTTCAAGGTAGACAAAGTTGCAAGTGGCACAAAGGACCCACAGGATAACTTGGACTTTATTGTCACTTTTCTCAATATAACTCAAGCAGCTAATGACGCGACCGAAACGCATGCTCATATAGAGAATAGTAAGTAATTGATGATATATTGTAAAACTGAAAGATTTTTTTTTTCATAAAAAGTATTGCATACTTTAAGGAACAAAATTTGATGGTTTATTATGTAAAACGAACAAAGTTACATAGCAAAAGGATTCTTTAAAAATTCGGCCATATACATATTACACTAGAAAGTTGCTAGAAAGAGCTAGAGACAGAGAGAGAGTGAGAGTTTGCTTAAATTCATATGCGAATGGAATTGCCAGATAAAATAATCCATCAGTTCGTTCGTTCGTTTTACAAAATATATCCATTAATTTCGTATTTTATAGTCTCAAATAAAATTTGAGAATTTAAAATGCTTTTTCACAAATTGTTGAACTTTTTTTTAAATATGTTTTTTTAAGATATGTCATCCGATATAGTGGTAGACAATTCTTCGATCAGTGAAACACCAAAAGAAGCTCCAATGCATCAAAATATATCTTCTAATTCATCCAATTTTGACAAAATTGAGAATACCACTGAAAATAACATTGAGAACATTAATGAAAATGATAGCATATTGATTCATACGGATGATGGCAATAATATAACAGAAACTGAAGTGTCAGAAATCACATCATCAACCCCAACAAGCATGAATAATGCAAATAACGATAATAAAAAAATCGAAGATAATGTTGCTCTGCCTGCTCCGGAAACTAAAAATAATGAAGAGGAAATCGATGACTCTGACGAAGAGGAGGAACTCACCAATCTCACTTGGCTGACAGAACTACGAAATCAGTCTATAACATGGCCCAGTTCCATTAATCCTACTATTTTAGATGATAATTTGGATGCCACAGCAGCAGCAGCAACCACAGCTGAAAAGAATGAAGTTACGGTTGATTTGAATGTGAATAATGTAAACGAAAAATCAATAGTTGGAAGTAATAATACCCTTATGAAGAACAATGGCAAGACATTTCCCATGAACTCAAACAGTAGCAGTGGTAATAATGAGGGGCAACGGCAGATCGGCGCTGCAAGTAGTGGAGGAAAAGTTGGCGCCACGCAATTGAAACGCCCTACTCCGGCCGAGCGTTATCAAATATTTATGGACAAGGTGAAGCGGTAGGTGTGAAACTTTACAATTTTCTGCTAATTTATAGAATTTAGTGTTGTTTTTTTTTGTTACCGACAATATGGTATAAAAATGGACGGATCTGAAAATGCAGGATGCAACTGTCCCTTATTACAATTCAGAAATTTCGTACTTAAGATTGCGTCTCAATAAAATTTTGTGAAAATTCGCATAAAATTTATGCAGTATTCTACTTTAATTAGTTAATATTAAAAATTTATTAGCAATTTAACAAAATCAGCTTCTAGATCTTTCTAGATTCAAGTCCTTTCAAGTTTTTAGGATCTACAATTTCAAATTCTTTTTCCTTCAATGTTTGTAACGCTAATTGACAAGAGTTAGAGGGCGCATTAGTTAAATTATTTATTCCTTTTAGAGTTTTGGGGCCGAGAGATGACCTCTAAAAGACGTAGTAGTACAAAACAGAGTCTACAGAACACATAAAAGGACAATTATCCGATTTTACTACATATATTCCTAGTGGAATAACCTATTAGACAAAGAAGCATCTATATTTTACCAAGAAAATCTACAGAACGAATAAAAGTTCTTATTACTCACCTGCACGCAGGATCTCTATTCACACTCCCATCAAAACGAACGCATGACTTGATTTTTTATTTAACTAATAAATTTATTCCATACATTTCTTTTCTAGAGACTTACAAGAATACGAGCAATCGGCAGTTAATTACCAAACGGACACGACTGAGAAGCCACCCTTTAACTACTCGCACATTATTGGCATGGCTATGCTGGAGAAAGGACGAGTCACTTTACAGCAAATCTGCTCGTGGATCGAGTCGAAATTTGCTTTCTTTAGAGTGCGCAAAAAATGGAACGTAAGTTTAATTATTTTTGAAAATACTCTGCAGCTGAGCAGCTCTTTGAAGTTTAATTTTTACATCTTTCTTCTCTCAGAACTCTATTCGTCACAATCTTTCGTTGCATCACTGTTTTCGTAAGATAAATCGTAATAAATACGAAAAAGGTAAAGGTGGCTATTGGGAGTTGGGTGTCGATCCGAAAAAATGTGATCGCAAACGTATACGTAATCGTAAATCGGCAAACTCAATGAATAAGAATAAGAAAGCCACTATACAAAACAATAACAACTCAAATTCTTCCTACTACTCCGATCAACAAGAAGCAGCTACTACAGCACTAACAACTTCGCATCAGCAACATCACCAACTTACGGATGATGACATCGATATGGAACTCAATGTACAATTACCAACAGATGGCTTAGAGGACGCTGAACAGATGTTGCTGGACGATTTGGATGTGCAACAAAATATTGATATTTCCAGCAATCAGCAGCAACAACAGCACCAACATCAACAGCATCAGCTGCAAACCAATCTGGAACATCAGCTGCAGCAGGAAGAGGCTTTTATTGCCAATGTTTTGGCCAATTGCATTGAGTTAGATCCGGCAACATTAAATGCTGAAGTTTCTGAACAGCACGTTAGTGGAGGCCATGATCTGCCAACATTGGCTACTGTTGCCAGTTTGCCACAATATCAGCTAGGCACTGTTATTATCAGTACATCGACAGACGATATGGCAACGACACTCAATTCCTTTATATACAATAATCAGATAAACAGCAACCAGAACAGTAGCAATGAGTTCTGTCCAGCGCAACAACATAAAATTGTAAGTTTTACTGGCTGTATCTCATATGATATTACTGATGATGATAATGATATTACATAAGTTCATGTACATGAATAACTATTCAAAGACAATACAGTTCATTGTGTAGAAAGTATTTAAACTCCCAAGAAAGAGAGAATTTGTCATTGATAACAATGCCAAACCAACCGAAGGTCAAGGATTGAGAAAAAACTTTTTGAGAAAAAATCAAATAGCTACTAAAAGCACATCTTTAGTACATCACAGCACAACTTGAACTTATTTGACTTATAATTCCGCATTAGTTTTTGTCCTATTTTGTGCTAATTAGCTTCTAAAGTTATTGCTCTGTCCTCTTTTCCTGGTTTCTTATATTTTTATACTCAGTTAATAGTTTTTGCTTAAAAAAAAAAAATCCGCATTGTTCTTAGTTTTATTTTCTAATGTTGAACCATTACCATTTTGCAGCTCTATAGGGAGGATGAAATACCGCAAGCCTGTGAAAATGTTATTGTGTCCTCATTTCTCAGCGATGCTGGTGGACTCGATGGACAACACGCAAATATAACAAATCCAAATAGGCCAAATGTTATAGTCGAGCCACTGGAGCCTTACTATTCGGTAATCTCCGCATCAGCCACAACTTTAGTGTCCACAAATGGCGATTGTACAACCGTGACAGGAGAGCATTTTCGGCCCTATATCGATGGCATCGATGAAGCTTTTCAATATCTACGTAGCATGGATCATAATCGCAGTGAAGATTTGTTGGATAATCTATTGGATATATCTGTCAGTGATTACTAGAGAGAGATTTAGTGGATTGCGTGGAAGTTGATGGAAACTCCCAAAATTGGTGTAAAAGTTTTAACAGAAAACACAATTAACAACATGATTGCAGAGGAGAATGTGAGGATGTGACAAAAAGATGGTTTGGAAAGCAAGAATATTATAAGAAACTACTTTGGAAAATTGGCTTTTAAAGTACTTCACAGTATTTCAACAAGTATCATGATAATGTAGAACAGACTTTTTTGAGTGTTAAATTGGATTGAATGATGTATAAAATTTTGACACACACAAATCTAATCTACTCCATCTGTTGTTGAATTTCTTTGAAGAAATTTATGTACATTTTTAGAATATTTATTTATTTATTTTTATAATTTTGTGATTTTTAAGTATGTTAAATTCATATATCTTTGCTCAAATTTAAGAAACATAATTGCTCAAAATCGCAATGAAAAGCAACTCGTTGTAGTTCGTTAGAGTTTATGTTCCTTTTAAATTATTTTTTAAAAATTAATTTAACTGAGAATTTACACATAAGTTTAAATTTGTGATTTTAGTTCAAAATCTGTCTATGATTTAAGAATTTTTTTTTTGTTTTGAATATTTTTAAGTACAAAAAGTGTTGCAAACAAACAAATATATTGCTCAATAAAACCAAATTCGTTCATAAGTTAAAAAAAACAACGTATTTTGATTTATTTTATGGTTTAATGCTAAAAAACGCAAATACCTCACTTCATTTTTATTCGCGCATTGCCGCTCAAACACTGATGATATATGTACAGTGTACACCTTACATAGAAAGCGGCAGTTGGAGTGAGTATGTTGTTACCGATGCACAGAGAGAGATGAAAACCTTCGAAATGGAGAAAAATTTCCCTCTTTCTTAGAAACACAACGAAGGAGAACAAGCCGAAATAAAATAAGCGAAAAACAATTATGCTTCATGTGTCACACCAAAAATCGAACTTAGTTGATCGATTCAATCTATTATATTTGAATCTATTATATATAGCTAATAACTATATTATAATTATTTAATTCTGCGTAACAGTATGTGAAAAACACGTCAAAGCGTTTCACGGCGAAGTGTTTCATCGGCGAATTGATTCATCGGTTTTACTCCCCATAGCGGCTCGAGTACTTCGGGGCAACTTTTTAAAAGCATCTTCTTTGGAAGACTAACTTGACCAACATTGTAGCCAATCTTTATACGAAAACTATTTTTTGGATATTTACAGTCATTGTTAAACCTATTGGCACCATGTATTTAGCACTTATATGGTTTAGTTTTATACATTTGAACAAAATGAATAGAAGGGGACTACCCAGATTCTGGAGTTGGTCGCTCAATCTAGAAAGTAGATTGAATAGTTGTTTTAAACAACAGTAGCGTTATGCTTACGAGGGAATAGTAATTATCCCAAATAAATTTGTAAGCACGGGGATAGTCGTTACCTCAGCAGACACACGAATTCAATTCCACGCTGGACATATTTACATGTCTTATGGATAGTCTTAAATAAGGCTGGGCAGTTTTACAGACAAATTGGTGTCAAATTGGTTGTTATCTGAGGTGTCAAATTTGGGTACGAATAGCTAAAAAGCGTACCTGAATAATCTCGGAGAACCTGAGTTTAAATTGATGTAATAGTGGTGACTTATGTGTCGCTCACAGTCAAGTGCCATATGTTATATGTGTCTGTGTGTGTGAGTGCTATGTCGAGGTAAGTCCCTTTTGCCCGGGAGACTATCGCAAGGCTGTCCCCTCGGGGGGTATCGTGCTGGCGGTAGCTCAATGTCGCGAGCAGACTAACGTTGGTCGACGTGGAGATTTTAGATGGGTTTCGATTTCCACCAATAATTTTGGATGGTGATCCAGCTATTCATTAACGATTGGTACAGTTGCGTTTCAATGTTGGTTACTATCCATACAGTGTATTTATTTATTAAATATAGCCGGTGTTGAAACTGCTATGAAAGGGCGTTGGTGGCGTCTGGAGTCATAGAAGTGATGGTTGAATGGGAGTCGTTAGCATGTTATTGAAGAAATTTTAAAAAGTGTCGAATTAAACATCCTTTTTTTTAAGTCAGCTTTAATGTGCGTTCGATTAATAAATTCTCCTTTGTTAACTAAGATTAAAGATTCAAATTGAATATTAATTTTAGATTTAAGAAACTTTTATTGTTATTGTTAGAAATGCAAAAAGTGCTGCAAGGAAAATACTTGCTCAATGGAACCGAATGTTATATGTGTTACATGTTTTAATAAGCGCGAACAAGTGTTGGGGGTTTTTTTATAATGTTATTGTAGCTACTTTAAAACTATTTGTATCTGTATGCATAACAAGCGACATCTCGCTGGAGACTAATTCCGACTAATAATCTAAGAACATCTAATTCCGAAATGATGCATTCAATTTCCTACTGTAATCCGACTGCATTAAGAATATAACATATAATAAACCACTCGATGCAATGGTAAACACAGTGCGACGATCCATAGCAAAGAGTCCCCAAACATTGACCTCATAGCTGCACGTTAGCTGCTGCAGTGAGACGAGCTCACTCTGCAAACAAAAAAATAAACTTAAAATTCATGAACATCAAAGGAAAATAGAAACTTACGCTGCGTTCGACCAGCAACATATCCTTGGATGAAAGTTCATCGAAATTGCGCAGCATGCTTGCCACTTCTGCTGAACAATTTGTAAAACGATCCGAAAGTATAAGAAACAAAAATAAATCCACTAAGCAAATGCCGAATAAAACAAAATTAGCAGCCAACGAAGACAAACCCAGTGGATAGAACCCGGTACTTAAAAGCAACAACACATAACAAAACGATACATTGAACACAAAGTAGGTGGCGTATGTGGCAAGCAGCTTATACTTGAAGGTAGCATTTAGACGCACTAGAAGTTGCGCTACTTGCGCATGCATTGCTGATAAATCACATAAATCCGCTGCCAACTGCGTTTGCAACTTGCGACTTAGAGCTGTTATAATCGGCGGCAAATTAGAGACCTGCTCGCACATAAAAAACAGCTGATCGTTGAGCTGCAATAGAAGATTGCTGATATGCGACAGTAAAGCAAAGTAATGCAATGAGGTCAGGTTCAATAAAAACACACAATTCACAATATAGAATGCTGCCGAGCTTAACAATAAGCGTTTTGTAGATAAACATGCAATAGTTATGAAGGAATAAAGAACTAAGCAGCAAACTACTATAATTTTGGCCACCATTAAGGTATTCATGCGTGATGATCGACGCTTAAAAGAATTAAATTTCTTCTCCAGACGCGACAACTCAGAGACAATGTCGCATAGCTGTCGCTCATGTTGGCAACGTGTCAGCAAAGTAAAAATAATGCTCCCGGTACGCAGAACTATTAACACCATATCAATGTATACGATAGATGGAAACATGTTGGGATGAATTGTATTTATACGAATGCTATGCAAGAATTGCAACGGCAGAAGCAGCATAATACAAATGTTATGCGTGATCGCATAAACTTGTAAAGGCAAAGACTTGCGAAATCGGCGACGTTTGCGGTCGTAGCACACCGCATAGAGGCCCGTTAATAATGGATATATGATAATGACGGCTTGCATTATACGCCAGTGCTGCCACATTGTCTTTGTTGGTACTCTCCTTCTCTGGATGAAACCGAAAATTTACTAAAGATGTATATATACTTCAGTTCCTGATGATTTGCGATCTAGAACTTATGTGTTCTAGTTTTAAAGTGCAGTTGCTGACGGTTTGAGTTGACTGTGATGATGAACGATTTGCTCTAGGTTTAACAAAATTTGATTTGCTTATAATCTGTTTAGTTACTGTTTAGTTGATATTTTACCATTAACTCCGCTTTTATATAAAACTTCTCAATACAGCTGGTTGTTCTCAGCTAAAGTGGCACAACTCAACAATTTTCCGTCAGAGGTGCGCACATAAGCAGGTTTGTCTAAGCTCCGCGAAATATGATTTATTATTAAAAAAATAATGCATTTGGCTGCGTCAAGGTCACACCCGTAAGTTGTGACATGATAGTGTATCCTTTGTTCTTAAACTTGTCCTCACTCTTGGTCTCCTTGTTCTTATATTTGTCCTAATAATTATCCCTCTCCTTGTACAAATTGTTGTTTTAATTCAATTCCAAATTCCTGACCCCTTTCTTGTTTAAATCTCTTTCCTTATGCTTGTCCTATATATTTTCCTAAACTTTGTCCTAAATCTTGTTCTAAGCGTATCTAAATCCTTGTTCTATTCCTTATACTGTTCGTCATCATTTTTTAATTCTTGCCCTAAATATGGCTTTAAGGTGGCCATACTTGTCTGAATCCTTGTCGTAATTGTTTTTGCTTTTATGTAGAGTACATTTACATTTACCTTAGCGTCAGGTAATTTATCCATGCAACAATTTTGCTTTTAGGTTTCTTTAAGCCGTTCTCTAAAAGATCTCACCACGCCATTAATTTTTGTTTTATTTTTATCATGTTGCCGAAAGCCTCAGCTTTACTGTCGTTCTATAAAATTTGCCGCATCACCTTTAATCACGGAGTTCTAATTCCATGCAACGTTTTTTTTTTCACTTCTACTCAGCTAGTAATAATTCCATGCAACAATATTGCAATTGTGTTGAAAAAGCTTTTATCCCCGAAACCTGACGATATCAACGATTTTTTTTTTATTTTTATCGTAGGACTAAGTAAAATTCTTCATTTGCGATTTATAAAATTAACCGAAGCGCATATACTCGACGAGTAATAATTCCATGCAACGCCCATGCATAAAAACTGCATTTTCAATTTTGGAGCATGCATTTTTCGTCTATTATTGTCGAAAGGGTTAGGATCCAGCCTTTACTGTCGTGTAATAATTTTTACCTTACCATCCCTATAGCGAGTTATAATTATGTGTAACAAATTTTCAGTTGCGTTGCTTAAACAGCACCCTTCCAGTCGCAAAGACGTACTTAATTTTGTTTAATTTTTGTCATAAAGTCTAGATTAAGTCTCATTAAAGTGTAAAGATTAAGCTTAACTGTGGTACCATTATTTATGTCATAGCACCTATAATCAGCGAGTAACAATTCCATGTGCAATGTGCCTGATGTGAGCTATGGTTTTGTACGGAGTAGTGCTTACTTAATAAAAAGTGAGCTCCGCCATTACTTATTTTCAGATTCAGACATTTGAAAGTTGTGCTATGGTGTACTCAAGTTGTGCTGCAATGTACCATGGAGATTGAATAATTGAATGCTACCAATTACTAACATTGGTTTGTGAATTTGCTGAACGAGTAGTTGCGGTGAATTACTCGTATGTAGCGAGATTCACCTTGGGCTCAAAGTTTTAACCATAGTAGGCTAGAAAATGAAACGATGCTTCCATTATGAAACGAGTTTACCAGGCTTTCTTCTGTCCATTTTAATACAATGGATCGAATTATACTTAAAAAAAAAATTAGAAGAGGAATATGACAATTTTTTCTCTCAATTGCCGAATTCTCCGGACAAATGCACGTGACGTCCGTAGTAATATAATACAGAAAACATATGTATTAATGTTATCAGAAACTCGGCTTCACAGCGAGAAACGGGATGAAATTGAATAATTTAATTGCATAACACAAAACAGGTGACCCAATATTAAGCACAGGGGGTGCGCCGTCAATTGCTATTGAAATGGTGGCCATCCGCAAGATGACTTTACTTTGTGTTGAAGCTTACTTCAGAAGAAATTCCCAACACGTTAGTTGAACTAAATCTGGCCTTGGGGTCATATGGGCTGCATAATGTATATATGTTACATATTTCAGTATTATTAGATTTGAGTTTATTTACCCCCTTTGTCTATTGTATATAATTTGAAGGCAGTCATTATTTAGGAGTAAACTCCAGTTGCGCGGCGGTGCTGACACGTGACTTCTCTTTTTACCATAATAAGTCCCACTTCTTTTTATTATTGCGTTTTGAAAAATTTTAATACATACCATTTATATAAAAATAAAATTTAAATGATGACAATAATCAACATAGCCCACTTTAGCGCAGTTAAAAACAACAATTTATGTAAAAGTATTTTACATATATTTTAAATATAGCTTATATTTTGAAGTTCAAACAAATGACGATAATAACACACGCATTTGAATCAAGCCTCTGTGCGTTTGTTACGCCCCATAGAGTATTGGATTAATTTTTATGAAGTGCAAAAATGAAATTGATATAAAAATAATTAACACTTGATAAGCAAAAGTGAATAACCCAGCAACCGCCTTAAAACCAAGTCATTGATATATTTAATATGGTATGGAGCTAGTTATGGGGGTAGTTATATTAAAAACTTTATTCTATTGCAGATAAATTGATTTGTAAAAAACAAATCATTCATATAAATAAATTTTTCAATAAACTCGTTACCAAATTTTCTCTAAAAGAGATATTTTAATAAATCAAATTGACGAATAATCGCATTTTGAACTACTATTAACCACCCTAGTAAACAATGTATAAAATTTGCAAAAAAAGAGGTATTTTTGTGAAATGTTTCAAAATTCTTTGACTATTGCGCTGTTATTGTTCTAATCCTTGTCCTATAATAATCCTATAATCTATATCTTATTATTTTTGTTTTTGTCTTAATCATTATCTTAATTCTTGTTCTTATCCTGATTCAAAAGCTTGTCCTAATCCTGGTCTATTTTAATGTCGTAAGCCTTGTTTTATTTTTTGTCTTATGTTGTTTCCTGTCCTAATCATTATTTTTTGTTTTCCTTTTGACGTAGAATTACGTCATTCTCGGAGGTTAGTAGGGCGGTTGATAGTGATCAAGCGGCAGTTGATAGCGTTTTTAGGTCACACTTTGAGTCTGTGGTGTGCATAAAGTACTGATCCTCCAATATTGATGTAAGTACTTGTTGGTCTGCTTGATCCTCACTGGGAGAAAAATTCATGTTTGGACTCTCTAACTTATATAAATTTTACACAATTAAATTAAATATAAAGCCAACGTCTGATGTTTTTGCTTGCTTTGAGCATGGTTCTTGTTTAAGTTTGCTACCTATTTATCGACTGCATTGGTTCTTGTATATAATAAAATATATGTATGTACTGAGTGTTGCTGATTAAAGCAAGAGGGCACTGCTAGTTAAAAAAGAATATATATAAAACCAGCATTTGATGTTTCTGTTTGCTTTGCGCATGGTTTTTTGTTTAAAGCTTAGCCCTTAAATGCACAAAGCCTCCGATTTTTACCGAAAAAAATATATTTTATGTTAAATTGAGCATTTAACTGCGTTTGTAGTTTTGTTTCTTTTTTTTATTTTTAAAAAAGTTTTTTTTAAAAAAAGTGGTTGCATCTTTAAAGATAAAAAAATAAAAAAAAAATAAATAAATAACTGGCCATTTCAGCCCTTGAAAGGACTTTGACCTAGCTTCTTATGATCAATTGTGTTGTGCGTGTTATTAAGTTTGTACACAATTGACCGAGAAAATTGTGAATTTAAAGATACAATTTTCTCTACAATCTTTAAAGATACAATGTGAATTTAATCACATCTTAAATACCTATTAAAATATATCAAAATAAAAGAAATGTAATTAATGAAATTTTTATTATTTCATTTATTTTAAAAATCTAAAATTATCAAAAGCATGCAGGAGTGCACACTGTATCTTTAAAGATACAACTAACTTAAGTGACCCAGTGAGGGGCCAACTGATCGAAATTTTTTTTAACCACTTAAAATCACCAAAGGACATGTTTTGAAAGCAGTCAGTATTTTTCCCTAATCAAAATTATTTATCTGTTCCTAGAAGCCAAACTGTTATAAATCATGTTTATTTAATTAAAAAAAAAATTTTTTTTCCCTTGTACACAATTTTTTAAAAAGTATGACAAATAGAAGTAAAAACAATTTTTTTTTAAGACTTATAATATTTTAAATAATATAGAACCTATTTGAAAAAAATTAAACCAAAAATATAGCCGTACGAATTTTTTGAATGTGTGTATCTTTTAAGATACACAGTGTATTAAAGGGTTAGTATGCTGTAGAAACGAAAATTCCGCTGCATATAATTCCACACAGTGTAGAGTCAAAATTTTTGTGTGTAGAAAAAATCAACTACAGTACAACCTTCCTCAATGAAACTAAATACATTTTTTCTATATAAAAAATGTAGTTTGCAAGTAAAGAAGAACTGAAAGGTAAAAGTTTATGCAAGTAAACTGTATAAAAAACCTTTAGTACTTAAAATAGTATGTAATAAATTGTACTATCTTTTGACTAATCTTATATATTAATACGCAAACATCGAATGTTGTCGTACACTTTTTCAATATTTATTTTAGAATAAGGACAATGAAACGTACATCATTCGAAAGGTACTGCACCATAGATGTGCCGAATGATGTTAGATTTTAAATTCATGACCTTTGACCCGAAATATTAACGTTGAAAGTTTATATCAATTTTAGTTAGGGATCTCAAAACTGGGAAGAGGTAAAATGAAGAATGTGATATCAGATGAAAGGTCTGGCTGCACAGTATGATTGAATATAAGATTGGTGACCTTTGACCTCAAATATGAGCGGAAAAAGAGCATTTATTAAATAAAAGCTAAACTATAAGAGATGGAAAAACATGATATGAGAGAGAAATTTAGACATTCATAAGATGTGCAAAAAAAAATTTAATATTTTTCACCATCGCTTACGGTTACCCTACAATAAGCACTTTTTCATGTAACAAGTGTCAATATATATTGTGATGGTAAAATTGCTTACAAATAGTAAATTTTGAAAAATTTCTGTTATTTTGACATCAAAATTATTGTGATATCTCGAAAACTATAGATGTTTTCAGTACAACGTTTTTTGTATGGAAATTCGTTGATTGAGAAAAATAACGGTATGCGAAAACTTTTTTGCTAATATTTTCCACGAATAGTATGTTATTAAATTTCCCGTTATTATGACAACAAAAGTATTGCAATATTTCGAAACCTGTAGATTTTTTCCATGCAATGCATTTCTTAAAGCAATGTCATTGCCTCAGAATGAAAAAAAAAACAATCGATATTTCTAATTTTGATTTTGCATGCAAATATTTCAGCCATTTTTCAATCGATTTTCCCTAAATTTTCTTTTTCTGAAAGCTTAATTAAATTACTTTTGAGAAATAAGAAAAGATTTACCGTTATCTCACTAATTCAATTTCTTATGCTGTTTTCAAAAACACTCTAAAATATTCAATTTTTGCTTAAAAATTTGACCAGACATTCTTTTTTTGTAATTTTTTTTTTGTTTTTCTATTTTCTTCTCTCACACTCTTTCATATACCATATCATTTATTTGCAACAATTGCTTCATTTTGACACATAATTTAATTAAGTGTTTCTATCATCGAAAATCATGAGCTACCCCCTATGATTTTTTTGATGAAAATTACATTTTTCAAAGTGTTGTTTTTGTATTTTTTATAAAGTTCTATAGCTAAAAAAATAATTTCTGTGAATAAATTTTTCAAATATTTCAAACCATTCCAAAGTTATATACACAAATATATGTTTTAAGCCATTTCCTCATCTAATTTATATATTATCTTATATATTAATACGCAAACATCGAATATTGTCGTACACTTTTTCAATATTTAGTTTAGAATAAGGACAATGAAACGTATATCATTCGAAAGGTACTGCACCATAGATGTGCCGAATTATGTTAGATTTTAAATTGATGACCTTTGACGCGAAATATTAACGTTGAAAGTTTATATTAATTTTAGTTAGTGATCTCAGAACTGGGAAGAGGTAGAATGAAGAGAGGTCTGGCTGCACAATATGATTGAATATTAGATTGATGACCTTTGACCTCAAATGTGAGCGGAAAAAGAGCATTTATTAAATAAAAGCTAAACTGTAAGATATGGAAAAACTTGATATACATAAGAGAAATTTAGACGTTCATAAAATGTGCAAAAAATACTCTGATATTTTTCACCATCGTTTACGGTTACCCTACAATAAGCACTTTTTCATTTAACAAGTGTCAATATATATTTTGATGGTGAAATTGCTTACAAATAGTAAATTTTGAAAAATTTCCGTTATTTTGACATAAAAATGATTGTCATATCTCGAAAACTATAACTGTTTTCAGTACAACGTTTTTTGTATGAAAATTCGTTGGTTGAGAAAAATAACGGTATACGAAAACTTTTTTGCTAATATTTTCCACGAATAGTATGCTAAAAAAATGTTCCGTTATTATGACACCAAAAGTATTGCGATATTTCGAAACCTGTAGATTTTTTCCATGCAATGCATTTTTTAAAGCAATGTCATTGCCTCAGAATGAGAAAAAACAATCGATATTTCAATTTTGATTTTGCATGCAAATATCTCAGCCATTTTTCAATCGATTTTCCTTAAAATTTCTTTGTCTGAAAGTTTAATTAAATTACTTTTGAGAAATAAGAAAAGATTTACCGTTATCTCACTAATTCAATTCCTTATGTTGTTTTCAAAAAAACTTTAAAATATTCAATTTTTGCTTAAACATTAGACCAGACATTCTTTTTTTGTAATTTTATTTTTGTTTTTCTATTTTCTTCTCTCACACTCTTTCAGATACCATATCATTTATTTGCAAAAATTGCTTCATTTTGACACTTCATTTAATTAAGTGTTTCTATCATCGAAAATCATGAGCTACCCCCTATGATTTTTTTGATGAAAATTACATTTTTCAAAATGTTGTTTTTGTATTTTTCATAAAGTTCTACAGCTAAAAAAATAATTTCTGTGAAAAAATTTTTCAAATATTTCATACCACTCCAAAGTTATATACACAAATCTATGTTTTAAGCCATTTCCTGGGGCAAACATTCGAAAAAGTTGGGGTCTTATTACTACAGCCAGTTTTTATACATGGTCAATTATATGTCGCAACAAGTAGAGTTACATCTTTTGATAGCTTAAAGTTTTAGGTTTCTGAACATAGGGAACAAGGTCATTTGGGGAATGATGAGAGAGTATTCACAAAAAATATAGTTTATACGGAAGTTTTTAATCATTGAACTCACCTCATAACTATTATTTTTTTTTAAATAGAACCATACTTTTTTGTTTTAAGTTAATTATTTTATCGGAAAAATTTTAATTAATGATTTAAAACTAATTTCAATGGTCGAATTTCGGCCACAGGCGATACTAGTAAATTATTAATATATGATATACAAAAAAAAAAAAATTGTACCAACTTTTTCTATATTTTAGTATCAAGAAGAAGTGTATAACTCGATTGTTTCTAATTTGAGTATTATATACAGTGGCTCACAGCTTATTTCGTACAGACGATGTGTTAAACTTTGAAATGCTATAACTTGGTAACTAGTACTGGTAATGAAAAAATTTAAACGACATTTGTATGCTAGTAATTATATATTTATATAGAAATTTTTATTTCTTTATATAAAAGCCACAGCTTATTTCGTACACTGCACTGAATCTTAAAAAAATGTCATATGTTAGTCTTTGTTAATATTTTGTGTGGCCGCCATTTTGTTTAATTACATCTTGAAGCCGGCTATCCATTGACACTACTAATTTTTTTGCAATCTCTGGGGGGTATTTGTTGCCATTCCTCCATCAAGTCATTTTTTAAATCATTTTTATTGGAAATATTCCACTTGCGTATGCCACTCTCCAAAATTGCCTAAAATTTTCTATTACATTACAAGTGAGGTGACTGTGCAGGCGGATTTATAAGATGCGGGCAATTCCAAATCAACTATGACTGGAAGATTCCCGATTTATGTTTTGGGTCGTTGTGCTGGTAGAACCGAAATGTCTCTCGTACGCCCAAGGTGTCGGCACTTTGAAGCAAATTTTCTTTTAAAATATTTAGGTACATTGCCTTGTCCATAATGCCTTCAATAAAAACTAATTTTCCAACGTCCCATGCAGCCATCCATGCCCAAGCCATTACGCTGCCGCCACCATGTTTTACTGTAGGCTTGAGATGTTTATTGTTCAGCTCGGTATTAGCCTTACGCCACACATATTGCAGTACGTCGGAGCCAAAAATATTTAACTTAGACTCGTCCGAGAAAATGACGTCATTCCAGAATATCCTAGGATATAAAACGTGTTGTTTGGCGAAGTTCAGTCGACATAGCTGATTTTTTTTTTATTAATATAAGGTTTCTTGAGTGCTTCTCGACCATTAAACTCGTTGGCCCGCAGCAGACGACGAATTGTTCGGCACAGCATTTCTTGCCCAACTATTTCTCAACCTCCGTGGCCAATTTGGGTGCCGAAAGCCTCGGATTTTCTTTGATTTTCGCAGAATAAGCCGCTCGTCCGCTTCTGTAAATATTTTATTTGGAGCATTTCTGCCCTTATCAGCCACATGATTTTCATGCAAAAAGCGCTGGATGATGTACTGCACTGTAGAGGGTCTCAAATTTACTATTTCAGCTATTTGCTGTTGGCTTTTTTCTTTTTTAAAGTGAAATAAAACTAATTCGCGCTGTTCTATTGTTGCGCGACGGCCCATTTTTAAAACAAATCAATTTGTGCACTTAAGATTTTAAATCCAGACTAAAAATAACTGCTAACTGCGATCAGAAGAATAACGACATAACAAAGAAAAAAACAGCGAAAGAAAACACAAAAAACTAACGGCATCACGTGCAAGAGCTTACATGTAAAAACAGAGTTTACGAAATAAGTTGTGGCGTTGAATTTTGCTGCACTTTCAGTTTTTTGTTTTTTATCTTTTTAGTAGACTTTTATATATAAAAATAAAAGTTTCTATATAAATATATAATTACTAGCATACAAATGTCGTTTAAATTTTTTCATTACCAGTACTAGTTGCCAAGTTATAGCATTTCAAAGTTTAACACATCGTCTGTACGAAATAAGCTGTGAGCCACTGTAATTCTACGTCTTGTATTACGACATAATCGAAACTGCTGTATCTTTTTTCCTTTTTGGGTATTTTCTTTTTCGTTTGCTTTTTCTTTTGCTTTTGCTTTCGCTTTTGCTTTCGCTTTCGTTTTTGCTTTTTGGTTTTGCCATTGCTTTGGTTTTGTCATTGCTTTGGTTTTCCTTTTCTTTTGCTTTTCTTCTTTTGTAATTGCTTTTGCTTTTGCTGCTACTCTTGCTTTCCCCTTTGTTTTTGATTTTGTTTATTGCTTTCAATGAAATATTATTTTCAGGTACATGTAATTTATTCTGTGGTACCTTAACATTTATCATCATAACGTTATATAAGCGGTTCTTCGTATGACGTCACAATTTTTATATATTTTTGCTTTTTGTCATGAGGCAAAAGAACTCATCTTTATTGTCGTTCCATAAAATTTATCGTTGTGCCGATAGACACAGAGTTATAATTTCATACAACATTTTGTTGCAATCTCGATGCATTTAGCGGTTGGCTCCACTTTCTCATGACGTTATATTTTTGTCTTTTATTAGGCCAAAGAACCAACTTCTAAATCTGTCGTAAAATTAAATTTAAGTTACCATCTTTACTTTGCATAATATTTCCATGCAACGATATTGTACTTTTGTTGCATAATCGGCTTCCTCCGCGACCTGATGATATGATATTTTATTTTTGTCGTAAACTCCAGCCAAATAACTTTATTTTTGTTTCATTATATATACCGTGGTGCATACACTCACTGAGTTATGACTCCATGCACTGCCGTTGCATGCTGTTTTGCATTTTCGATCTTGTGGCTGTTCTTTTATATACTACATAATTATGTTTAGATACATTCACTTTTTGCGTTCGTTTTGTTATGTGGGCAAAGAAGCAATTTTTATTGGTGTATAATAACTTTCGGCGTGGCGTCCGTGGCGTAGTTGGTTAAAGTGTGTGGCCTCTATGTCAACGAACTTTGGAAACCCAGGTTCGAACCCCAGCAGCGACAGAAAATTATTTGAATTAAAATAATTTTTCTGTACGGCCGCCACCTCTCTGCAGACAATGGCAAACCTCAGAGAGTAATAAAAATGCCTTGTAAAGCTTCTTGAGAATAAGAACATTCCGTTCATCGCCGTTCGGAGTCGGCGTTAAGCATGTAGGTCCATTTCTCGGTCAATTGTGTACAAACTTAATAACACGCACAACACAATTGATCATAAGAAGCTAGGTCAAAGTCCTTTCAAGGGCTGAAATGGCCAGTTATTTATTTATTTATTTTTTTTAATAACTTTCATAGTCGTACTGTTACTCAGTATTTAATAATTTCATGCAACAGTTTTGCAGTTTTGTGGCCGCAACTTTTTAGCACGATACATTTTAATACCAAAGAATAGACCTGTATTGTCATACCTTAACTTTTATCGTAGTACCTATATTTACCTATAATTATTTCAACGTCGTTACATTTTGTTAAAAATGCATTTTCTAGCATTTTTGGAAACTTGTGTAACTTGGAAGCATGGCGTAACGTTGTCACCATTTGATACTAACCATGCGAACTTTTACTCAAAGAAGTGCATAAAATTTATTTCGTATATTTGTCGATTTTACAATTGTAATCAGTTTGCATGAAAAAAATAATGAATAATAAACCACTTGACGCAATGTTAAACACAGTGCGACGATTCATGACGAAAAGTCCACAAACATTAACTTCAAAGTTGTAAGTCAGCAGTTGCAATGAAACCAGCTCATTCTGCAAAATTTTTAAATATTTGTTACAATATAACGAAATAAAGATACGTTAACTTACGCTGCGTTCGATCAGCAACAGCTCATTTGACGAAAGATATTCAAACTGGTGCAAAATGTCTGACACTTCTGCTGGAAAACTAGCGACGCGAACCGAAAGATTTATAAACAATAATAAATCAAAAAATCTAAGACCGCATAACACTAAGTTTAAAACCGAAGCATAATAATTTAATGGATAAAATCCGGTACTCATCGACAATAACAGATAAAAAAACGATATATTGCTTGAAAAGTAATTGGCGAGTATGGCAAGCAATTTGTACTTGAAAGTAACATTCAGACGCGTCAGCAGTTGTGCTACTTTTAAATGCGTTGCTAAAAAATCAAGCAAATCTGCAGCAAGCTGCGTTTGTAACTCATCATTTTGAGCCGATACAACTGGAGTGATATAAATGACCTGCTCTAAAATCGCCAACAGTTGCTCTTTGAGCAGAAACAGATGAATGCTGATTTGCCACAGAAGAGCGAAGTAATACAATGCAGTCATGTCCAAGAAAAACATTAAAATCACCATGCAAGCGGCACTCTCTATGGCAAATACACCATAATATTGAAATATAATCCAAATATTTAAGAAGGCGTAAACAATAAAACAGCTGACGATGAACATTTTGGCGTACATCAACTTATTCATGCTTTGGAAACATCGCTTATCAAAATCGAATTTCGCATCCAGACGCGATAACTGAACGATAATGTCACATAACTGTCGCTCATGCTGCCAACGAGTCAACAAAGTTAAAACTGTGCTCATGGTACGTAGAAAAATCACCAGAAAATCAATGTATGTTGCAGACGGATACATGTCGGTGCTATCGATATTTATTCGTAGGCAGTATATTAGATGTAGTGGGATGAGCAGCAGCATCAGTATGTTGTGAGCTATTGCGTAAAATTGCAGCAGTCCAGAATTCCGAAAGTGCCGTCGTTTCGGATCGTAACGCATTGCATAAAGACCCGTCAATATGAGGATTATGAAGAATATGATTTGCAGTACGCGCCAATGCTGCCACATTGTTTTATTTGTTGACTCTAGAAATAAGTTTACTTATGCTGCCACAAATTCCTTAACTCAAAATCAAGTTGTAGTTTTTGCGTAAATTTTGTTGTTGACTCTTAGAGGTGACTTAGTTGATAAATTAACCTTACTGATAAATATTCATTTTCAGCACTAGGCTCAACAATTTACCCAGCTCTTCATGTTTGCATTGTATACTTATAAGTTTATTTCACCCTAAGGACACTGCTCGTATGACTTCATATCCTCCGAGTTTGTTACAAAAAGTTAAAGTGGCATAGCTCAACTATTTGTATGTCTCCACGTTCCACTGCGTAAGGGTTATATTAATATTGCCTTACGTTTGTAACGCCCATAAATATTGATTTTTCACAAATTGGCGGACTTTCGACCGTAAAGTAACGATTTTCGATCGAAAATTTGTCATTATTCCTATAACTAATGAACGAACATGTGGCGTCCGTGGCATAGTTGGTTGAAGTGCGTGGCCGCTATGTCAACGAACCTGGAAACCCGGGTTCGAATCCCTGCAGCGACAGAAAATTATTTGAATTAAAATAATTTTTCTGTACGGCCGTCACCTCTCTGCCCTAACTGGCCATAATAACTGGCCATTTCAGCCCTTGAAAGGACTTTGACCTAGCTTCTTATGATCAATGGTGTTGTGCGTGTTATTAAGTTTGTACACGATTGACCAAGAAATGGACCTACAGGCTTAACGCCGACTCCGAACGGCGATGAACGGAATGTTCTTATTCGCAAGCAGCTTTACATGGCATTTTGATTACTCTCTGAGGTTTGCCATTGTCTGCAGAGAGGTGGCGGCCGTACAGAAAAATTATTTTAATTCAAATAATTTTCTGTCGCTGCTGGGATTCGAACCTGGGTTTCCAGGTTCGTTGACATAGCGGCCACGCACTTTAACCAACTACGCCACGGACACCACGAGATTATTATGAATAAAATAAGCCTACAAAAAAAATCAAAACGATCGATTCACTGAGTTTCGGGAAATCTTAGTCACCGACTTTGAAAACATGGTTTCGAGAAAAACGCGTTTGAAAATAAAGGCCAGCACTGCGCTCTCTGGAAAGTGGATCGTTTACTAGGCTATCCCTTTGTTATTTTTTGAGATACCGACTTGAAATTTTAACCACATATTCTTGAGACTTAAAGCTTTGCAAAATGCAAAAGTTTTTGAAAAAAAGTTCTGAGTATATAACCCGCCTTAAAAAAAAAATCAAGCAATCCTCTTCGGGGCTTAAGGTATGGAGACGTGAAGGTTAGAATATGGAAAAGCAGTGGAGATCGTACAACGGTCCGAATTACCAAGGGGTGTTGGCCACTCACATCATATTTAGCTCTTTATGATAGGTTTTATAGAAAATGGTCGCTTGGGCCAATAAATTGGCTCTCACTAGTTGAATCAATTGGTTCGGTCCGATATATTGGTCTTAAGGAGCGAATTGATCTGAACGACGTAGCCAAAGCGGGTTAAGGGCGTTTAATTCGCCGCTATAACGATTACGTTGTCGTAAAACAGAGTTAGGGGTGACCCCCTCCTAAATTCCGGCTTCTATAAACGTAAAAGTAAACGTTAAATGTGCGAACGTACTCTGAACATCAGACACATGGAACTGAACTTCAAATCGGTACTACCTAGACTCCTCAGGCATTGGTGTACAATATCTGATCTTATATAACTTCAACTTTGCTCCTTACTCTTTCAACCTTCCCTTAGATATATTCGTTCTCACAGAAGGAAACGGACTATAAGGATTAGGACGTTTTTTCGTCCGATGTCGTGGTATTCAGAGGATGGAATTGATGAGGGCGTTCACTCCTATGGTCGTAGAGTACTTTTACCAATTCATAATCGAGGCGATAATTCGTAAGTTTAATATTCCCACACTGCTTCAAAATTTATATGCGAAAAAATAAGTATCTCAATAGGTAATTCGTTCATTATCAGTTGTTATATTCAACGCTCCTAACCCACGTCCGGCCAGTGTTTCCCACGCTATCGATTGTCTCTAAGATCTTTTGAACACGTTTTATGCGGCTATATTTTTGGGAAACTTTAATCTCCCTTATCTCAAATAGGTACTGTCAGACGATGAATTCTACTTTTTTCCCTTAAAGCGTTACACTTAGTCAGCGAAAATCGATTTTTGAAGATTTTTTCGTGGGAAGGCATCTAACTAAGTAACGTAAAAATGTACATGACTATTGAGTAACTTTTAACTTTATACTAAAATTTTTATTTGTTAAAATAATTATTTTTAAAGCTGCTGTAGCTAATCTCTGTGCTGTGAGTATGATATCTCTGGATATGATCATCTGAAATGAAAAACAAAAAAAAAATCGTTAAAGTAAGGAATCATCTAAAATTATCATCTAGGTATATTCTAGCAAAATATTAATTTTTGACAAAATAGCGGTTTCCAAAAAAAAAAAAAAAAAAAAATATAAAGTCGATTTTTAACACATATTTATAATACTTATCTGTGAGAAAACCTTCGAGCATTTACTTGAAAAATATACTTAAAAAACTTGTGTATAAATTGATCGGACTGATCACTCATGTCAGTCATTTCGAAAAATTTTGCTCACCGACTTAAAAAACAGGGTTTTGAGAAAATCGCTTTTGTCAGTACCTTCCACCTCTATCAGTCACCGTGCTCTACAGCAGTATTAAGAGAAGAACTTGTGTCGAGCACTTTTACAGCTTCAACTTTCGTAAAATTGATTTTAAAAAACTAAAAGCACTTACTGGTTGTGTTAAAATCTCGATAGTACTGTTTCCATTATCTATAGAATTATAAACTGCTTCACGCTCTCTGTACCTTTAATATGGCAGAAAAACTTCATGCCTTGGTGGCTCCATTAGTCGAGTAAGTAGCGTGCTTGACTTCCAACTCAGACGTCCCGGATTCAAATCCCGATCATTCTTTTCTCATTTTTAATCAACTGAAATTGAAAACTCCTCAATATTAACGACTTGAAGTCGCAGTTGGGGATACATTGCCTCACATTCAAAATCACGTTTCTATGACTTTCCCCCACGCTTAAAATATCCGACACATGCTTCGCTTGATTGCTCCTTTCCTTCCTTCCCATTTCACCTCATTTCTAAGCAAGGCAGATTTGACTGAATAGGCATTACACCTGAAATTCTTGATTGAAAGATTAAAAAATCCATGAAATAAACTTTATTTTAGATATAATTTTTTGACACAAATATTTGAATATGATTTCAGGCATGTGACAGCCGCGGCTGGCGCGTGCGTACCGTAATCTGGATGTCCAATTTTAAGACACTCTTTGTAGTGTTATCGGCATAGATAAGCAACTTTGCACATCTTCAAAGAAAAGAATCTAATGACGTCAAATCGAATGAATTAATAATTTCGTGAAATTAATCGTTCATCATACTATCCTGTCTTCCAATGAGGTGCGAAAAAGTTAGCAATAATGTCTCTGTACCACTCACCGTTGTCTGTTGCGTTTTGACCATCATTATTTTTTAAGACATATGGACCAATGATTCTTTCGACATAAAGCGTCCCAAACGTTGAGGTTTTATGGATGCAATGATGTTTCGGAAAAGGCTTGTGAATTATCACTGCTCCAAATGGGAAAATTTTGTTTATTCAATTAACCATTTAACTAACAAGGTGCTTCATCACTGAAAACATTTTTAAAAATTTTCAATAGATATTTAAAAAATTTGCAAATATTGCTCCGGCTAGAATCTATTCATGGTGAATTGTCAGACAAAAGTTACCCAAAAAAAAAATCAACTGTTACAGAATATTTGACTGCTGTCGATGGTATTGATGCGAATTTTCTTTGTGGAACCTTTTGCCGGGGTGACTATTGTGCGCTGGCACTTCAGAGGAAACGGTGCTGGCTGTGGTAGCTCAATGTCTGAGCAGACGGCACGTGGCAATGCCCATATATTGTCAGAGATTTTAGATAGGTCTCGACTTAAACCAATTATGTTGAAAAGCAGGGAACGTCAACTTCTAAATGGAACCATGATACAATTATACAAGTAGTGACAGTTTTTTCGTCTTGTAGCAACTGTCAGAAGTGTTATCGACTGTCTTTGTAGTGTTATCGGCGTAGATAAGCAACTTTGCACATCTTCAAAGAAAAGAATCTAATGACGTCAAATCGAATGAATTAATAATTTCGTGAAATTAATCGTTCATCATACTATCCTGTCTTCCAATGAGGTGCGAAAAAGTTAGCAATAATGTCTCTGTACCACTCACCGTTGTCTGTTGCGTTTTGACCATCATTATTTTTTAAGACATATGAACCAATGATTCTTTCGACATAAAGCGTCCCAAACGTTGAGGTTTTATGGATGCAATGATGTTTCGGAAAAGGCTTGTGAATTATCACTGCTCCAAATGGGAAAATTTTGTTTAGTCAATTAACCATTTAACTAACAAGGTGCTTCATCACTGAAAACATTTTTAAAAATTTTCAATAGATATTTAAAAAATTTGCAAATATTGCTCCGGCTAGAATCTATTCATGGTGAATTGTCAGACAAAAGTTACCCAAAAAAAAAATCAACTGTCACAGAATATTTGACTGCTGTCGATGGTATTGATGCGAATTTTCTTTGTGGAACCTTTTGCCGGGGTGACTATTGTGCGCTGGCACTTCAGAGGAAACGGTGCTGGCTGTGGTAGCTCAATGTCTGAGCAGACGGCACGTGGCAATGCCCATATATTGTCAGAGATTTTAGATAGGTCTCGACTTAAACCAATTATGTTGAAAAGCAGGGAACGTCAACTTCTAAATGGAACCATGATACAATTATACAAGTAGTGACAGTTTTTTCGTCTTGTAGCAACTGTCAGAAATAATATAAATTAGAGAACGAAAAAAGGAGAAAAGAAAATAGAAAGTGAAATATGCAGGGAAATGACAGTCGGTGCAAGACACTTGTGAGAAAATAGCCATTTGTCACTCCTACCTTGTATAATTGTATCATGGATAAAACCCCTGACTGTTCTGCTGTGCTTCAACTGAGCATATCCATAAATATCAACCTTAGGTATATACTTCTCTACCACCTCTTCAGCTTTCATCGCACGCACACGGATGCCGTGAACGTATATCTAGGATGATTCCTGTAACCAATAACATGACCTCCGAATTCGATTTTCAACTTAAAAATAAAAAAATAAATAACTGGCCATTTCAGCCCTTGAAAGGACTTTGACCTAGCTTCTTATGATCAATTGTGTTGTGCGTGTTATTAAGTTTGTACACAATTGACCGAGAAATGGACCTACAGGCTTAACGCCGACTCCGAACGGCGATGAACGGAATGTTCTTATTCTCAAGAAGCTTTACATGGCATTTTTATTACTCTCTGAGGTTTGCCATTGTCTGCAGAGAGGTGGCGGCCGTACAGAAAAATTATTTTAATTCAAATAATTTTCTGTCGCTGCTGGGGTTCGAACCTGGGTCTCCAAGGTTCTTTGACATAGCGGCCACGCACTTTAACCAACTACGCCACGGACGCCACTTAACTTTCAATTCAACTTAGCAAAATTAATATCCGAAATATCCTTCTCCGCTCCAGCACTACTTCCTCCCCCTCTATATTTTCTCTGGACAATTAAGCTGTGATATTTGTATTAAATGAACTGTGTTAAAATAAAAAGCGTTCCATTAAGGACTTCACAACTTTTTTTTTACATAAAACGCAAACTATTTGAGATATTTCAAAAACTTTATTATCGGCTTGAAGTACAATCAAAACATTTATGAATGGAACTCGACTTCGATCCAATTTTCGATGACTCGGCCACACATTTCTATTTCGCGTTCAATGTTGGCTCTGAGCTCTTCCAATGTCGTCGGCTTGTTGGTATAGACCAATGACTTGACGTAACAAAAAAAAAAAAAATAGTCTAGAGGCGTTAAGTCGCACGAACGAGGCGGCCAATCAACTGGCCCATTTCTTGAGATAACACGCTCATCAAACTTACTTTTCAATACATCGATTGTAACGTGTGCTGAGTGGATTGTGGCACCATCCTGTTGGAACCACATGTCGTCCAAGTCCATATCTTCCAATTCGGACCAAAAATAATCGGTAATCGTGGAGCGATAACGATAGCCATTCACAGTAACGTTACGATCGTTATCGTCGACGAAAAAATATGGTCCAATGACGCCGACCAATAACGCATATTTTGCTTATTGACGAACCCATTGAGCCAAAAATGAGCTTCGTCACTGAAGATAATTTTGCGATGAAATTCATCGTCTTGGTGCATCTTTTCCAGAGCCCAATCAGAGAACGTGTACTTTATCATCATGAAAATATTGAGTTTACTGAATAAATTGACAGTGACAGTTTAATGATTAGTGAAAGGGTGCGTTCAGAAATTTAATTCAAAGTTGTCAAGTCCCTATTGGAGAACCCCTTATAATAAATAAGTTTCCTGTTAATATGTTACAGTTCTTAAATATCGAATTGCTTGTAAATATAAAGCTTTACTATATATTGTATAAAATCTCTAGTAACACCGAATTTATGTCTAATTCTGATGTGCGTTGAGCTTTCTTTTGTAATCAGCCTGCATCAAAAAAATAATGTTCAATAGTACACTTGATGCAATGCCGAACACAGTGCGACGATTTATAACAAAAAGTCCCGAAACATTGATTTCAAACGTGCACAAAAGCAGCTGCGATGAGACCAGCTCACTCTGCAAATAAACAAATTAACAAAATATTCAAGTGAAAAGGAGAAAACAGCTCACACTGCGTTCGATTAGCAACAGATCACTTGAAGAAATTTCTTGGAACTGATGCAAAATACTTGGCACTTTCGCCGAATAACAGGTGAAGCGATCCGAAAGTATAATAAATAATAATAAATCCACAAATCCAGTACAGAGTAAAGCTAAATTCCAAACCCAGACAATAAAATCCAATGGATTGCTAGCAGTGATCACTAATAACAACAAGTAACAGAACGCTACAATGGCCACAAAGTACATGGCTAGAGTGGCAAGTAGCTTGTACTTGTATGTGGCATTGAGGCGCGCCAGAAGTTGTGCTACTTGCGCATGTGCTGTAGATAATTTGCACAAATCTGCAGCTAGTTGCTGTTGTAGCTTAACACTATTAGTCGATTTAAACTGAGTCATGCTAGCGACTTGCTGCCATACGACCGACAGCTGATCATTGAGCAGCAGCAGAATATTGTAGATTTGCCACAGAAAGATGAAGTAATGCAGGGCTGTCATGTTCAAGAAAAACATCGCATTCACCACAGTTGATGATGGTGCTGCTGGGAATATTTTACAATGATATAATAATGCCAAAATATTTGTGATGGAAGTGACAATAAAGCAGCTAACGTTGATAATTTTGGTGTACAATAACCATGTCATGAGCGGTGTGTGTTGCTTATCGCAGTTGAATTTCATATCTAGACGCGACAACTCAACGATAATGTCGCATAGCTGTCGCTCGTGTTGCCAACGCGTGAGCAAAGTAAATGAAGTGCTCGCTGCTCGCAGCAATATTATCATCAAATTAATATAACGCAAAGATGGATACATATCGGCGGTATTGAAATTATCTGTAAGACTTTGCACTAGATCTATTGGTATGAGCAGCAGAATGAGAATGTTGTGAGCTATTGTATAAAACTGCAACCGCGAAGAGTTCCGAAACTGGCGAAGTTTCCGGTCGTAACGCAGCGCATAGAGGCCCGTCAATATAACATAAAGGAAGATAACGATTTGCAGCACACGCCAGTTCTGCCACATTGTCTTTGTTTGTAATGATCTACTTAGTGATGAGAAAATTTGTTTTCTTAATAATTAAAAAGATTAATTAAATACTCGTTGACTCCTTAAATTGACTTTTTTGATGGATAACCTCTAATTATATGCCTGACATTTCTGCTCAACGCTTCACAATTTGATGCAGCTTTACATTTTTGCACTTCATTGTTTACTGTATTCTCTGAATACTTATTTTATAACTTCATGTCCGATATGATGGCAAGAAGTTAAAGTTGCACAACTCAAAAATTTTTGTAAGTAGTCGAGAAGAATTCCGTGCAGTGAAAGCTGCCCTAATTTTTTTATTGAAAATTTATTGTGAATTATCTACTTATATATTAAATAGATTTTAAATGATTTTTGGGGTGCTACAACTCAACTTTGTGGCAGCCGTGGCGCAGTGGATAAAGTGCGTGACCCATACGCCAGAGAGCCCTGGTTCAATTCCATCTGACACAGAAAGTTTTTTCAATTGAACTTTTTTTTTTTTGTTCGGCTGTCATCTCTTTGTAGACAATGGCAAACCTCAGAGAGTGAATAATGCCATGTAAAGCATCTTGAGAACATGTACATTAGCCGTTTGGAGTCAGCATAAAACTAGTAGGTCCAGTTCTCGATCAATTGTGTACAAACATTTAATAACACCCGCAACACAATTTGATCATAACAAGTTCCGCCAAAGTCCTTTCAAGGGCTTTAATATTATTATTTACAACTCAACTCTCCGTGCTGCAATTTGCATCAGGTAAAGTCAGGTGTATTCGCGAAATGAAACTTCTTCCGTGAGTCGATTCTTTGACGCTGTGTATGGCATCCCATTCAATTGGGGCACGAAATAATCGACAGTCAAGGCTATTTAGCATTTGACGTTGACGGTACCTCTCTTGCCTGCCTCAATTTTAAGGAGTGTAGAACCAATGAATCCATTGCATCCCATATATCGCACCAAACGACGCAAAAATCACATCGGGGATTGTCTGCACTTTAATTTTGCTTATTTTGCCAGCTCAAAAATGAACTTGAGGCAAAAATGAACAAAGAGGCACTCATGAGGCAAATATGAGTGGGTTGGCTAATTTGCAGCCCAAACGTTTGGCGCAAATAGTGGTCATTCCGCAAAATGACAAACCAGACTGAATACAAATGATAATAGAGTTGCCAGATCTGACGACAGTATGATTGTTTAATCCATGATATAATTATACAAGGTAGGAGTGATAGCTGGCTATCTTGCACCGAGTGTATTGCCCCGACTGTCATTTGTATATTTTAATTTCTGTTTTCTTTGCTTTTTACGTTCTCTAATTTATTACTACACCTTCGAACCGTGCCCAAGCATGCCAAACGTTACCATTTTAAACATCTCTTCATGGAAACCTGATGTGAATTATAACAGTGCAGTGCATGATACAATTACAAGGTAAGCTCATTTTAACATGACTGCTCAAATGTGAAATTTCGCAACGTTTTGTAGGAGCTACAAACGTCAAACAACAAAAGCAACAACAACAATTAACTTTGACTTTGACAACTAGCACACTCTGCTCTCCAATATGAGCCTACCTTGTAATTGTATCATGGTGCAATGTATGGTGTATTAATTGGCCTTTGTGCATGGTCAGCTATGGGCATGGAGCCAGCTGAGAGCAATTGAGAGCAAGGGCTTATGTTACATTTTCATGTTACATGCATTGGCACATGGTGCCAATAGCCGTGCATGGTTGATAGTGATGTGTTGTTATTGTAGATGCGTGTTAGATGTTGTTGACATTGCAGACTTCATTGGTATGCATGATGCTGGTATTGGATCAAGAATGATAGACACAAGATTATGCGTTTCGCAAATAAGAGAGTGAGAGAGAGAAAGAGGGAGAGAGAGAGGGAGAGAGAGAGAGAGAGATAGGAGAGAGAGGGAGAGCGAGGGAGTATACGAAATAACGAGCATTAGACAACGGGACTGCTGAACGCGAAATCTTATTTCTACACTAAGGGAAATAACGCATATTAGCATTATCCACGCCTGAGTATAAATTTTATTCAAATATTTACGTGGATAAATCCAATGTTTTCCTTACAATTCGTTTTTTCCCGTATTTGAATTTTATTTATACCACACACGTACACACATATTCCATACAAGCAAGCAGCAACAGCATCGCACACGTACACACATACTCCGACAAGCAGCAACAGCATCGCACTCTGTTTCTGCAGTTTATTTTTTGCATTTGCAGTTCTTATAGTTCTCATAGTTCTCACTTAGTTATTGTTTCAGGAGTAATATAGTATGCATGTTTGGCAACGAAATGGAATTATGTAGGGTGGAGTGATAACTTGGTGTTTTCTTAAGAACATCTTGGACCGGTTGTCATTTACCTGCATAATTTGCTTCTACATAGATATATTTTGTAGATTACTTTTTCGTTCTCTATTTTATATGTACTATGTTTGACATTTGGTGCAATATTAGGGCACCAACTGTCAAAAGTAGTATAAATTAGAGAACGAAAAAAGTGAAGCGAGAATAAATTATACAGGCAATGGCATTTGATGAACGCAATTTGAAGAAAATAATACCATAAAACCACTAATAAAATTTTCAATTTAAATATGTTTTTTTTAAATTCAATATTTTTATATAAATTTTCTTTAAATACGATAGTTTATTTTCAAAAAGTAAATATTTGAAAGATATTTTAAAAAAATTCGTGCATAATTTTAATATATTTTTTATTAATTCTGATTAAATATTTAAATATTTAATTTAATTAAAAAAGTATTCAAATAAATTTTAAATATTTACGTAGTCGATTTATTCAAATGCGTTATTGGTGCAAAAATGACTCGCTTTTTGGATAAATTAAAAAAGTTTTTGGATAAATTTAATATTTTTTTCCCTTAGTGTATCATTCTTGGTATTGGATATAGTTTTTAGAGATGTGTGTGTGATGTTGTATCGACTTAGATGGTAGCTTTTGGATGCTTTGAGACCGTTTTTTACTGTTGATATATCTTGTCTCACAATCTCCATAAGAAGTTATCTTCTGCCTAGACAATCCGTGAGTCATTGAGCGAAACATGTGGGTACCAAGAAAAGTAATATCTGTTGAATACGGCGGGTGGGTTAGGTCTTCTTATTTCACCATTTCCAAGTATGTCTCTACCGGTTTTAGAATATAAGGTCGAGCATTATTTTTTCAGTTCAAGCGCATCAATTTTACCCGGTAGTCCCAATCGTTGATTTTATTCGATTTGAGTAACTCTTATAATATATCTTAATCTTCTGATACCACTTAGTAAAGAGCATGCGCTTGGATCCGTAGACATTTCACTTCGGCGCTGGCACGCTGCCGTTGATACGTTGCCTTTCAAAGTTCCTCGGCTTGAATTTGTTTGGACATTCGCATGGTAGCTGTCACAATCGGAAACCGCCTTTAAACGTCTCTCATTTTCAATTCGTATCAGCTTCAATAACCTTTCACTACCATTGGCTTTAAGGCGTTTTCTTACAGTCGATTACCGTCAACTCCCAACAATTCAGATAATTCTGATAGTGTTTGATATTAGTTTTGATCGATCAATGCCTCCAATTCTTTATCTTCGAATTTTTTCGTAATTTTAAAGCTGTTTATTGTCTTTCAAATTGATGAGGTTCAAAGTCTTGTAGTTTATGCTTTAACCAAATGACAGCTTTTTTACGGGAATTATACGCTAATTTTTAAATTTTAAAATGTTACTAATAAATTCCAAAACCAATAAGTTAACCACATTCCTCGACTTTGCATTCAACTTAGCCCACTTTAACGTTGTACTGACACCCTATTCGTCTATAAGAATGTTACATAAAATATTAATGTAGGTATATTTTAGTAGTTCAATGTAGGTAATGTAGTTCAATAATGTCATTTGATGAAGCAATCAAATCAAATTTTTATGCAAACACGCAATGTTTCAAAATAATTAAATCGATGTTAAAATGATACAGATTTAATGACGAATAATTAAAACCATCCAACCAATAAATTACTAAGTTAATTAGAAAAATTGTTCAGCTAATTTATGGACATTGTGGTGAAAAACATCAAAACCTGATATGCTCGAACTCCACAACTTTTTCTTTAACCATATATTTGAGGTGTTATACCCTTACAGTCAAATCTGCCTTGGTTTGAAATGGGTTAATAGATTAGCGGGAAAAAAGGAGCAATTAATTAAAGTATGAGCAGTCCTTAGCCTCAGTCAATTCATGTTATAAAAGGCAATCCCATCCAAAGATTACAACTACACCTACAACTACTAAAGTCGTAAATAATGACTGAACTTTCAATTTCAGTTCATTAGAAACGAAGAAAGAAATGCAGAGAAGTTAATCCGTCAGGGCCATTGCTTGGAAGGGATTCGAACCCGGACCCCTTGGGTGGCTGTCAAGCGCGCTACCTTGAATTATGAATTATGAATAATGAATTATTAATTATGAATTATGAATTATGAATTATGAATTATGAATTATGAATTATGAATTATGAATTATGAATTATGAATTATGAATTATGAATTATGAATTATGAATTATGAATTATGAATTATGAATTATGAATTATGAATTATGAATTATGAATTATGAAATAAATTATGGGTTCTGAATTATGAATTATGAGTTATGAATTTTGAATTATGAATTATGAATTATAAATTATGAATTTTGAATTAAGAATTATGAATTATGAGTTATGAATTATAAATTATGAGTTGTGAATTATTTATTATGAATTATGAACCATGAATTATGAGTTATGAATTATGAATTATTAATTATGTATTATGAATTATGAATAATTAATTATGAATAATTGATTATGAATTACGAATTATGAGTTATTAATTATGAATTATGAGTTGTGAATTCTAAATTAAGAGTTGTGAATTATGAATTATGAGTTATGAATTATGAGTTATGAATTATGAATTATAAATAATACATTAAGAATAATGAATTATTAATTATGAGTTATCAATTATGATTTATTTTTTTCAAAAATGTATAAAGAATACATGTTTCTACATTTTCCTAAAATTGTGCGATAAAATCTATGCGACAAAAGCAAACAAAATTACTCTGTTACTATAACAAGCATAATCAGTCCCGTCGTTGTCCGGGAGTATCTGCTTAAGCAACGCAACTGCAAATTTGTTACATGGAATTATTACTCTTTCAGTATAGGTGCTACGGTTAAATTATATATATATCTTTTTTTGCAGTCTTTAATACAAGGACTGCAGGTGTTAAACATATTTAGTCGAAACTGCCTTGGTTTGAAAATGGGGTAATAAACAGTAAGAAGAAAGGGGCAATTTAAGTATGCTTAGAATTTTTTAAGCGTGTCGGAAAGCCGTAGAAACATGTGAATTAAAATATAAGACAAGCTCCCTCAGTCAGTTTAATTTAAAAGCCAATCGCATCCACAAACTTCTCTATGACTAACTAAAACTTTTGAGCTGCAAGTATTGATGATTTCTTAATTTTAGTTGATTAGAAATAAGGAAAGATATAGGGACACATTAAAGCGTAGGACCGTGGACTGGTCTGGATTCGGGAAGCGGGATTTTTGGGGTAGTGCTACATCAAAATCAAAATCAAAATCAAAATCAAAATCAAAATCAAAATCAAAATCAAAATCAAAATCAAAATCAAAATCAAAATCAAAATCAAAATCAAAATCAGAATCAAAATTAAAATCAAAATCAAAATCAAAATCAAAATCAAAACCAAAACCAAAACCAAAACCAAAATCAAAATCAAAAATTGATTTCGTTTAAATTAAAGGAAAAAAAAAACAATAAACATTTAAATAAAAAATTATTATATAGGAATAAAAATAAATATAAAAATGAAATAAATATTAGATGCAAACAAAATTTTAAAATGGAAGTCATTATAAAGATAAACAAGACTAAGATGAGGATAAGGTCAACGATTAGAAAAAGGATGAAAACAAGGAATTGGAAAATGATTAGAACAATGACTAGGAAAAAAATTGGAACAATGTTTTGGGGCGATGAAAAGGATATGGATAAGAATAAGTTGACATAAACATTTATTGCCACGTCAAAATACCTACGGGTGTGTCTATGACACAGCCAACTGCATACTTTGTCTTCTTTTAGCTTTTTGGTTATAGCCTTAACAAAGTTTGAGTAATTCTGACAGTTTATTTTGTTTTTTTGAAGTTTTAACATTTTTGTGAAAATAGTATATCGAATGAAGAAGTTTCAGTCTGAAAATCGTAAAAAAATTAAATAAGAAATTCAATGAATCGGACCATTTTGCAATATAGATGTCAACAAAAATCTTACCATGAGAAGCTCTACAAATAAAATGGCAGACATTTTATGTGGGGAGTTGCTCTCACGATAAAGATTTTAAGCTTTTCTTTTTCGTTAGGTTGGTGCAATGTAATTATTTATATTTTTATTAAAAATCTGAATTCGAAAGTTTCTTGCATATACATATATATCTAATGTTCATCAATCCTTTTCTTGTAATCTGCTTGAATTAAAATTATTGTATGCATAAATGCACTTGATCCAATAGAGAAAATGGTGCGACGATTCAAGTCAAAAAGTCCACAAACATCTACGATAACGTTGCTTGTCAGCAGATGCAGCAAAACAAGCGCACTCTGGAAAATATATTCCAAAATAATTATCTAGAAATATTTAGTTTAGCAAGCTACTTACACTGCGCTCCAGCACTATTACTTTATTTGACGGAAGTACGGTAAACTGCTGCAAAATATTTGTAAATTCTGCTGAAGAACTCGATATAAGATCCGACAAAATAACAAACAGCAATAAATCTACAAAAGTTAAGCTGAACACACTTAAGTTGACGATTATTCCACTAAAGTTCATTGGAATATAACCCATGATCACCAACAATATAATGTAGGTAGAACCTAAGACGATGACGAAGTAGGTGGCAACATTGGCAAGTACTCTGTACTGAAAGCAGACGTTCAGACGAACCAGTAATTTTGACAGTTGTGCGTGAATCATAGACAAATCACTTAAATCTGCAGCTAGCTGCAAAGAAAGATGCGTGTGTAGTGAACCGCTTTTGTGTAGTAGACCCGACGATATGTTGACTGTCTGCTGGAATATGGCCAAGAGCTGATTATTGAGCTGCAGCAGACGTTTGCCAATGTGCCACAGTACAATGAAGTAATGTAGTGCACAGACATTTAATATAAACACACAGTTCACTACAATAAATGCTGATTTTAAGGTAAATACTTGATGTAACCACAACAACTTTGCAACAATGAAGGCCACGTAGACCATTAAGCCAGCAACAATGGCTATTTTTACATACATCAACTTGCTTACGAGACGTAGATGTCGTGAACTTTGAGCAATTTTTTTGTCAAATTCGAAATTTACTTCTAAGTGTGACAACTCGGCGACAATGTCGCGTAGCTGTCGTTCGTGGCGACAACGCAGCAGTATACAGAGGACAGTGCTCCCGACACGTAAGAACGTTGAAAGGGCGTTCATAGTTTGTACTGATGGAAAAGAAGTGTTGCCAATTTTATTTTCGGTGAGAATGAAGATAATTTGGAATGGCATGAGCAGCATAATGAGCACATTGTGTGCTGTTGCGTATATTTGTAGCACGTGAGAGTTGCGAAATTGGCGTTGTTTTCGATCAAAATGGAACGCATAAAAGCCAGTGAATAAAACATTGATCAGAATGATGATTTGCAGCATGTGCCAGTGTTGCCACATTGTGAATCTCAAATATTTGCTTAACAAACTATTAAATTTCGATAAATAATATTAGTAAACATTTTTCTTAGACATTTTTGTAAAGTTTGTTCTTTGTAAATTTTTTCTTGAATATTTGAAGTGTTGTCGTTTGTCGCCTTATTGAGCTGAAGTGTGACTGATAAGTTGTTTTCTTTAAATTACTTTATACTGGGATAGGTAAACTTCAGTGCGGCACAATTATTAACTTAGTTAATTAGACAAGTTAATCAATTAATCAAACAATAAAATCATAGCCTTTTGGAATGTTGTTTTAATTCTTACGATTGCGTTTGTTGAATCAATTTGTAAAAGAAAACGTACCATAAATTAAAATGTATGTGTATGAAGGATAACAAAAATATGAACCTCCGTCGTTCTATACTTGTGTAACGTGAATTATAGAGTTTTTATAAGATTTCGCTAGATTACGCTAGACATGAACTGGTTTCTAACCCAGGACTTCTGAGTGGCAAGCAAACGTGCTACCACTTTTACTACTGAGGTTGTTTCGTGACCATTGAGTTATACAGAATAATAGAAAAATATAGGACCTTTTCAAGTTGAGGAGACAAAAAGACATTACAGGAAAGGATCTTGTTATCAAACATGAGTTATACACAAAAGTCGTTCGCTTAAGATTGTATGTAGTATGTTACTTATCCAAAAATCGTTCTTTCCCCTGACATAAAAAAAGAAGTCATTGTGTTCCAATTTGAACTGTATGGCGGATGACCGTATTGATAAAGACCGTAAACCATGTTGTGGTTTTAAAAGAAAATGTAAATAAAAGATACATAAAATTAATTTCTTAGAATTGTCATTTAAATGACCGTATGAGATAATTTTCGACTACTTTTTGACACATTTCGGGAGGTATCTCGGCCATTAGTAGACAAATGTTGTAAAATTAGAGATTTATCCACATAACCACGATCTTGTCCAATGGATTTTATTCTCATGATCTCGGCATCCAGTAAGATAATCTGTTGATCCAACATGATGCGCCGTGTGAGAAGTAGTTTTTGGAGAAAATTTTAAACTGGCCACCATTCCGAAGCTAAGATGAGACTCAACTGGTAGTAGCTTGTTATGAATTCCGATCAAAGACTTAAAAATTGGTACCACGGGCAGATAGCGGCCCTGACTTAGGTGAGGCTGACAGATTGGGATGGCTCCTCGGGGAGCATCGTGATGATTCCGGTTTACTACTGTTTATATTGCGGGCAGTGCTTTCTAGCTCGATGTAAAGTTGCATTTTCCAATCGGTTTCCGTAAATCAAAGTACGGAAGAGGTGTTAGATAGGCCTCCACCCTTACCAAGGGTTGCGACGTGTCTTCACAAGTTTATGCTTTCGCATGAACTATGTGTGAATTCTATTTTTGTTCGGCACTGAATGCAAAGCATCCCAGTTTTCTGTGTTAGAGCGATGTCACGTGATTTTAACAAAGATGGGGGACTCTTATATCCGCCTATAGAGCTATATTTGTTTATATTGTTTGATTATTTGATTTTATATGTATTTTATTATTTTTTTTTTTTTTTTTGTGTATTTTGTTAGAACATTTTGGATCGTGCTTCATTAAGATGAAGGATTTACTTTATCATAATTTGTGCATAACATTTTTGTTATTTCTTCCTTTTTCTTAATTAAACAAACTTTAACTGACCGCAAAATTTTAACTCTTATTGTTAATCACATTGACTTTTGAGTTTACTTAAATTAAGCTATATTCTTAATTTCAACCGGACTAATTTAATGCAGGAGATAAATCTCGAACAATTCCTTGCTTGCATAGAAAATTTGAAGAGTTTGAATATCACTTAAATAATTTTAATCAAATTAAATCAAAGTAAAGCGCAATAGGTCACTAATTATCTTTCAAATATAGCTCTAAATAAAAGAGACAACCAAGTTGTCAAACAACCTCATTCAAGTGTCACTTCAATTTTTGCAGTGGTTTCTCTTTTATGCCAATCTTAGTCAAATCGGTGCATATCAAAACAATTATCAACTGATAGTTCAACCACGCACAAAGGTCTATCCATTTAAGCACTTTTGCACTCCTACTGAAATGATTTATCACTCAACTGAACTCTGGCTGTCATTGTCCAATGATTCATTTAACTAAGCTTACGTCAATTTAACAATTCAACCTAGCTGGAGCGAGGTGCAAGGAGGTGTTTGCACTCAACTGGACGACAAAGGACGCACAAGTTGTCAGTTTAACTTTGGCTGACTACTGAGAAAAATCCAGAAGGTAAAGTTGAGCTTTTGTACTCAACTTTTCTATTTTTGAATTTTTGTTCTATATTTATGCATACAACCTACAGTCACAGGATTCTGTGTCGCACCCAATTGTATGAGTTTGACCATAACTTGATTTATTATGTATAGAATGAAAAAAGACGTAAATATCCACACATGCATATATCGCTTGATGGGTAAATGGCTTTAAAGCTTTGTTGGCTGTTATTGAACATCACCTGACCTTAAAGACTTTCCAACAAGGTGTAAATATTATGAGTCATGAATGGGAAAGAATTTAAGAGTGCTATTTGGGCGACACATATAACTATGTGCTTATGTGCGTATGTATGAGTGTTGGATTACATTTTGGGGTGTTGTTGAGGGCGGGTGTTAGTTGAAAATGTTGTAAGTTTTGAACGTCAAACGATAGCAGCTGCTGCCTGACCTTCTCTTCTCTTCTCTTAGGTGAATGTGTCAGTAAAGTTTTAGATTTGAATTTGTTCAGTTTTTCTATTTTTTTAGCAGTTTCTAAAAGTTAAGAAAATTGAATAAAGCGCTTGCCAATCAAACTTTATTCGATGGTAATAAATGGTTTCATCTTCGTATTGAAGCGTTTAACAAGAATTTGTTAAAACTTTGAACTAAAAACTTTTTGCAAAATTTATTTTTCTTGTTGTCGTACATCTTTTTGTGAAAATCTGAACTTTTTAGGTATTTATTTAATTTAAATCTTATAGCCAGGCTTCATTATTTCCAAGAGGGCCGCCACTTTTAAAACACTTACTTATTTTTTCGCAGAATATGAAAAGTCATTTCAAAAACTTTAAATTGGTTTGATGAAACATTTTGATTATCTAACGACCATTTAGTTAACTTGTTAGTTAGTTTACCACTAAACTATGTTCGCAGCCAAAATATTTTTAAGACTTTTTTTTAACTTGTAGACGCACATCAATAACAGAGTCAAATTTCAAATAAAATAAATGCTCTTAGAGGCAACAATGTCCAGTGAGTGGCTCTGTAAAAGAAAAAAAATGGGCTTTCCACTAAAGAACTTATGCAAGAGTCGATGGTACACCGAGTCGAGTCAAACGATATTAAATCTTCAATTTGCTTAACCCTTTGAAACATAAATTTGTATATCCTTACGCTTACTGCTATGGGTATGTTTACTTTGTCACTTCGTTTCTAACGCCCATTAGGAATTTTGGTATGTAGAGAAAAGTATATAAATTATTGATCAGCATAACAAGCTGAGTCGACTTGGTCGATTAAGTGATATATTAAGGTATCTCTTGTATATATTAATGTGTTTATTTTTTACTGTCCAATTTCCTCTCATATGCTTTTGCTTACAAAGTCACAGCACATTATTGCGCCATAAGTTTTTTCTCCTTTGAACACCAAAGTTCAAAATCACTGGAATGCCCGGAAGGAAGACTTACAAACTTGCTTAGAAATATCCTTGCATATTAAGTTAGAAATTCTCGAAATTATTTCTAACACGCAGCTTAACACCACAGGGCACTATCCTCAACTTATTTGCTGACAGCCGCGTGATTTTTTGTTATCCTAAAACAACAACGTAAACGACGACCCTTTTTTTAAAACTTAACATCGCCTACTTAAACCCCTTCATAAACATCATCTCCTTAATGTTTAGCGAATTTATATTTGTTAAGCTCTTTTGACTTTCTTGTTGTTGGCGATGGTGACGGCCACTTTGCGTCCAACGCGAAGAAGGTTGCTACAGTGGTTGGTTGTTGTTGATTTATTGTTATGACAAGGATTCGCAGTTGGTGTTGCCTTTCGATGCTTTGGTGTATTAATATTTAGCTGGGTTTTATAGATGTTGTTGGCGGCTTTATGGTTTCTAACGCCTGTTTTCCGCCTATGTTTCTTTTTTTGTGCCGAGAGGCTGTAAAGCATGAAAATGAAAAAATCATTTTGACGTTTATGCGGCGACTTAGAATAGGTTTTTATTGAATTTTGTTAGCTTTTTTTACTCGTAGTATATATTTTATTGGAATAAGCCCAAACTTTTTTTTCTTTTTTTTAATACAAATCCAATATATCTGCGATCTGTTGCAAAATTTCAAACGAATAACAGTGGATATCTATCAAAATTTATTTATAACAGATGTCTGAATATTTTCTTTTTAGGCATTCTTTGGAATTCACTATAAAAACATTTCGCCATTTATTTTCATTCGATGCATAAATAATGTGAAAGACGAAGTTATGTAAAGGAAAAGAAGTCGAAAGCTCGAATCAACCTTGAAAACTCATGCGATTCACGTATAACTTTGGTCTTGCTCTTGTCTCGAAGGTTAGAAAAACTTTAGACAAATATCTAGACAAAAAAAAAAAGAAAACTAAAAAATAAAAAAATAAGGATTTGCAAGAATGTGCCACACACTTGGTTAATATTGATATTGAGGATTTATTGCATTCTTGCTTTGATTGAACTCTGTCCTAAAATATTCCAAAATTGAATTTAGCTGGAAATTGTGAATGAAATTTTTGCAAAAGTATCAATTTAATGTTAAATTTAATATGAGTCAATTTACTATGCATAAAACAGGATTCTTTGAATGAATTGTTAATTCATGAAATAATTCTTGGAAAAGATGAACAATTTTCAAAATGCTTTTTAATTAGCTTTAATTTTTGGCATTCTTGTCAATATTTTTCTCCGCATAATTTTAGTCAAATTTAATTGCTTTCTTTTTTATGATTAGTAAAAATAAGCTTTGAAAATATTGATAAAATTCGAATTTATTCGATACAATACATTCAACGACGAAGAACCAAACCAAATTTTTTGCTTAGTTTGAAAAATAAAAACCCAAAAAAAAAAAAAACAAACAAATGTGTACCATGTACTTATTCCCGAAATTTTGGATATCTTTGAAGTTGTTAATTAACACACTCAATTATAAAGTCTGACAACAAAAATCTCTTATATCATAAGCTTACACAAGCTGCTAAAATTTATTTTGATGCAATTATGCTTAATTAGAATTTCGTATCTAACTCAATCATTGGAATAATCAATTAAGTCCACCATACCATATCAATCAATCATGAATTTGAGGGCTTTTCATTCCATATCTTCCAAACCATACCCATCTCAATTTATCCATTATACCACATCTATCGTTACCACCATATTCTATCAAAACATTACGCCAAATCTATCACACAATCCACTTCTTACCACAACCATCATATCAACCAAATTCATCATGCTACACCCAGCACACTATACAGTCATTACCACTTTGCTAAAAACAAGGAGAATAGCGTAGAAAGCAACATGGAGTTTATTAAAGCTCTGCCAGCAATAACGCAAGAAAAGCTTACGATCAAGCAGTGCATGGCATTGTGGATGATTTTTTAAAAAAACTTTACACTTTAATTAAAGACACTTATTATTAAAATTTCGTAAAGAAAACACCCCTATATCCTATTGTAGTACAAAATTGATATTTTTAAACTTATTTTATAAACATCGGACCAGTAGTTTTGGAGTTTATCGGCAACAAAAAGTTTTCACTTTAATTTTATATAATAGTAAAGATATAGATATAGATTTCCCTTCAAAAATTGTACATGTTTTAAAGGGGGAAATATACCCAGAGGTGGAAAAAAAATGGTCATGTTTGTGCATTTTTTTAAGGAAAACTAAGGGATATTTTTAAAGGGGGAAATATAGCCAGAGGCCGAAAAAAAGGTCGTGTTTGTGAATTTTTTTAAGGAAACCTATGGGATATTTTTAAATGAGGGTTTTTATACCTAAAAATATACACATTCAAGAGTATTTTCAGTTTTTTTTTATTAAAAAAAAATTAATATTATGGTCGATACAGCATTTTTTAAAGAGCGCTCTGAAAAAAGGTGAAATGCGGTGACCAAGATTGCTCCTCCTAATTTTATCAGAAACAAAAAAATGAAATATATTATTAAACTAGATACTTAAAACTCGTACTTGTCATAGCCGATTTTGAAAATATTGATTTTTCACAAAATGGCGGATTTCCGAACGTAAATTAACGATTTTCGACCAAAAATTCGTCATTATTCTGCCTATAAAAAATGAACGAAGCTACGAAAAAAAAATCCTATGACAAGTACGAGATTATTATGTGTAAAATAAGCCTGCCAAAAAATCAAAACGATCGGTTCACAGAGTTTCGAAAAATCTTGGTCACCGACTTTGAAAACATGGTTTCGAGAAAAACGCGTTTGAAATAAGGGCCAGCACTGCGCGCTCTAGAAGGCGGTTCACTGGCTAGGCTATAACTTTGTTATTATTTGAGATATCGGCTTGAAATGTTCCCTACATATTCTTGAGACTTAAATCTTTAAGAAAATATAATATAAAATAAAAAATGTTTGAAAAAAAAAGTTCTGGGTATATAACCCCCCTTAAATGCAACAAAATTTACTTTGAGTGGGGGGTGGAATATGCGGGGCAATCCTCACAAGGCAACGAGTCTGACTGTCTCAAACTTGTGAGGTCAGCACTCTCCTCGTCTCAAAATCGTCTCAAGTCAACTCAAAATTCTAGAAACGGAAAAAAATTCGATGAAACAGAAAATTGAATCGAAAGCGAAAAAGATAAAAAATATCTCCAAACCTGATGATGCCGACAGCTAACGAAAAACTGACAATGATTTACACTTGGAGTGTTCGAACCCGAAATTGGAATTTCACCTCTATCCAACTGATAGATATCTGCGAAAGATAAAAAGCTGATATCACAATTTTGAACAGAACTGACGCTTTATAAGTCACTAAGCATGCCCATCCTATTATATGCAGCACAAACCATATCTTCGGTCAAGTCTGCGATAGGACATGTTGAACGAATGAAAAACGACGCTTCAGCGAAAAACAAATTCGATTCGGTACCCGGTGGCGGTCAACGTAGAAGAGAACCCCCAACATCACTGTTGGAAGAACCAAGTGTTGGATAACCTCACGACATTTCTTACTGGCGTGTTCTAGCGCTGACGAGATCAAAACAAATCGATGGATGTGAGCGACAGATAAGTTGGTGAGAAAAAAAAAAATAAAATAATATTCAATATGCTTGTTAATGTCTTATGAATATAAAAATTTCAGATACGAATATAAACTTCTCTACTAGGAATGAATATTGCAAAAAGGCTTGTATGCAAATTTATATTGATTCATAATGGCATGATTGCGAAAAAATAATAACAATAAATTAATTAAAAATAAGAAAAAAATACAGGTCAGATGTTTTTGGAAACGGCTTTATGCAAAGCCAAGCAAATAAAAAAAGGATGTCATGCAATTTTTTTCCTCAATTTCGCGCCGATTGACGTGGAGTATTCGATATGCATATGACATTTTATTTGTATATGAATAATTATTTTTATAATCAAAAACCTCCATTTCCTCACGTTCCCAACCAACAGCAGCGCATTTGCCATGGATGCAGCAAAACAGCAAAAAAAAATTACTTAAAATCAAGTGTCAACAACTGCAGACAACTTTTGAAAGCTTGTGATGATATCTTTTATAATAATTTGCACACGTATTTTTCCAATATACTCAGTAGGAAGGGTAACAAGCCTACCGCAGAGCAGCCAGTGTTGACATTATCGATATTGTTTGCACCTTGCGTGTTGACATAATCGACGTGAAAAATGTTAATGATTAAAATCGACGCGTCAAAGGACCTTCATATGACGACATGAAAAATCAAAGAGATTAATTAAGCTCAAACCCAAAAATAAACAAATTTACAGCTTTAGCAAAAGTGGAAGATATTAATATATCTGCCTGATGAATTTTGGTGTAAATATTGGCTAGTCATCATGTGAGAGGTAAACGGTGTGCCTAGCAGTTTATGGCAAAAGCTGCTTGACTTTCAGCCCTAAAGTTCTTGTTTGACTTTGAAGAGACGAACCTTTTTCCAGACTGTCATGAACAGTTAACTAATTTCATTCGAGAGTTAAGCGATTAGCTCGATTCAATCAACCAATTTTTGGCATTGAAAGAAACTTAAACTAAGTTAAGCGTGAAGGTCAAGCAACAACAAACAAGACGCAATGACTTTGTTTGAGCAAACAGGTCATGGAACTTGTAGGTTCAAGGTTCACGCTGAGAGCAGCAATAGGCACAGAAATACTTGTGAAAAAATGCACCTAAAACAAAAAAAAAAAAAACAATAGACGATGACAGAGACAACACACAAGAAGTTTGACGTAATAATATAACAGTCGTACATGTTCCAAAAAAAAAAAAAAAAACTCACAAAATAACATCATTAATATTAAGGTTAAACCTCAAAAAGTAATACTACAAAAATAAATGATTATTACAAGGATGTGACTTACTTGAAACAAGTATTCAAAAGAAGTGCGCTGTTTGACTTCCGTGACATCGACAACGCAGTCGATTCACACTTACATAAACGCCTAAAAACACATCCACTTCGCTACGCATCCTTTTCGCATATTTACACAGCACTTCATTTATTTTTATTATGTTTTGGCAAAATGTTTACCATTATGTTGGAAATAAAATTTTCAATATAAAAAAAATAAACAAAAAAAAAAAAATAAAATGAATAAAAATAAAATGTTAAAATAATATAAACATGAAAACGTTTTTCGATGTTGCTTAGCAGGAGGGGCTTTTCTTCCTGCACATGATGGAGGCGTTATAGATGGATGTATATTTTTCATTTCTCACCATTTCCTCTGATTTTTTCTTGTCTCGTCTAACCACGTCTTGTTGTTATTGTCATCGTTGTTGTTACTGTGGTGAATTATTTTCATACCCATACCGTTTACTTCACTTTTATTGTTCTTTTAAGAGTTTAACCGTAAAATTATGTCTGTGCCCTTTTGCATCTTTGTTTTTATGAAAAAATATTTCATGTTGTTTGCTCACTTCTTTGTATCTTTTCGTGCATTCAAATCATGACAATGAAATTTAATTTATTACTTATTTCAATACAATTTTATTTTATTTATTCTACCTTTTATGTAACTTACCATGACGATGCTTGTGCTTGATATTTGTCATGGTTTTATCTTCCATTATCTATTTATATTTCTTTTTTTTACAATTTTGATAATCTGTCAAGTGCCCTAATATGCTGCTTTGATTTTTGGTTGGCTTTTGTTTTTTTTTTTTTTTTTGTCATCATTATCAGTTACATACAAATATTTAAATGTGTATTAAATTTCCTTCCTTTCTTTTGTCCTAGTAGAAAAATACTTCTTATTGATTTATGTTGGTGTAAAATAATTTTTTGTTATCTGCTTTAAGGGGCCATACGTAGTGAGGAGGTAAGAGAAAATTAAAAAAAAAATATATATTTTTCACTTACTTTTCCTGACCAGACATAAAATCTCAAGTGGTTTTTTTTTAAATCATAGGTTATTTTGACACTGACAGCTGTTTCCCACTCGAAATCTTGACATAAAGTAAGTATCATACCTCCGCGGAAAGAAATGAGTCATTTTACGCTTGAACAACATTGGAAAATATTGGAAACTTATTTCCGAAGTGAGTGCTGTGTAGCCCAAACAGTGCGTTATTTAAAAAGAAGTTTTTGCCGAAATTAAGCACCCACTGCGCCTGCTGTACCCCTAATGTATCTGGGGCTCGGAAAACCCGCACGTTTTTGTCGAGTAGCCGATGCATCCACAGAAAATGACAGTTTGGTGCGGATTGTGGAGTGGTGGCCTCATTAGACCATTATTCTTAGAAAATGAGGCTGGGAACAACATTTCGGTCAACAGGGGGCGTTACAGAGCCATGCGACCCACTTTTTTTACTAAAATTGGAGACATGAATTTGGACGACCTCTGGTTCATGCAGGATGGCACACCATGCCACACAGCCCATGTCACAATCAATTTTTTGCGCACCAAATTCCCAAATCATGTTATCATCCATATTGGCGGGGTCAATTGGCCGCCTCAGAACTGCGATTTAACCCTTTTGGACCCCTTTTGTGAGGAACCGTGAAGAACAGATGTTATGGCAACAGTCCGGAAACTATTCAAGCACTTAAGGTCAATATCATCCAAGCAATGCGTGAACTACAGCCCGAAATCATCAACAAGATCTTGGAAAATTGGAGTGACAGAATACGTTACTGTGAAGCCAACCGAGGCAGCCACTTGAACGACGTTGTGTTCCATAATTAATGGGAATGGTTTGATCTTACTAATAAAGCCATAATACATGGAAAAAATGTAATTTTGTTAATTTTATTGCATTTAAATAAAAAAACTTGTATTTGGCCCACCCTGTACATATTGTGGTAACTTGAAGCTTCACTTTAATTTTGACGTACCAACGTTACTTTTTACCGCAAAGGTTTCCAAAAATGTTGAAACAAAATTTTTTTCAAAAATGTATGGGTGTTGCATGGAATTGTTAATCACTCAGTGTTTATCCTTTATCAGTGTTTATCCTTTGACCCTTTGACGCGAAGGAACGCAACCGAAAATTTGTTGTATGGAATTATAACACGCTATGTATGGGTGTTATGGTAAAAATTATTGTACGCCAGTAAAAGCTGGTTATTTGGCCTCGTGACAAAACTATACAGCAAATAAATCCTGACGTCATGAGGCCTTTGAGAGGGTCGCTCCAAGATTGTACATGCATTATGCAACGGCGTTGTATGGAATTAGTACTCAGTGATTATATTCGCTACGGTGAATCTTATAAAACTAAAGTGAAGAATTTGAGCTTAGCCTCACGACAAAAATAAAACAATAAATTATGACTTCGTCAGGTCACGTAGATAGCAGCTTATGCAACAAAAATACAATATTGTTGCATGAAATTATTATATGGTGAATGGAAGTGGTACAAAAAAGTTTATTTTACGATAGCGAAAAATGGTTGTTTGAATTCATAAGGAAATATGCCACGGAGACAACAGCTAAATTGGTTTTCGGTCACATGACAAAAACAAAAAAAAAAAAAAAAAATGAATTACCGTTAGTCACCTTAATGTTTAACCTTAAAGTAATCTTAATGCACCAAATGTCAACGTAAAAATGAAAATTAAAAATATATATAAAAATAAAAATTAAAATTAAACATTAAAATTAAAAATTAACCAAAATTAAAAAAAGAATAAGTATAAGGACAAGAGTTTGGATAAGGATTCGGACAAGGATTACAAAAAGAATGAGATCAAGACAAAGAGTAGAACAAAAATTTGGACAAATAGAGCATGGAATTGGACAAGAATGGGGGCAAGTATTGGGAAAACGACTATGCCAGGTATTGGGACAAGGATATTAGAAAAAAGATAGATACAGCTAAAAAATATTAAGGACAAGACTGGGAAAAGGACAAGGAATAGAGAAAGGACTTGGACACACTAAGGACAAAATTTAGGACAAAAATTTAAAAAAGTAGTTGGGCTAGAATTAGAAAAGGGATTCGAACCAGGGTAAGGTAAGGAATTTCGGCATTAATTAAATCAACGCTTTGAATAAGGATAAGAATAAGGACAATTTTGGGATCAAAGGAAAGAAAAAGGACAAAAATAAGTACAAGAATACCTGTTATGTCAAAACTTTCCGGTGTGTCCACGATGCCGCCATATTTTTTTTTATTTGTAAAAATAATTATTTTTAAATCTGTTGTCGCCGATCTCTAGGAGACTCTTTTAAAAAAAAGCGTCTTGCCGTGAGGACGATAGCACTGCTCAGGATTATCTGAAATGAAAAAAACATTTCGTTAACTTAAGGTATTAAGTAGGTATCTTATATTTAATTGAAGTTATAAGACAAATTTTACTTTTTGATATTTTTAAAAAAATTGAAGTATATGCATGCCTGAAAATGTTTAAAAAATGGAAAGCATTAACCGGTGAGAAAAAAACTTTGATATATTATGAAAAAAAAACTTAAAAAAATTTTACTTGTGTAAAAAATTGGGAAGGAATGTTTCAAATATATGTATGTAACCCCTTAAAGCACACTATAAAATATGTCAGTTACTTCATGACAGACAGATTTTCCAGACGATTCCACCTAAATGAGAATAATAAAACATTTTTGTCACTATGATACCAATTGATTTAATTTCTATTTCAATTGACTATTTTTGCAAAATAAATTCACAAGACATAATTTTCCCCCCATTTGCTTAATGGGAAAAATATCATGTTTTTAAAATATCAATCAACAATACACCCAAATTTGTTTTTATATGATAATCGAGATAAGGTTCATTGTCTTTAAGAACCCCAATAAAAAGGAATGATATTAAATAACTTTTCATACCGAAAGTCTTTGGTTTCGAATTTAGAGTGAAATTATGTATTTTCATGCATCATGTATTTTAAATTGTTTTAGGGGGGAGGGGGCGAATATTGTTAGCAAAAGTTATATGGAGAGCGTCACAAAAAGTGTAAAACGCAAATTTCCGTCTAATTGAATTGACCTATTTGGGCAATAATAGGCCTTCTAGCTAGCCAACTCAATATAAATTTATTTAAACATAATTTACTGTTATATGCATCTCCCAATAAGCCCTTCCCTTTGTGGGCGAATTATTTTTAAAAATTTTATACCTATACTATGAAAAGACTTCATTCTGGTTCAAATGAAATTCCGCAAAAGATAACCTACTCTTTTATTATCTTGCATGAAGTTGACGTAATGCAGGTAAATAAAAAAACAATTGTTTCCAAAAATGGTAATGACACGCCCACTCAAGCAAAAATTGATCGTAAGATACTAGAAACGTTATATTTTTGACTCAGTATGCTCTCATAAAGAGTATCTTAGGACTTGTTGGACTTGGAAGGCCTCAGAACAATGCACCAATGTCCCGTACTGAAAGCCGCAATTTCTTGATAGCTATGTCAACTCAGGATTTTGATAGTTTGATACTTTGCAAGTTCTTCATAGGTTATATGAAAGCCAAATTTTCTTGGTATTTTAAAGGTTGTTAGACTTGAAGATGTGAAGATGTTTACTGCTTGAAGATGTTTACTGCTAATTTTGAATCTCTTATTCTATGTACTTATTTTGTACTTTTTTTCAGTCTGGACGCGTACTTCATTTTGCTCTGAAAATGTTGGTCACATTAGATATGATAGCTATATATGTATGATCGAATTCCCTCCGTGTTTCCTTAACAACCCACAAAAGACCCTAATAATTTTATCATAGTTCAGGATAAATTTAGTTGGAAATATGAAATAAACACTTATCCAAGTACAGCTAACAATTTTAATTACAAATTCCTGCCCAAAAACCACAATAACCTCCACTAACATACCGACCATGCTAACACCAATATCAAAATCAATTAACGCGAATATTTTGCTGCTGATTAAGACGAATTACATGTATTTTGAGTACGTTCATGTAGTGTGTGTGTGTGTTATTATGTAAAATGGGTAAATATATCAAATGAGTAATTTTTCAGAATAGTAATTTCAAACCAGTCGTTGCCAGCGAAGCTACAAATTTTCACAAGCACCGCATAGTTAACACGAACGATTAACGCCTAAAAGCATCATTAATAAAAACGTGACTCCATCGGAAAAGTGCTAAAATTTGGATAATTAAATACATACAAAGTTGGCAAAGACGAACTGAACAGCAATTAGTGACAAAACTTGAATGGAATTTACGATACAATGAATACAGTAGAAGGAGCATTTAAAGCAGTCGTGTTAACAAGAATTGATCAATGAGTCAAAAATTGTTTGCAAATATATGAATATACCACAAAGGCTCATTGAGGTTTTTCAAACAAAAAAAAAAAAAAACATATTTAAAAAAAAACCAATTAAAGAAACCATAAGCAACAAGTAACTTGACACTGGTTTTTTATGACGATTTGTTTAGCAAAGAATATGCTGTTGCAGAATCGTGTGTGAAAAGTTGGTGAACTGTAAGTATGCTATAAGAAATAAAATTAATTGTGCTAACTGAAGGAACTGAGCCAGTTGAGTCCGGTGACCAATCACCACCATTTCAACAAATTGAGCCCTTATAACAATTTTACTAAACTAATCTTCCAGAGCATTTGTCTCTTGAATTGAATCAAATGAGTCAATTTGGGCAGTTAGGGCAATTGAGTCATATAAGCCAAGTTACCCTGAGTCATACTTATGAGTCAAATAAGTAATTTTAGCAAAATGATCCACCAAACCAAATGAGCCAATTGCTTCAGTTAAGTCTTAAAAGCTTAGCCTTTTCAGTGAATTGAGTCAACTGAGCTATTTTAGCAAACTGATTAACTACAGGAAAATAAACCAATTGAGCCAATTGCGCCAATTAAGTCTGCCTCAATTGACTTAATTGGCGCACTGATCCTACATTTTCAAATAAGCCAACTGATCGATTTTAGCAAACTGAGTCTATTGTCCATCGCCCATTGTGTCAAAAGAGTCAACTGTGCTTGGTAAGTCAAATGAGCTAGCTAAACCAGCTTAGGCGATTAAGCAAAGTTAAGCTATTTTAATAAACTGATCCACTAGAGACAAATGAGCCAACTAAGTAATTTTTGTTAATTAGGACAAATGAGCCAACTGACCTTAGTCAGCCAATTGAGCAACCTGAGTCGATTGAGCCATCAGAGTCAATTGAGCTTTTTGAGTAAACTGATTCAATAGAGCCAAATAAGTCAATTTAGTCCAATGGGCCAATTGAGCCAAATGAAAAAAATTGCATAAAAAAAGCCAACTAATTAAACTAAACCAATTCAGACAAATAAGCCATTTGAGCAAACTGATCCCAACGAATTAATTAAGACAAATGAAACAACTGAGGCAATTGCTAAAAATTACCTGAGTCGACTGAGTCTAATAAGCTATATCATTAAAAATCAACTAACCTAACAAAACTATTGGTTTGAGTCCTTTGAGCAAACTGATCCTCTTTAGTTATATACGTCAGTTGAGCCAAAGGAACAATTTTCTTGATTGCTTTGAGCAAACTGATCCTTTTTAGTCAAATAAATCACATGAGCCAAAGGAATCCGCTGAGTCAATTGAACTTATTGAGCCAACTGAGTCAATTAAGTCAAATAAGCTCACTTGTACAACTCAGGTAAATAATTCAATTCTGTCAATGGAGCCAACTTAGCCAGTTGGGCCACATAAGCAAATTAATTTCAGATAATAACTTGAGCCATTGTAGCTTGAGCCAATGGAGCAAAGTGATTAAATACACCAACTTATCCAATTGAACTCATCAGCATTTGAAGCAAACTGATGATACCTATAGAGCCATAGAACTAATTTAGCGAAATTAGCGAAATTAATGGACAACACAATTTGATCATAAGGAGCTCGGTCAAAGTCCATTCAAGGGTTGAAATGGCCAAATCGTTGTTTTTTTTAAAATCAATAAAATATAGTTGCAATAAGTTGAGTGCAACTTCAATCCGATTGAGTCAACTGAGCCAAATGAGTTATCTAATTAAACTCAGCCTATTAAGCTTGTTGACTCCTTTGAGTAAACTGATCCACTATAGTCAAATTAATCAGTTGATCCACATGTGATAACTGAGTCAATTGAACCGAATAAACTAATTAAGCCCACTGAGTCAAGTAAGCCAACTGGTCCAACTCAGCCAATAGAGCCCACTAAGTCATTTGAGACCAATTCAATTGCCAATTGAACCTAACTCAGTTGTCAATTGAGTCTAGTTCAATTGGCAATTGAGGCTTATTCAATGTAGTTGGCCAACTGAGCCAATGGAGTGTATTGAGATTTCGACCAAATGAGCCACCTGACTCAATTGTGTCAACTGAGCCACTAGCTGAACACTTTGGACATAAAGGTTAAACTAAACAGACTGCTGAGCTTAAAAGAGCATTACTCTTTGAAACACATAATAATTGAACGTTCCTGAGGGCATATTAAAAAGTTTCGTATGAAGTGGTAAAAGAATCTATTAAAACAGTTAAGAATTATGAAACAAGAACTAAATTATTGTTAAGGTTTGCTGGAAATTTTTGTCATTCTTTGCAAAAGATTTTTCCAACGGTAATATTAGGTCAATCAATAGAAAATTCTCAGAAGATCTCATGAATATGTAATCTCATAAATATGATTTCGCCAAGCGAAAAATTGGGCATGAGTGACTCGGTATGCTTCAAACCGAAGGCTTGTGTGTATTTCTAGATCACTTTAAATGGGAACTTTGCAAGCTTCCAAAAGTTAATAAAGATTTTCGGTCACTTTATTTAGGTGGCGATTTGGGAAGAGCATAAAAAAACACTTTCATATATTCCCCGCATACATGCATCGCTGCCCACAAGAGTTTATTTAATTAACGCTTGGGGAGCAAAACGCTTGGGCAGCATAAAAAAGAATTTATATCGAAAAAATTACTTCCAGCGTTTACGTGCGTTGGACAACAACAACAACAACAACAATAATTTCAATATTAAATTTTATGTTGTTGTTGATATTATTAACGTTTCTTGTTGTTGCTGTTGTTCTTTGTGGCAACTCTGTGGTCGGGTTTTCATATAAAAAAAGGGTTCACAACAATATAAATCCTTCATATATCTGAATGCTTATCAAATATGCTATTGCCAAAGGATATTGAGCTGTTATCCTTTATGTATGCAAGTGTTGTTACAATAGCAGCAACAGCATCAATAGCAACATGGCTGGCAACCGCAAACCAACAACCAACCAATAACCAACAGCAAACAACAAACATTAACAAACATATATTTGAGGATACAAAGGAATAAATTTGCTTTTATATTTGAGCCTTTTTGTCATTGACTGAATATGTATGAACGTGAAACTGACGCACAGCGTGTAAATTGCTTTATACGAGCATGTGTACGTAATTTGTGTGGAGGGTGGTGGTTGTTGTTGGGTTGAATTAACTTAACTTCATCGAAAGCTTTGTGCTTTTTCCACTTGGCATTTGCAATGAAACCCCATTTCAATGGAAATGCGCAAAATTGTGTCACATCCAACAGCGGGCAAACTGCTCCCTACATCGCAATCGCCAACATGTGACAGCCTAAGAGACTTCCGCCTGGCACATGAGTGACACTTAAAGTCGCCTACCAAATCAAGGCCATGGTTATAATAGTAAAGCTCTCATCTCCTGCAAAGTTGGGCATATTTTTAACATTCATATAAAAAATATACCTATATTTTGGATCATGTTTTATCTTTTATTGTGATTCTAATACTGTTGGAGACATGTGTTGTCGTGCTTTGTAATTCCTGCATCGACCGTTCTAAAAAGCTGCAGACTAAGAAACGTGCAGTTTCTTTGATAGAGTCAAAAGCTGAAAAAAATAAAATAGGTAAAATACTGTTGCTGAATGGCATAGAATGAAAACCCATAAAAAGCAAAGAAAAGACGTACCCACAAAAAGTTTTAAATGAGCCAAAACTTTGATGCAAAAAAAAAAAATTAAATTACGTACAAAGTAATGCACATTGTGGCTTACCACAATAATGATAAACTATTTAGAATACATAGTATAGCCATATTGGACAAAAAGGAGGTTAATTTTGTAGATTGGACCAATCGAGCCAAATTTCCAGAACCTTTTTGAAAATTTTAATGTTTTTTAATATTAATATTTTGTATACGGCCTCTAATTATTTATATTGAAAACAAGTTTTTCGAGCTCTAGGCCAAGCATGTTGTCAACAAGACAACATGAAGAACAAAGAAGGCAACAACCAGCAACAACAACAACAACGGCTCTGTATAGAGCAAATCACACAGCTTGACTATACAGACTGTTTCATTGGCCGCTACACCAACTCATCAGTAGCCTTTGTATGACTTTACACTGTGATCCACTCAAGCTACTTAGGTTCTACATATACTGCCAATATGCCGAGAAAGTTACCCAGAATTTGTTTTTGGCAGTTTTAATGGTAGTTTTAATGTTTTAATGGTACAGAAAAACTAAGAATCAAAATATAAAAAAAAATAAAATTATGTTAAATAGATTTTTTCAATAGGTAGGTGTTTAAATATACATACAGGGAGATTGCAAAGAAAGTAAAATAGGTTCATAGTAATAAAATAAAATTAACTTAATTTCTTTTGGTTTTTTTATTGTTTCATTAGAAACAACAAGTATTCCCATTAGGTATGGTATGCTTCGCAAAAGCGAATGCGACCGAATTTTCCAGGACTTTTCTGACCCGTTTATTTTAAAAACTTTTACTTTACATATGTACTACTTTTCCGTCAAAGAACACAATGGGGCCTACTATAGCACAGTGAGCGGAGAGCGACGCAATACGAAAATTCGTGTTCCGACTTTTCGCCCGCTTCGTTCTCCCCTTTACCCCTCACCACGCACGTTGTAGAGATATTAGCTTTGTTTCAACCACCCCCCGTTTCAAACGCACCCAGTCTACACTACTTTGAATTATAATGACTCAGAGGAGTCAAGATATTACATCAGGCGCAATAAAGGTTTTGTTAGGAGTTTGGATGGCTCACTGACTGAAAATTTTTTTCATATACTGACGAATTCCTAATTATGAAGTTAATAATTTCATTTTAAAAATTTGCACTAAAGAATTTTTACTTCTAATTGATTCTTTGCACGTTTGAACTTTATCAGTAGCGAGGTGATTTAATTAAGGGCATGGAAGAATCTTTTAAGAATCATTTTCCTCTTCTTAATTGAAATTCTTGCTCTTACCATCGTATTCTAAAAAAAACAAAATATGTGATTAAAAATATCATTAACAGTTAAATTATAGCTTTCTGTGAAAGCTACACAAGCTTTGTGTAACCTACACAAAATCGCCATTCTTTTCGAGCTCAATAAAAATGTTTACACTTTCCCTTCATAAAACTTGAAATATGTCTCCGTACTGCCATTAAAAATATTTTGCAGCTTTTTAAAAGCAATGATATTCTTAAATGAAAAATAAAATTCATGTGAATTCTTAAGGAAATACAGGCACGCTTTAATTTATGTCTTTGAGCGGTAGCGAGACAAAGCCTGCCACAACATGCCTCATTGAATAACTCAATAAAACTTCAAGAGTCCCAAGGGTAGGGAGAACTAAAAAAAAAGAAAAAAAAAATACAAGAATTCTAAAGTGAGTGTCTTCTGCCCAAAAGCGCAAACAAATTGTGGTGTCCTCTTGTCCTCTGTAAGGCAGACAGAATCTTTTGTAACGCGTTGTCATGTTAAATTATGAAATATAGGCTGCAATAATTTAATGAACTATATCCGAATGGGATCGCTAAGGAAGTCATTGACGAAAATTTATGGTGTATTGTGAAATTGTTGTTTTTTTTTTTTTTTTTTTGGTTGGCATAACACGTTGTTTATTTGAAGTTTTGAAGTGAGTGAAAAGACCTGTAAAAATGTGGTTATTAAAAAAAAAAAAAAAAAACTGAGAGAAACAGTAGAAAGCACTCGCGAAAAAGCTATGAGGAACTATAATCAGCTGAATACAAATGAAGTTAATTGGCGGTTGAAATCTGTAAGGAGAGAAAAAATTTGTTGAATTTATTTAGGCTAAAGTGATGTGATGTAGTGATGAAGATTGAGTGTAAAGCTATGCGGAACTATAAGCAACTGAATGCAAATGAAGTTAATTGACGCTTTAAAGCCAAAATAAGAAAAAAGAAATTTATTGAATTTATTAAAGCTAAAGAGAAGCTGCTTTGGATTGAGTGTAAAGCTATGCGGAACAATTAGTTGAATAAAGCTTTGGATTGAGTGTAAGGCTTTATTCAATTAAAAGCTTATTAAAATTGTTTTCAGAAACTGCGAAATTATTTGAAACATTTGAATTAAGGCAGTTCACAGATGAAAACTTTTGGATGAAAACTTTTTAGTAAAATTCCCAGAATGAGTAGAACAGATTAAGCAACAATTGTTAAAGCGAATCAACTCTAAATTTGCACAAAATAAAAACTTTTGACATTTCCACGCTCAGACTGAGTCGTACAACACTCAGTTCAAGTTCAAATTTACTTCTACTATTTCTGCAAAATTTTATTTAACGCCACAAATGCATAATATTTCGATCATTTCTATTAGTCTTTTATTTTATTTTATTTTTTTTTTTTGACATTAAACATGACAGTTTAAAATGCACTTGTCAAGTCTGACAAATTATGTTCTATACAAGAGAAATTGTCTGAATGGGGATGCTGGAGGGAGCAGCCAAAGTTTTGAGGATTGGCGTGCAGCATGAAAACTTTTCTACAGCATTAAATTTCACTGAAAGCAAAAGTAAAGTCAGAAAAATAATAAATTTATTTTTGGTGGAGGTAAAAAACAAAAACAACACTGGTTTTACTGAACACAAGAATTTAAGAAATAAATTTATGAATTTTATTTATAAAGTTCAGTTTGAATTAAGCTCAATTTATTGACTCTAGACCGAAGGGTCAATTTTGCGGAAATATTACCTTAACTCTTTCAATAATAAAAAAAAAAATAATTAATCGAGAGAATTTTCAACGCCTGGGTTCGTTTCCAGGCTAAGCGGCTTAATGAAAATGTTTGATCTTTAATTATAGCCAACAGTCAAGTAGCAATATTAAGCGTTCTAATTAGTAGAATTATTTATTCGGAAATACCAACACTACTGGACAGTATAGAGCATAGCAGTTAATTAGATGATGCTGTAGAAGTTGTTGTTTGCAACAACGAGCTGAGGCGTAAAGTGTAAGTGACGTAATTTTATCAGATTTAACGCCATTCACTGAAACTCGATTAAAATAAATCAAAGCGAAAGGAGGCAAACAAGTGTAAAATACACACAAAATTACTATGGAAAACTATGGCAAAGTTCACAGCATAGCGTAAAGAAAATGTGAGGCTATTACCCGTGAAGCCACAAGCCTTTAAAGGCAAGTTTTATACAAATTTATGAAAAAATACTTAAAAATTTCTATATTTTTATGAATGATTTAATTTAAAAACTACTTTATATAATAACTGCTTTATACAAGCTTTAAACAAGCTTTATACAAGCATTAAAAAACTACTTTATATAATAACTGCTTTATACAAGCTTTATACAAGCTTTATACAAGCTTTATACAAGCATAACTGCTTTATACAAGCTTTATACAAGCATTGTAGGAAAATATTTTAATGTCAATAAATATTTCAGATATGAATATTTAAATGAAAAAAATCTTTTATAAAATAACATCTTTATACAAGCTTTATACAAGCATTGCATGAAAATATACCAATGACAGCAAAATATATTAGATTAAGATAAGATTAAGTTATAATAAAATATAAGAGAAAACCAGCCCGAATTGCCAACACATATTCCAGCACATACAGTGCCGGTAAAAAAAATAGCACTGGAGACAACAGTTCAACTATTATTTAAAAAAAAACCTCATCTGAAGCAACTTGTTCAGATGCTACTATTATATAATATTTTAGAGAGTATTCACTCTCTGAAAGCAAGATCATTAGTATTAAAAGGGTAACGGTTCTTTTTATGTTAAGTAATTTTGAGAGAGGAGTACGAATTGGTACGGTAAAAATAATAGCACTGCGTTTACGTTTCTGTTGAAAAAAGCCATTTTGTGTTCAATTTATCAAAAGGTAGTATCAAAGTGTTTCAGTTTGTTTTAGTGGAAGTGGTTTTAATACAAAAAAAAATTCAATTCTTAAATTATTTACGAAGCTATGGGTCGCAGAAAGCATTGCAGTGCCGAAAAACGTGAAATTATTCAAAGAATGTTTGCAGAGGGTAAAACGTATGCAGAAGTTAGACATGAAGTTAGCTGTTCTAATAATTTGGTTCGTAATGCCATAATATATGCACCAAAACTTGAAACTCGTGGACGAAAGCACGCTATGTCGCCGTTACTCGTCCAACGATTAATCAGGCAAAGTAGAAGGAGCCGTTTAAGCCAGCAACAGAGCTCAAAACAGAACTTAATATGTGTTGAAACTGTTCGTAGCCGTCTTAGAGATCATCATTTAAAGGCATGTAGTCCCAGAAAAGTACCTATCTTAACTGCTAAGCATGCAACAAAGCGTTTGAAGTTCGCAAAACAACATTTGAACTGGCCAGTAGAGAGATAGAGAAATATTTTATGGACGGACGAGAGTAAAATTGTAATTTATGGTGGCAAGGGTTTTCGTTCTTACGTTAAGAGACCTCCTAATGCAGAATACAACCCTAAATTTACTGCTGAAACAGTTAAGCACGGAGGTTCAAGCATGATTATATGGGCTTGTTTTTCCTATTATGGAGTTGGTCTCATACATTGGATTAGGACCATCATGGAACAACACGTATACGTTGATATATTGGATAAAGTAATGCTGCCTTATGCAGAGGAAGAAATGCCGTTATTGTGGGTTTTCCAGCAGGACAATGACCCGAAGCATACCAGCAAGAAAGCTAAAAAGTGATTTGAGGATCATTCGGTGAATGTCATGGCTTGGCCAGCGCAGTCGCCCGACCTCAATCCAATTGAGAACCTCTGGACTGATGTAAAAAAAGCAGTTTCTATTGCAAAACTGACCAACAATCAAACCCTTTGAGCTGCAGTTCAAGACTCCTGGATCAAAATTCCAATTAAGAGGTGCCAGGATTTCATCAATTCCATGACAAGACGTTGTGCAGCCGTAATTGCCAACAAAGGACATGCGAGGAAATATTCATTTTGGCTCATTACACTTTTTTCTCCATAATAGCTTTGATCTTAAATAAACTCTTTAATTTTGTCACGTTTTTTTAAGTTTTTGAATGCATAATGAAATAGTTATGCATTCATAAGTTATACTTATGCAGTACATAAGTTATATTGAAAAATCTGAAATATTTTCCAAAAAAAGTTAATAAATTTTGCAACTCCTTTTTAACTACTTTCTTTGAGGTTAATTGTATTTATTGATATCTTCAAAAGTTGTTTGCATCGATTTATTTAATTTTAACTTCTTAAAAGAAATAAATTTTGATGATGGTGCTATTATTTTTACCGCAGCTGTATCATAACCCAAAAAGAATTGTCTCTACATAAACCAAGTAGTTATCAACGAAACAATATCAAAGGAAAAAACAAAAAAAAACAAAAGCAACACCCAAGGACCTTCACGGCTGAATGTAACAGCAAGCAAAACAATTTTAGCAGGAGCTAACTATGTATGAACCTAACATCCAATAAATTGCTGTTAGGTTGTTTTTTTCTCCATGAGTAGATATGTGTGTAATTCTTGTGCATATAACAGTTTCATGCATGAGTGGAAATATACTTTTTGTCAATTGTTGTTATAACTACAATTGTCTCCGAATTTATATGATTGGGTGTTTCTATAGAGCGTATAAATGTATTCGTATTTGTGTTTTCTGTTTGCCACAGACCACACAAAAGCCCATCCCTGTATATTACATATAAGTGACATTAAATGAACAATAGCTACACAGCATCAATGTTTTGGGTGTTCCAGTTGAATTACTCCTTAATTTAAATATCATTTAATACATCAATTCCATAGAGGAAAGAATATTAATACGACTATTTATTCAAAATATATTTTAGAAATAGTTAAATTTAAGATAAAACCTTAAACTTTAGTTAAGTTAATTTGAGGTAAGAAAATAAAAGTCAGTAAAGGTTAAAATTAAATCGGGTTTGTAGGAGTAGGGTACTGTAGGGTAGTGTAGGGTAGTGTAGGGTAGTGTAGGATAGTTTATGATAGTGTAGGGGATTATAGGGTAGTGTCGGATAGTTTAAGGAAATCAAGTGTAGGGTAGTGTAGGGTAGTCTAGGGTTGTGTTGTGTAGAGCAGGGTAGTGTAGGTACTGTAGGGTAGTGTAGGACAGTGTGGCGTAGGGTGGTGTAGAGTAGTGCAGGGTACTAAAGGGTACTATAGAGTAGGACAGTTTAGGGTAGAGAAGGGTAGTGACGGGTATGGTAAGAGAGGTAAGGAAGGAACTGGGATGCATAGGGTAAGGTGAGTAACAGTGCTTATATCAACATTAGTTCAAGTTCTCATTTTTATCTTTAAACAATGGATTTCAGGTGTTAAACCATACCGTGAAGTCTGACCCATGTAGTCTAGTCTGCCTAGGTTCGAAATGAAGTAACAAATAAGTGGGGAAAAAGAGGCAATCAAGTGAAATATAAGGAGAATATTCTAAACGTGGCGAGAAGCCATAGAAACATATGAATTCGAATCTGCGGCAAGTGCTTTGCCTTTACTTCAGTCAATTCTTGTTATAAGGAAATCCCATCCACAAACTTCTCTATCGCCGACTTTAACTTTTAAGTAATAAATATTGATGAATTTTCAATTCTAGCTGATTAGAAATGAGGAAATAAATGAATAAAGATAAAAGCATAGAATCTAGCTGGAATTCATATCTGAGAACCCTGGGGTGACATCCAAGCACGATATCACTCGACTACTGAAGTTGCTGTGTCATAGACACACTTGTAGTTTTTCTTACAGTCTTTATTTGCATCCTGATTTATATCCGTATCCTTTACCTTATCCTTAAGCTTTTCTTCATCCTTATTATTATTCTTATATTTTAATTAATGCTCCTCTTATTCCTTGTCCTTTTATTTGTTTAAATTCTTGTTTAATTCCATGTCCAAATTCTTGTTCTAGTCCTTAATCGACTTGATTTCCTAATCCCTGACCCACCTCATGTCCCAATCTTTATCCTAATTCTTTTTCTTATCGTTTCCAAATTCTTGTCCAAATTTTTCTGAATTCATGTTAGGATCATTGCACAAAATCTTTGTTCAGATCTTTTTTCTAATTCTAACTCTAATCCTTGTCCAAATCTTTATCTTTTTCCTTATTTTATTCCGGGACCTTATACTTTTTCGAAATCCAACACTTGTCTTATTTGTCCTTAATTAATTTTGATATTTATAATTTATATTGAAAACAAATTTTTGAGCTTTAGGCCAAGCATGTTGACAACAAGACAACATGAAGAACAAAGAAGGCAACAACCAACAATAACAACAACAGCTCTGTATACAGCAAATCACACAGCTTGACTATAGGGACTGTTTCGTTGGCCACTATAAGAACTCATCAGTGCCTTGCATGACTTTTCAAATATTAAGATTAAAATAGATATTTATAATTATTTTTTTTTATCTACACTCTTATTTTTGATTTTATTTTATTTTTTTCATTTCATTTTTTGTATTAGTTTTTACTTTATTTTCAAGTCTAATTTTATTTTTAATGTTTTTTATATTTATTTATGTTTTTTTTCTATTTCTATTTCTGTTTCTATTTCTTTTTTTATTTCTATTTCTATTTCTATTTTTATTTCTATTTTTATTTCAATTTCAATTTCAATTTCTATTTCTATTTCTATTTATATTTCTATTTTTATTTCTTTTTCTATTTCTATTTCTTTTTCTATTTCTATTTCTATTTCTATTTCTATTTCTATTTTTATTTCTTTTTCTATTTCTTTTTCTATTTCTTTTTCTATTTTTATTTCTATTTCTATTTCTATTTCTTTTTCTATTTCTATTTCTATTTCTATTTCGTTTTCTATTTCTATTTCTTTTCCTATTTCTATTTCTATTTCATTTTCTATTTCTATTTCTATTTCTTTTTCTATTTCTATTTCTATTTCTATTTATATTCTTGCTTTTGCTTTTATTTTTGCATTTGCTTTTATGTGACACCTTAATATGTCTAAGCTGCATGCAACGATGGAATATTTTCGTTACAAAACGCGATTCTATGAAGCGCCTCAAGACGCCATGAGTTGTGAACCAACTGGCTAATCCCAATAAAAGTACAAAAATACGAAGTAAAAGAGCAATAATTTTATCATAAAAAAAAATAAATAACTGGCCATTTCAGCCCTTGAAGGGACTTTGACCTAGCTTCTTATGATCAATTGTGTTGTACGTGTTATTAAGTTTGTACACAATTGACCGAGAACCGGACCTACATGTTTAACGCCGAATCCGAACGGCGATGAACGGATTGTTCTTGTACTCAAGAAGCTTTACATGGCATTTTGAATACTCTCTTAGGTTTGCCATTGTCTGCAGAGAGGTGGCGGCCGTACTTAAAAATTATTTTAATTCAAATAATTTTCTGTCGCTATTGGGGTTCGAACCTGGGTCTCCAGGTTCGTTGACATAGCGGCCACGCACTTTAACCAACTACGCCACGGACGCCACTAAGTATTTTATCATAAGTTGAGATTTTATTTATTCAGAAGGCCTCAAGAGGCAAAACAAGTTTTAATGACACCACTTAGTCTAAAAAATCATAACGAATGGAAGTGTTCAATAATAATTTTCTTCATCTTCATCCAAATCGGTGTTGCAATGTTTGCATGTGAAATACGAACGCTTTCCTATATTGGCGCATTTCAAGTGAATAGGCCGGCCACATGTATTGCATTCGATGGAGTTTTTGGATGTCAGTTCTTTAGGCCAAAACCTCAAACAAATGGTGAAAAATCGACATAACCAAATATGGGCTCGTAAAATAGAATCAAAAACTAAATAAATAAATTCACTTACTTGGATAGCACTTTAAAAAAAAAAAAGTTTCGCTGGCACAAGCAATACATCTATACACTTCGGTGTGACTGCAAAAATTGAGTCATGTCAATTAGGGAAAAATAAAAAGTAATGGTTCATAACCCAGCCCGGTTCACAATCCAGCCCTCTACCCTACTATTTTTATACCCCCACGTTTAAAAAACGTAAATGGGGGTATATTAATTTTGTCACTCCGTTTGTAACGCCCATAAGGAGGCGTGGTAGGTATAGAAAAGTATATAAAGAGTGATTTTTTAAGTGCCTGATAACTTTTTTTTTTAAAAAAACGCATAAAATTTGCAAAATCTCATCGGTTCTTTATTTGAAACGTTAGATTGGTCCATGACATTTACTTTTTGAAGATAATTTCATTTAAATGTTGACCGCGGCTGCGTCTTAGGTGGTCCATTCGGAAAGTCCAATTTTGGGCAACTTTTTCGAGCATTTCGGCCGGAATAGCCCGAATTTCTTCGGAAATGTTGTCTTCCAAAGCTGGAATAGTTGCTGGCTTATTTCTGTAGACTTTAGACTTGACGTAGCCCCACAAAAAATAGTCTAAAGGCGTCAAATCGCATGATCTTGGTGGCCAACTTACCGGTCCATTTCTTGAGATTAATTGTTCTCCGAAGTTTTCCCTCAAAATGGCCATAGAATCGCGAGATGTGTGGCATGTAGCGCCATCTTGTTGAAACCACATGTCAACCAAGTTCAGTTCTTCCATTTTTGGCAACAAAAAGTTTGTTAGCATCGAACGATAGCGATCACCATTCACCGTAACGTTGCGTCCAACAGCATCTTTGAAAAAATACGGTCCAATGATTCCACCAGCGTACAAACCACACCAAACAGTGCATTTTTCGGGATGCATGGCCAGTTCTTGAACGGCTTCTGGTTGCTCTTCACTCCAAATGCGGCAATTTTGCTTATTTACGTAGCCATTCAACCAGAAATGAGCCTCATCGCTGAACAAAATTTGTCGATAAAACACATTTCGAACCGAACACTGATTTTGGTAATAAAATTCAATGATTTGCAAGCGTTGCTCGTTAGTAAGCCTATTCATGATGAAATGTCAAAGCATACTGAGCATCTTTCTCTTTGACACCATGTCTGAAATCCCACGTGATCTGTCAAATACTAATGCATGAAAATCATAACCTCAAAAAAATCACCCTTTATATTATTGATCAGCATCACCACCCGAGTTGATTTAGCCATGTCCGTCTGTCTGTCCGTCTGTCCGTCTGTCGTCACGATTACAGCCGTAATTTTCAAGCTATCATCACGAAATTCAATATTTAAGCTTTTATTTAAAAAACTAAGGTCAAGTTCGAAAATGAGCCAAATCGGATGAAAACCACGCCTACCTCCCATACAAAGTGCCTTTATCAAAACGGTAAAATCTCTTTAAATTCCACAAAAAATAATATATGGACTTGAAATTTTGCTTATTAACTTCGATATATAACATGCACTTTGTGTATAAAATTCAACCAAATCGAGTGAAAACCACACCCACCCCCCATACAAAGTGATTTTATAAAAAATGAAAGCGAATATTTTCTGTTAAAACTATGTGGGTATAACAAAAATGTTTTATACAAATAAACATTTTATTGACGGCTTAAGACTTTGAATATACTTCGGTTCGGACGTGGGGGTATTTTAACTTCGGCCCAGTCGAAGATCATTTCTTACTAGTTGAAAATATTTTTGAAATGACTCTATTGAAATAAATGAATTAAATATGCAAACATTATTTTGCGATTAAAAAAATTAACGTGATCCGCTTTCTTTTCAAGAAACCTCCCATACAAATTTTAAAAAATTACAATCAAATCGAAATGGTTCGTTTAAATTTAATAAAATCTAGTCCCATAACATTTCTTACAAATTTTATAAAAAATTCTCAAAAAAAAAAAAAAAAATAGCATTTGCATTAAAAAATTTTCAATATTTTCAATTAATTTATTGTTTTTTATAGCAGCAATATAATGTAATTGTTACATGTAAAATCACATTGCATAGTTGTAGGCTTAACTTTTCTAATGCGCATTCCTGGAAGTCATTGCATGAAATGAAAGAAAAAGGCTTCTCACTATCGGGAACGCAGACGGTCGCAGCTTTATTTTGCAAAAACTAAAAGTAGATACTCTTACTTTCATGCTGATACCAATTAACATGTAGTGAGTCATGTGAACACAAAGATAACTACATACAGATAACAACCATTCGTATTGAATAACTTTGCCGGAAAGTCGTTTTTGAGACAAAACGTTAAACATAATTTTATATAAATTGATAGCACAAAGCATCTTCTTCCATTTCGGGCTACACATCAGCGCCAATATACTTGCTTAGCGCTGCTCATCCAAGCATTGCATTTTTCTCATACATATGAAACATATAAATAACTTATTTTATTCCTGTCAGCGGAAATTAAAAATTTCTGCATCTTTAGGCATTTGTTTCCAGTGATGCTAAGTGAAGCATCAAATGCAAGAAATTTCTGTTGTCCTCGTTTTCTATATACCTTAAGACATATCGCAAATCCTTGAACAGCTCGTAAAACGTGCGGCTATGAACAAAGAAACTGAACATCAGGCTACTTTATTTCCAATAAAATAAATTTATAATTCAGCTTCAAAAAGTTGGCAAAAGAATTTTAAACTCACAAACATGATTGAAAGAACGTAAAAATATTCAAGATATCGAATTTATGCTTTAAACTTTTTTGATAAAATTTAATTTTGATTGATTGAATGTGTTTAAAAATCGATTTTGTGCTTTAAAAATAAATTCAAGGCAGAAATTTCTGAAATATACAGAATTTAATAAAAAAACTCATTTCCGGAAATTAAAATTAATAGAAACCAGCGGCAACATATTTTAGAACAACGAATTCCAATTTGAGTTTTCTAAGAACAGCTCAAAGCTTCAATTTTTTTTTAGATATTTTAAAATTTGCGGCACTTTTCCATTCATACATACATATAAAGAAAAACGTTTGAAAAGGAAGCGATAAATGCGCCGACATACTTATTTCATAAAATATATCAAGGTATCCTGTGAGGACCAAGTTCCCGTGTTACATGTAGCTACAAATAAATCTTTTACTTTGTTTATTTTGACATTGTTTGTGTGAGTTTTTAGATACCTATGTAGCATATAGCTTCCGGTGTTGTTTTATTTTTTCTTTCTTGTTTCCTTCCGCTAACTGGTTCAATTAAACACTTCCAACACCATCCATTAAAACTTTACCATTGCCACAAAACATAGAAGTAAAAGTAAAATACAATTAAATGGCAACGCCAATGCCAACAATAATTAGAATAACAACAACAAAAGAGTTCGCAACTGCCGTAGACACTCTCAACAACTGTCAGAGGAAAAGAATAAGATATGCTGCCAGTTGTCAGTGGTTGGCAGGTTACAGAGGTGGGCAAATAAATACTTTTGTGTCAGCGAAGTAGATCGAATGCTTCAATTATGAAAGAATAACTTCAAAGACGACAACAACGATGATTACATGAGAACAAACATATTCTGACAATTTTATCGTAAGAAAAATAAACAAAATAATATAACAAAAATATTAAAACAAAAAGAACTGTTAATGCACTCCCACAATAACACAAATGTAAGCAAATTTTAATTGATTTTATAACGGTTTCTCTCTATTGCTCAACTTTGAAATTTGGTGGTTTTGAAATTTCCTTTAACAGGGTGTGGAGAAAAATTTTCAGAAATAAATACATGATGATATTTAATCAGTTGAAAATGTAGTCGAAAACATTCTCACTTCTCGGTGCTCTACATTTGTTTTTATTTGGTTTCAAATACCATCCCAAATTGTCTTTTTCTCAGAACTTTCTAAATTGTTAACAGTTCAAGTGAAAAACATATTTCTTTTGATCACAAAGTGTAGGGTCTTATGTCCTCAGGTTTTGTTGTTCTCTAATGAGAACTTTTTTAATTTTTATTGGTTTTCTCCCTAAAGTATGCAACATATTCTAATATTTTGCTGAAAGTAAACAATAGCTTTGGGAGAAGCATAGTGATGCTTTATGTTTCAAGTTTGAGTTCAAATCCTATCTTGGAAAAATATCTGATATTATCGTTTCGAAATTCTTTTAAAATCGATATGAGCCCTAGACACAGTGGGTGCCTTTAACAATGGCTTGCCATGAGCGAGAATTCGCCAAGAAATACGATTTTCTCTCCAGCAATGAAGTAAGAGACCCATCAAATTCATGCTTTAAATATATTTACTGACGGCATTAAGTTCGCAGCTTGAGTAGGAGGCGAAGTCTATCCTCCAGATCAGGGGAGGTATTGAGACCTCTTTTCGACAGAAGGTGCCAATAGAAGCAGCAAAAGTGACATCCTGCTTTTTGTTGCATTTGGACAACATAGAAGAAGTCGGAAAAAATGTTATTAGTTAGAAACAATTTCCTCAACTTAATTGAAACTTATTAAAATTTCATTTAGCGAAACAGCTGCCGCGTCTTGCAGTGTGAATAGCAACAAAAAGTGACAAGGATGACAAGAAGTATGTTCAAATTAAAATATTGACTTAACATAAAATAAAAATTAAAAAGCAAAAAACGGAAAAAAACTCACAGTTGTTGTCACGAGCATTCTTGAACATGACATTCGATGAAAAATAATTATAAACACGTATGCAAAACACTTTGCATACTTCTAGGCACAAAATTCACAACATGAGGTCTAGTAATTTAAGTTGATTTAAGAAAACTCAAAATTTTAAATTCCAAATTCAAAATTCCAAATTCAAAATTCAAAATTCATAATTCATAACTCATAATTCATAATTCATAATTCATAACTCATAATTTATAATTCATAATTCATAGTTCATAATTCATAATTCATAATTCATAATTCATTATTCATAATTCACAATTCATAGCTCATAATTCATAATTCATAATTCGTAATTCATAATACATAATTCATAATTCATAATTCATAATTCATAATTCATAATTCATAATTCATAATTCTTAATTCACAACTCAAAATTCTAAATTCAAAATTCAAAACTCAAGATTCAAAATACAAAATTCAAAATTCAAAATTTATAATTCATAATTCATAATAAATAATTCATATTTTATAATTCATAATTCATATTTCATAATTCATAATTCATAATTCATAGTTCAGTATTCATAATTCATAATTCATAATTCATAATTCATATTTCATATTTCATATTTCATATTCCATATTCCATATTCCATATTCCATATTTCATATTTTATATTTCATATTTCATAATTCAAAATTCAAAATTTTAAATTCATAATTCATATTTCATAATTCATAATTCATAATTCATAATTCATAATTCATAATTCATAATTCATAATTCATAATTCATAATTCATAATTCATAATTCATAATTCATAATTCATAATTCATAATTCATAATTCATAATTCAAAATTCATAATTCATAATTCATAATTCAGAATTCATAATTCATAATTCAAAATTCATAATTCATATTTCATAATTCATTATTCAAAATTCAAAATTCAAAATTCAAAATTCAAAATTCAAAATTCAAAATTCATAATTCATAACTCAAAATTCATAATTAAAAGTTCATAATTCATATTTCATATTTCATATTTCATAATTCATAATTCAAAATTCAAAATTCAAAATTCAAAATTCAAAATTCAAAATTCAAAATTCAAAATTTAAAATTCAAAACTCAAAACTCAAAACTCAAAACTCATAATTCAAAATTCAAAACTCATAATTCAAAATTCAAAATTCAGGTTTCAAATTTCAAAATTCGAATAAGTAAAACAAAAACTTTACATATTCAAGGTCGACAAACATCAGGAACATATTATTTGGGCCTATTCATTCCGTTTGTTATTCCAAACATTCATTACAGCTTATTTCAAACAGTATTTAAAGTTAACTGCAATTTAAGTTGCTAATAGCCTGAAATTGCAGTCAAACATTACTTTCCTGTTGCAGATAGCTGCTAAATAATCAAGTACGTTCAGGTTATTTTTGTTGCTGTTGCTGTTATCATTGCCGCAGTGCATCCTTTGAACAGCAATTAAATCCACTTCACTGCATTCGACAGGAAAAACACAAGCCATTAATTCTATTTGTTTCGATACGATTCTGAAACATGTGTCGAAGAAAAGCAAAAAGCAAACAATTTAATTGAACATAAAGAGAATACATACCAGAAAATGTTATCAAGCAAACTCTGGCAATGAAAGTATTGATAAAGCGGAAACAATTTATTTATATGTTTTTATATGTTTTCAGAAGGACACTCTCTTAAAGAGTACAAAATTTGTTGTGATTTTGTAATGAGGAGGGTTATATTTAAATGACTAAGATTTGAATGACTTAGGTTTGATTGAAATTTTTTTCTTACAAGCGAGATATTTGATAGGGGATCAAAATAATTAATCTTCTCTCAACTCTCTTGGGCATCGACACAATGCTGGTTGCCTTAACATTTTGTATAGGTACAACCCAAGAATGATAGAAACAAGATTACGCGTTCCGCATTCCCGTTATCTGATTCTCTCTTTCTCAATTGAGTGCATGGCGTCATGCAGCGCTTCTGCTTAACGAAAACGAATGCAAATGTGCGATTGCTTAGGAAAATTAATGAAATTGAAAATAAATTGATGCGGGAAAGTAAAGTAAAAATAACTATGATTCCGTATAAAAATATTGATATTTTCGTATACAAAAAATAGAAATTTTTCAAATTTTACGATTTTTATTTCCTAAACTATTCAATACCGAAATTTTTTAAATAAAAAAATTTTGCTACCCCAATAGGTTTCGGAAGTCCATATACATATTATAATAATAAGAAAAAAACTTATTTATGCGTGGGTCCCAAAGAAAAATTATTTCAACGTCTGACAATAGCGCTGGATGACATCATGCTCTCTCTCACTCATTTGGGGAATGCGTAATCTTGTTTCTATTATTCTTGGGTACTATCGTGGGAAGTGTTCAAAGAAGATGCTTAACCTGACGCCACCAGCTCGTAAGTTTCAAAGCTTCACTCACGCTCAGCAAGCCCACACCTTTACAATTGAATTACAATAGAGCCAAGCATTACCGAGATAATTCGTTCCTAAGTTGTTCCGAAAAATTGTGGAAAAATCTTCCTACGATCAAACCCCGGCAGTTTTCCGCTGTGTAAATTTTAAACAATTCTTCACCCAATTCTTCTTTCCACACTTCAACTTACTATCACCCGGTTTCCGAATCAACCCAATGCTTTCGCATATTCGCTGGTTTCCAATTATCTAAATAGCACCACTCTGCAGGTTGTTGAGCTGCTTCGACGTCACCCAAGTATCGTCACCAGTAATGATGTGCTGAATGTCCGTGTCGTCCATTCAAAGCATCTCCTGAGTGACAGTTTTAAACATCATGTAAAATGATGTGCGCCGATCTAGTGGATATATCAAGGTCGGCAGCTTTATATTTCATGGTCACACAACGATTTTCTAACGGAATTTCCTTTACTTGTTTGACATTTTCATCGTTTATTGATGTTGCTGGGCGAGAGGGATGAAGTAAGTTGTCAACTAATGTACGACTCTCTTTAAACAATTTCCGCCACTCAAATGCATGCCTGTACGTGATAGAGCAGACTCCCCAATACAGTCCGCCTTGTTGATACCGGCATCATCGCATTTCAAACTACGCCATGGCGCAATTGAGTTAGCGCATCTCACTGACTAATGGAACTGTAATTTCATGCTCAGTATGCAGGAATAACTTTTTTAATTACACTTTCATTGCTTGATGATTCTTTGATTATGTTGGGCAGTCAGCCAAGAAGGTCATAACTGTTTTACCAATGTCTTATTTTAGGAAATACTTTTTGTTTGTCCCTTCTTATAACAGCAAATTTGCTGTCATCCCTTGTGTTAAATCAGCGCAAAAAGTAGCACTAAAAAAAATTATAAATTCTTAAATAAATCAAGTGAAATCATGAAAGTATTCCAAGCAAGAAATAAATTAAGATGGTTTTTTATTTTGGGAGAAATTTGCATAGAACAACCAACCCTTAAGTATATGAATAACGGTGAGTAACTGCGTGGCAAGAAATAACTCGAGTGTCAAGACCGATTAGTGTTCGATGACTCTCAAGAAGTAGAACTGCGCAGTTAGAACAACAACAATAACAACAATACCACCAACAATACCATCAACAACAACAACAACAACAACAACATTGTAATGAGTGTACTGCTAAAATCTGCAAATACAGCAGAGCTTTATTTAAATAATAATTAAGTGTGAAAGTAGCCAAAACTCCCACCCAAACGCCATTGTTGTTAAGTTGTTGTTGTTTTTATTAGCATAAATAAACAACAAGTGTTGACAAAATTAAATAAAAAAAAAACAAAAAAACAAAAACGAACAAAATGACGCATTTTCAGGCAATGCATGTGTAAGCATTAATGAAGCGCTTACTCGTTGCTTACTGGGAAGCTTAAGGGAAGCAACACTTTAAAATAACCTTTAAAATAGCCTTTAAAATAGAAAATTTTTAAGATATATTTACTTAGCTATATAAAAAAATTCTTAAAAAATAATCAAGACTCTCAGCTTATGAAATTGCTTCCCACAAATGCTTAAGAAGCCAAATGGAAGTGCTGTTAAGAACTAAGAATTTTCAACGCTTTTAAAGATACGCCAAACCATTGATTGGCACGCGTGAATGCTTTCATTTTCTCACTGGTATGGGTGATAAAATGGCGTCTCTGGTTCTGAATTCCTATTATTACGAGTGTCATTTTTTCTATGTGTTACTTCTCTAATGAACGCACAAAAGTTTTATGAATGCTAATTGAATTTTGTATAAATATTAATTTTATTTATGTTCGCTTATTTGGTAGGCATTTGCGTAAATTATATGCTTTTTGGTTTCTATCGAAAACTTTGTCTACATCAATGATGAATTATGTAGAGATTAGAGATTTAGAGATAGAATTAAATCATGTTGTATATGAAATGGTTATGAATACCAAAAACATATTTGGAAGCTAGCATAGGCGTCCGCAGGAATTTTTCAAGGGGGAGGGGGAAGGTATGCATTGGTGTGCACGCATCTAAAATGATGATGTGAAAATGTAACATATACCCATAGAAAATATAAATTAATAAAATTATTCCAGTCCAGGGGGAAAGTGTCCCCTGCCCCCTGTGGACGCCCATGGAAGCTAGTTCACGATCATTAATGAAAAGTTTTCAAAATTCAAAAAAAAGATATATCAAAACAAAATTACTTTTAGATATCGAAACGGCGCAAGACAATACTTTTAAAAATCCCACTTTTTATCATAACAAAAATTTTATGAAATAAGCTTCAATATTTGTATCGTAATTGTCCTGTTTCTTGCTATATTCTTTTAATTATTTTTTTTTTTTTATAAACCAACAAACTTAGTGCCGCAATTGACGCAGAATTGTCGAATTTATAAAACTGCATTCTCAAATTTTTAATTTCGTTTTTTTTTTTTGCAAAAAAAGAACTTCAAACTTAAACTCGTTTATCTCGAAACCACCGAAAACCATTTTTTTTTTATCCGCCGAAGAAAAACAAAATGGCGACCGATTTTGTAACCTCGAAAATCGATTTTTTTTCAAATGGCCGCCATTTTGTTTTTTTTTCGGCGGGTAAAAATTATCCTAGTTCAGGCGGTGGCCACTTAAACAAGAATAAATTTGTTTTTTTTTTATTTTTTCCTCAGATGTTCCAGACCGGTGATATCCTGCACACCGTCAATTTTTTGACATTTTTTTAAAAAAAATCAAACAACGTCAAAAATCGCTTCAGAAATTTTGAAAGAAAAATTTTTGTATTCTTTAAATGTTAATAAATATATGTGCAAAATTTGAAAATAATATCTTTTTTCTTTCTATGAAAAAAATTCAAAAAAAATTTTTTTTAAAATTTGTAATCTATATGTCCCCTTAATTTAATGTTCTTAATACAATAAAAAAAACAGAATTGAAATAACTCTTTGCGTTTTCAAATGAGAAGTTTTTCAAAAAGGGTCCAAAAACAGCCTTCCAACCAGGAATACTCCCTTAAAGATATACGGGGTGGTACATAAGTTTGTGGATGGGATTTCATTATAACTAGAACTGACTGCACGCAAAGAGATTTTTCGTTTAGCGCAACTGGAAAATTCACCAACACTTCGTTTGCGAGTTGTATTTGTCGCAAACGAATATTCAGTTAGTCATAATCTTATATATATACACCGCAACCTATTTCGGTCATTATTACTTATGTTAATTATCTTTCTAGTTATGTCCGTCCGTCTTCTTATGGATTGCACTCATCGCACCACTGTTGCTATCTCCGTCCGCGATAAGCATATTAAGCAAAGTACCAATTTAGTTATATTGCAACAATTTGTCCAAAAAGTAACTCTGAACTATAAGCGTTGTGTTTATGCAACGAAGAGAAAAACAAACGAAGTTTTCAGTTGGGAAAACAAATTTTTCAATTGCTGCAATTTAAAAATCACTCGCGTTTATGACAAGCAAAATTAATTTCCTGTTACTAAATGACGCGTTTCTCGCAACTGACTATTATTATGACAACTGTTGAAACGTTTGCATGTAACGATTTCAAGCACGACAAACGAAGTTCGTTTGCGGCAAACTGGCGATAAACTTTTTTTTTTTTTTATGAGTATGGTAAAGGCATAACACTTACCTCGGATTCTAATTTTCATGTTTCTACGGCTTCCCGCCTCGCTTAGAACATCTTACACAAGCTTCACTTGTTGGCTCGCCTTTTCCTACTAAGATATCACCCCATTTCAAAATAAAGCAGACTTGACTGAATAGGTGTTGAATCCTTGGTTCAAAACTTTAAAAAAAAATCACTTGAAAATATACTTGGTTAACGCAGTGTGGCGACCGTGGCGTAGTTGGTTAAAGTGCGTGGCCTCTATGTCAATGAACCTGGAGACCCGGGTTCGAACCCCAGCAGCGACAGAAGATTATTTGAATTAAAATAATTTTTCTGTACGGCCGCCACCTCTCTGCTGACAATGGCAAACCTCAGAGAGTAATCAAAATGCCATGTAAAGCTTCTTGAGAACAAGAACATTCCGTTCATCGCCGTTCGGAGTCGGCGTTAAACCTGTAGGTCCGGTTCTCGGTCAATTGTGTACAAACTTAATAACACGCACAACACAATTGATCATAAGAAGCTAGGTCAAAGTCCTTTCAAGGGCTGAAATGAAAGCAGTGAGTTACTAACTTAAATGAGTTACTGCGCTGATACACTTGTTTTAATTAAAAGAAACGCAATAGCGCAGTTAAACAAATTGTTTCTTTCACGTTCTTTCCTTATCTGAAGATAGATTAACGCGATTGATATCAAAAGCAGAATCATTGAAATCCAAGTTCAAACTTACAACTTACATTTCAGACGAGAAACTTGTATCAACACTAAACTCTGCGCTTCGTTTAAGAACTCTTCATGATAATTACTGAATGGTGCAGGTCTTTTTAATATGTGTATGAGTAATGTGACTTTCTTAGATGAAATACATTGATTGCAACAGGATTTTTATATGATTTGATTTTCTTCTAGGTGAGGATTAATTGGATTGATTATTTATTGCACATAACTCAATGCGCTACCCAATTGATCACATTAAAAAATTTCACCACATAACTCACCTCGCTTTCTCAATAACTCAATAACTGTAATAAAATAACTGTACCGACTGAGTAACGTCCTGCTGATACAGGCATCATAACATTTCAAACTATGCCATGTCAAAATTGAGTTAGCGCATTTTGTTAATGCAGTAAACTACACCGAGAAAAAAAACTTATGCAAAATTAATAAAAAACCTAGTATAATTTATATGATGGCTTTGGCAGTTTTCAGCCTCCTAAGTTTTTAGTCAAAACACCTTAGTTTTATATGTGAACTTACCGATATTGATTTGGATGATAAATTAGCGAAGTATTCTGTAATTTACACATTAGCTTCGACAATTTATATGAGCGTGCTTGCTTATTCTGCCGAACATAGTGTTCAAGTTTTCAACAAAGAACTTTGTTGAACAATCAAAGTTTAATAGAAAGTTAACAGGGATATTTATATTTAAGTTAAATATGTTATTAATGGTTTGTTATAGTTCTCGTTTGGTTTTTGTAATGAAAATTACATAGTCTAGATGTTTAGCCAAGACGCTTCGTGAGTGCGATGGGTGAGATTTTGTGGGGATCTGTGCAGAGCTCAGTTGGTCGAGCTTAGCTCATTACTCTACATAACTCTGATGAACTTTGAACACAAAAAAAAAAAAAAAAACAACAAAATAATTACTGATAAAATTTTAAAACCCAGAGCATTTAACCAATCAAACTAATATGAGCTTTGGACTTGAGTAAGTGGGATAATACTACGATTTGTAGTTTCTATCACCTACGATTTGTAGTAAACAGAATAAATTCCATCGAATATTATCAGAGCGTTTGTATAACATCCTATTTTCTATTGAGTTATATTAATAAAAACTGAAAATAGTCGAGAAGTCGTCTTCGAAATAAGTTATATTTTGAATAAAGTTGACTATTCTCACGTTGTGAGGTGGTTACTAATCTTCAAAGTGGATCAAAAGTTTATACACAAGTTATGTATAAGTCCATAACATTGTAACATCCAGAAGCAATTAAAATAAAAAATATTGAATTTTCTCCGGTTTACGTGAATTCCCCCGAATGCAATTCTACACATATGTTTATCCCAAATGATACAAAACGATGCTTGACTATTCGTTAGGTGCTATTTTTAAGGATTTCAAAAAGATATTCTCCAAAGGCTAGAAAAGAATTAAGAGCACGACAGCAAATTGAACATAAGAACAGACATAAAAAGGATTTTCTTGTCATTGAAGCAAACTTGAGCAAAAATGGAAGTGGTGAGCATTAAAAGCGTTATAAAGAAAAAAACTCATGTTAAAGGGTTATTAATGTGAGCCCACAGGTGTTGTTCTATACAAAAATGTTTTATTTTGAAGAACAACAGGAGACAACAAAATAACATCTTCTTTGAAATTTAAAAATATAAAGACTGACCTTTTAAAATGGAAAAGTCTTTAAAGAAACTTGTTCTCTTATTTTTCTGCGGATAAGCCAAAACCTGCCTATTGTACCAAACAGGTAGCGTGTGAAGGCCAATAGAGAGAAAAAAAAGAACACACACAACCACACCACAAGGTTTAACTTTGAAACAAGCAAAGACAGAAATCCTTGTTAAATTACTGTAGATCCTTATGCTTATTCTGCTTTCTAGCCAGGATTTGATGTTATGATTTTACTCAATGTTTTTCTCCTTTGTCTGGAATCCAGATGAAGTCGGATGTGTAAGTCAGTTGGGCTGTGTATTTGTGTGTCATATGTGTCATACATATGAATGTTACGTTTTCTTACGGATATTTGCATTTTCACCAAGGACATGATATCTATTCTTGTATGTTACATCAAAGCTTTTAGTCTCAGATTTGAATAAATCAGAAGGCAAGAATAAATTGTTGAAAATGCTACGCATCTCGTATTGATTTTTTATGAGAGAACACAAAAGATCCAGTTTTAATTTGTTTGTCCTTTTTTATTTGAAAAATCATCCTTACATTTCCTCAACGCAAACATTTGTGGCCTAGATTCAAATGTCATTTGCTGAAAGTCATCATGTTATGTTGTTAATTACCACAAATTTTTTGCCGCCTAAAAATATGTCGTCCAGCACGATTTTAAAATCCTTTACCTCATTTTTTTTCTTTTCTTTTTTTTTTGCTTGTCATCATCTGTCTCAACCGAAAATTCAGCAGCCAGTTATCGATTCTTACGCTACATCACATCATGTCGTTAACTAATTACATTGGCTTATGTCCTTTTTGTAGAGTCCTGGTCGGAAAAGTGACTTATACTGTTGCAGTTGCATCATTTAGTGGGCCCTGACACTGAAAGTGACATTAAAACGTAGTTTTAAAAGATTTTTACTAAAAATCAGGCATGTCAAAGTAATGGCTCATTTCGCTTTTTGAGAAAAAATACGTACAGAATTTTTTAAATAATAGTTACGTAAAATCGGCTGTGGGATGTGGATGCCTGGAAGAGACAGCTCAACCATCAAGATCAATAGCCCGTTTTGCTCCTATGGAAGTAAAAAATTCGCAATTCTCTTATTCTAAACGACCAGACGCAAAAAAGGGAGAAAGAATTCCGAAGTCAAAAATAATTTCGAAACCAGCTCTTTTGAAAGTTTCACATTTGATATTGTTAGGTGCAGCTTGTTTGTTTTAATGTTGCAAGCAGGGTTTCCTCCCATCAATGGAAAAACTCACATGAAATGACAATTCATTCTCCCTTTCTTAGCGTTTGTGATGCCTTCTTTTTTCACCGTGAAATTTCTCCCGTGTTTGAAAATTGTTTAGAATAGGAGGAATGTGAAAGGGTAGGAATTCCGTAGCTACACGCAAAGAAAAAAAAAACGTTTATCGCCAGTTTGCCGCAAATGAACTTCGTTTGTCGTGCTTGAAATCATTATTTGCAAATGTTTCAACAGTTGTCATAATAACAGTCAGTTGCGAGAAACGCGTCATTTAGTTGCAGGAAATTAATTTCGTTTGTCATAAACGTAATTTTTCAATTGCTACAATATAAAAATTTGTTTTTCCCAACTAAAAACTTCGTTTGGAGAAATACTTTTTGGAGAAATTGTTGAGTTATTTACTCTCTGAAACCTCGCATTGCATTATTTACTCTCTGAGGTTTGCCATTGTCTGCAGAGAGGTTACGACCAATTAGAAAAATTAATTTCAACTGAAAAAACTGAAAAAATTTCTGTTGTTTTATCTGAGGCTCAAACTTGGACTCGCATTGGCGTCGAGTGGTCTACACCCTGTTTAACGCAATTGGCCACGGCCAACAAAAATTCCTCCATATCTCCTTTTTAATGCACATATCAAAAAAGTACTTCCACCCCGACTTTTTTATTTGATTCAAATATCTGAGAAATGTTTCCATAGAGCACTGTAAAGAAGCTCTTAGTTATAGTTTCTTAGGCAATTGCACGGAATTTTTCCTGTTGGACCTATGAGTGTGTATGTTATACAAGCGGTTCTCTTCTGGCTCTCAAGCATGATATTAAGGGCTTATAATTAAGTTAGAATCGTTCGAAAATTTAGACCATCAACAAATTTATTGGCCACTTAACACTTTGTCCTTCGGAAAAAATGACACATTCCTAAATATCAGTGTGTCTGTGTGAGTGCATGTTGTGGATGGCTTTACTTACATATTGCATCAATGATGTATTCCAAAAATATATTTTCCCTAGGATATTTATATGTTGTTCTTGTTTTCTTGTTACCTTGACCGCATCAATTTAGCTTTAATCACCTTCAATTTTATAAATTTGCTTGTCTTTAAGGCTAGTTGAAAGATCACAAAGGGGTTATTAGACTAGTTGTACGGTGTTGTAAAGGGTGTTTTTTTTAACCTTTAGAGGGGGTCAAAAGGTTGCAGCATCGTAAACGGGGTTTTCCAACCTTTAATTTGATACCTAAATTGTCCTTGTGCGATACGAGTTTCAAATTTTACAATGAAAACAAACTGCTAAACTTCAAATGCTCATATCTCGTAAAAAGAGGCCGAAGAGGGGTCAAAATTGCAGCATTGTAAAGGTGTTTTTTTCAACCTTTAATTTGATACCTAAATTATTCTTGTGCAATACGAGTTTCAAATTTTACAAAGTACTAAACTTCAAATGTTCATATCTCTGGTATGACAGGTATGGTATGATATGATGGTCTCGCCAGATGGGTATGATATGATATGTATATTATTTGTGTAGTATGATGGGTATGGTATAGTGATTTTGATATGATGGATGTTGTCTGATGAGAACGATATGATTTGCATGCTATGATGGGCATCATGCGATATTTTAATCGCGAACGTGAACCTTCAAAAGGCGTCACCGAGCAGATGAGAGTGTACGATTCTTACGCACTAAAGCTGAAACTTCACATTAAAAACGGCATACTTTTAGGCATATATATAACAAGTACTATAAATTGAAGCATGCCGCTTATTAGCGTAGTTATTTTGAGCGATATTTTAAACTTTAAATGATATTTGGTTCTATCATGAACTCAGCACAAATAGAAAGGATGTTTTTTTTTTTTTCTTAATTCTTAATTATTTATTTTTTAATTATTATTGTTACTTAAGGGCTCTAATCCTGACGATGAACTGCTGATTGAGTCTGCAGCATCCGTAGTAATTTCTGTCTTACTCGATGTATCCGTTTTTTTCTTTTTCCAGTTGGTGAGCGTTTCAACAGTAGGTAGCGGAAAATTTTTTTCTCTCAACATTTTGTAGGCCTTCGAACTTGCCGAGTACAATAAGTCAGACTGTTCGATGTCGGCTTCTGTCCAGGCTTGTGTATCTGTGCCATTCTTTAAGGAATTTACCTGGGTTAAAATAAACACGGAAGAAACTTAGCTAAACTAAGACTTTTGAAATGTTTTCAAAATAATACCTGCTCTGTTGAGAAAATTTGCAGCAGTTTCTCTTGCATATTGTCGCGTTTATAGACGGCCTTAACAAGACGCCTTTTCAGATCAAATATTTCGCTGGCATGTCTTTTTGCTATTTTTTGAAGCCCGATCTTATTGGAACGTAACTCCGTCCTGTATAAAAAAAAAACAATTAGCATCAAATCTTGTTATACTATAAATCCTCAAACTAACAGTTCTTTTCTTAATGCCTTAATTTGATCCTGAAGCTGCTGATTGGCAGGCGGACTTGGATGATTACCTGAGTCGACAAATTCTAAAGGATCTACAACTGCTACATGGTAGTCCGTTATCGATTCGGCTTCAATTTTAATCTCAGATATATCCGTTTCTTCCTTCACTTCTTCATTCACCTCTTCCTTCACTTTTTCCTTCACTTCTTCATTCACTTCTTCCTGCACTTCTTTCTGCACTTCTTCATTCACTTCTTCTTTTATTGCAGTTATAATAAATGCTACTGGTTCATTTGTATCCCCAATAAATTCACCCGGCTCAGCTTTTACTGTGATGCAGCTAATAGGGCAGGGTGTTGAAGTTACTCGAGAAATTGCCACAGGTTCAGGTTCAGATCCCGGTCCAGTTTGCACAGGTTTAGTTCTTAGTTGTTTGCAATTAGCAGTTTCCAGCGTTGGAACAGTTCCTGGTTTCAATTTGAATGCATTCCGCTGACAGAGACCTCAAAATATTCCCTCTTATTTATGTGGCCAAATAAGGATATATATTTATTTTTTTTTTTTTTATTGTTACCCATCTCATATTGCATATTCCGTTCAAAATCGTCTAGTTTAAAGTGTGCCGAACAAATTCGCGCTGTTTTGTACTTAAATTTATCATTGCGACAACAAAAATTTATCCATTTTTCCACCAGCTGTTTTTCTCTGGGAAACGAATAAAATCTATGTGGATTCGATTTATCGTTGTTGGTATTATTACAACTAAACACTGCGCAACGCATTATAAAGTCATCTGTGTTAATATTTAATTTATGTGATAAAAATTAAGATGTACGAACACAAAACACAAAACTGTTCAAATAGCAGAAAATTTCATGTAAACAAGTCGCAAGTGATGTCAGCGCCACTGACAGCACAACTCTACAAAATGGCCAATACACACTGCCTGCAATTCATTGCTCTAACTACTAAGTGCTGCCAGTGCGTTATTTTTTAAGTACATTTTAACAACGAAAATTTTGGAACACATCATGATTCGTTATGGGCAATATAACAAGAAAGACAATGAAAAACAATGAGATAATCAGCAGGTAAAAAAAATTTTTTTTTCACATCAGATGTAAAAAACTTTCTTATCTCATCAAAAGCCAATAATACCGTTGGCCGAAATTATGTGTGTCAAATTAAATCAAATGATTTGACATTACAGTAGTATTTGTATATTTGATGTTTTGAAAATGGTGAATTAATTCCCTTTGTCTGTTCAAAACTTAAAATGCTTCTCCTGAAAAATCTAGTTTTTTGAGTTGTAACGTTATTGCAGAAAACGAGCGATATATTCATTATTCTTATAAATAAATAAATCAGGGACCGTAACCGTTATACCATTTTTCTAAAAAAGTTAAAAGTTTTAGTAATTTTTGTGTTTTATTTTATAGAACAGGAATTAACCGGAAGTTTTCAATTTTTATTTTTTCGCACAAAAAATAACTGTAACTATTTGTGGGATATTTTTTCCCACAAAATATCCCACAAATCGCTATATCTAAGAAACTGCTTATTATAGGGTCATAAAATTTTAAAGATGAAAACATGGCCAGACTGTCGCATTGTCGGAGATATTTGAGGCGATGAGAGCAAGAGTGGCTTAACCCACAAAAATATAAAAATTGAAATAAACGCATGTAGAAAAGTTTTTTTTTTGTTTTAAAAAAAAACACCACAACAATTTAACAAAATGTATAGAAAAACAGCGCAGATATTTGAATCGAAAGTCACAAAATTGAATTTTTTATTGGTTTTTTCTCAATTTTGAACAACAATGTTAATTAAACGTAAAATCTTTAATCATCAAATCTTGGTGCACCGGTTTTGCTAACAAGAAATATTTCGCTTCTAAAATTTCATTGTAAAAAAATGTTCGTAGTATTGAAGATATGTAAGTGTGTTTATAGCGGAAGTTTTTTTTTTAATTTTACTAAATTTAAGAAAAATTTTATATTTTGTAAATATTTGGATATGTAACCTAAAAAAACAACTAAAAATATGCGATTTTGAAAAAACTTTGTACTACAGTGCCATCTGGTGTACAAGGTGGATCAAATAAGATAAAGTTAAAAAATTTATCGTACCTGAAAACCACTCAATACCAATTTTCATTCTAATCACATGAGCGGTTTGTGAGTTTTAGGCGGTTTTATAAAAAATGTGTACTACAGCGCCCTCTGGTGTTCAAGGTGGATAAAAATTAATAGCCTTATGAACTGCCTTGTACCAAAAAACTTCTATACACAAAGTTTCAACGCGATCGGATGAACGGTGTAGAAATGTATTCAGGACACACAAAAGTACATTTATTTTTATTTATAAGATTAAAATTCCTAAATGTCAACATTTCAACCGAAGCCTTTTTTTAGAACTTAATAAGTTGGCAAGTAAAAACTTACAAAACATACGAATATTTGTGCAATCTTCCGGCTTGTAGATAAAATATTAGAATGTAAAGGAGGGGCGTGGCCCACCCATTTTTTGTCATACGGTAGATCTTGCATTCTTATTTTCACCAGTCAAATTTCATGACCCTAGCATGAACAGTTTTGTAGATACAGTGATTTGTGGGATATTTTGTGGGAAAAAATATCCCACAAAAAATAACTGTTATTTTTGTGCGAAACAATAAAAGTTCAAAACTTAACTGGTATTTTTAAACTTTTACTTTTAAAGTTGAAATTTAAAACACAACCTAGGACTATCAAGGGGATGTCGGGAGGATCATAATGGTGTCCTCCAAAATTACCTCCGACTATTCCATCCCCTTGTGGTTTTCCTTTAAAAAATGGGACCATAACTGTTATTTACGGTCCTTGAAATAAATAAATAAACTGGCCATTTCAGCCCTTGAAAGGACCAAACAAGGAGGCAGGGTTTGACCGAACTTCCTATGATCAAATTGTGTTGTGCGTGTTATTAAATGTTTTGTACACAATTGTTCGAGAACTGGACCTACTAATTTTATGCCGACTCCAAAGGGCTAATGTGTCAAGAAGGTTTATATGGCATTATTAACTTTCTGAGGTTTTCCATTGTTTACAGAGAGGTGACGACCGAACAGATAAATTGATTCAATTAAAAAAACTTTCTGTGTCAGAACGTCATTATTCTTATACACAGTTGAATTAAGTAACATACAGCTATTATAGTCTGGCATCAGGAAAAATTAATTTCTTGATATATTGTTACATAAAATTAGGAATGAGGTTTCCTTTTTGAAAAGTATTATTGTAAAACACACATTCGAATTATATAACATACAGCTATTATAGTGTTGGATCAGAAAAAGTTAATTTCTGGATAAACTGTAACATAAACTTAAAAACAAAGTTTACTTTTTGAAAACTAGTTTACTTTATATACTTAATAGCGTAAAAGACGTGGGTTCCCATCAAATGCCGAAGCTACTATAACATGGGGTACATTCAGACAATATAACTTTTTTTAAACATTACGAAAAAAAAGTTATGAATAAAACTTATGGTAGAAATTTTGGACTGAAATTTTAAAATTAAAGAATTAAGTATTGTTATTAGCCAAAGTATTGTTATGAGATATTAGATACAATAATTATTTTCTGAAATATATGTCTTGGAAAAAAGTGCCAAAGCGACTCCGTTCTTTCTTACAACTATTAGAAAACTATCAGAAATACTTACGTATTTAAGTAAGCGCATCATTACGCACATGAAGTGACTTTCAAATGTAAGCTTGTGTAAGTAGAGTTAAGAACAAAAAATATAATATGATTAAAGATTATAGTTAAATAAAAAGGTCGCAATTGTCCTAAAAGGTCATAACGAATGAACATTTTTACCTTTTGACAAAATACATGTCTGATACATGTATGAAAAAATTGTGACAATTTCATGATCTATTTAATAGTATTTGTTTTTTAGTTCTAAAGCTTAATAAAAATAATTCTTTTGAAATTTCTCTTGTCTTTACCCGAAAATCATATATTAAATTTTTTTTTCAATTATATTTTAGGTAAAAAATTAAGTCAAAGTATATAATTTGAATTTAAACGACTTAGTAAATTGCAATTAAATAAATAATCGATTTCATTATGTAATACATAATACAACGATGTTATCTTTAAGAAAAAGCTAAAGAGTTTTGATCATTCATCAATTATCATTCATTTAAAATTTATATTTTGCATTTGTTTTAGTATCAATAAAACTAATAAAAAAACTAGAAGATAGTTTTCGAAAAGTTTAAAAGTAAATTTAAAACATTATCTTTAACATTAAAACATAACTAAATTATATATAGACTTAACATAAATAATTTCATTTAAGTAATTCTGAAATTATCGGTGAAAACTTGAAGTTCTCAACATGTCAAAACGAAAAAATTTTATATGATGCAAAAAAAAATCTAACCAACTTAATTTTGAAATATTTCATGCTATTTGGATACTAAGCCGTAAATTATGATTTAAAAAAATAAGAAAAGTACATCATCCAATTCAGATCCATTTATGTAAAGTTAATCAGATCTTTAAAACTTAAATCAGCTCAAACGATAGCACATAACGTTATTTTAGTAGTAAAGTATTTGATTTTTTTTTAAAATTTTGTAATTTGTTTGCATATAAAAAATTGTTCTTTTCAGTAAATGAAAGCTACAATTGGCTCATTTCAAATAAACTTCAGTTAGTTTCAATCATGGTACAATTGTAAGGTAGAGCCGAGTCGCTCAGTGCCCTCACGCGTCAACGAAGAGTGAATAGTGAAAAGGTTGGGTAGTTGTCAAAATGACGAAGTTGGTGGAAATGTCAAATGAAAAAAAAAATGTCATGTTTTCAATTTGTAAATAATGCGAACACGTGTGTTAAGTTTGTGTTAATTTGAGTGGAAATATTGTAAAAACATTGTAAATAAATCTATAAAATGCCGCGGAAGTGTTAAATTTGAAAAAAAGCTTGTAAAAAGTTTAACCTAAAATCCACTGCGAAACATGGACATAAAGAAACTCGAGATGAACACCTGATTTTGACAACTAGCCCCCTTTTTCGCTGCTTTCCACTTCATTCTTCTCCGAGTCGGACCTACCTTATAATTCTACCATGGTTTCAATATAAACTTAATTGACTTTGTTGATTTCTTGAACAATTTCAGCCTTTTTTATTATCTAACTATTTACAACCCTGACTTAATCATTTCTAAAAGCAAAAAGGGCTGTTCACATCATTAAATTTGTCATCCAACGAGTCATCAAACAATTTGAAAACCAAAACTATGTAAGGAGTTTTTCTTTTTTTGATGGAATATTTTTCGATAAGAATTTTACTGTCATACGGTGGTCAGATTCGTTAACTCTATTAACATTTGTACTCAGTTCGCTATTTTGAAATGAATAGACTGAAACCAGAACCACGAATTCAGAAACTCGTTGTAATGTCGCAGCGACATTGATTCCTTGCAACAATGTTGCTGCCGTCGGTTTGAATCTATTTATTGTTTGAAGGGCAACAAACATGAAATTTATTGCCTGAACGACAACATGACGTCACGTCGTTAAGGGAGACATATATAGCCCGAACACAATGCACGCGATGAGCGACGAGCAACATCTCTCCACTCTGTCGTTAGATATTTGTTGAGCGACTTGATTCTAATAAATACGACAGAAGCAAACTTCAATAGTAAACAAAAAAAAAAAATGAAAAAAAAAATGGCTGCATTCAGCCGAATTAACAGTTACTGTTTAGAATAACAATACAGTCAGAGCTGAAAAAGAAATTCATTCAATTTAATTTTATTTTCAAAAACGTGAATGAGTGAATAACGAAATAAAAATTCATTCAATGAATGCAAAACACATTCACAAATAAAGAAGTCATTTCACATTTAATTTAAAAAACAAATTGATTAATTATTCATTTTATTTATATCATTTAATGAATAAAAAACCAATAATGACTAAGAAATTAGTAATAAATAAAAAATAAATAATTGAATACGAAATGAATAATAAATAAAAAATCAAAAATGAATGAAAAATGAATGATAAAAAAAAAAAATTATTGAAAATCCTAACATTCTTTGCGAATTACATTCTTTGTGTAAAGCATTCATTTGAATAAAACATTGATTAATTATTCTTAAGAACAAAAATGATTAATTGAAATGAATAATTAATCAAGTTTTTAAAATGAAATGTGAATTCAAAATTATATTTATAAATCAATTTTGTATTCATTTATGGACTTTTATGTAGTTTTTTAGTTCTACTTAAAATTCTGAATATGAATGCAGATTTTACAGTTCTGGATAGAGTTCAAGCAAAACATCCCTTACTGAGGGATAGCTACCATAAATTTGCTGAATGTGACCAGTAATAACCAATGTAAGCAATGGCGGAAACTTGCTCTTGCTGCCTGTCAAATTAAAATGAATAGCCCGAACACAATGTACGCGACGAGCGGCGAGCGGCACGTCTCCAATCTGTCGTTGTAGAGAAATGGTGAGCGACTAGATTATAATAAACGCGACAGCAGCAAATTTCAGTAGCAAGCATAGTATACAAAAAACAATGGCTGCTTTCAGCCGACTCAGCCGTTTAGAATAACAACACAGTCAGGGCTGAAAAAGAAATCCATTCAATTTGATTTTATTTTCAAAAAAGTGAATGAGTGAATAACGAAATAAGAATCCATTCAATGAATGCAAAACTCATTCATGAATAAAAATGTTATTTCATATTCGAATATAAAAAATTGATTAATTATTCGTTTCATTTATATTAATAAGTGATTAAAAAAATCAATAATAAATAAGAAATTGGTAATGTAGAACAAATGAATAATGAATAAAAAAATTAATAATGAATAAAATATGAATAATGGGTAAAAAAAAATAATTGAAAATTCCTTGTGTATAGTATATATGATATAAGTATAGTTGTCATATGACTAAAAAATTTAAAAATTGACAACAAAAATGATTAATTGAAATGAATAATTAATTAAGTTTTTAAAATTAAATGTGAATTAAAATTTCATTTATAAATCAATTTTGCATTAATTTATGAATTTTTATATCGTTATTCAGTTGTACTTGAAATTTTGAATATGAATGCAGATTTTACAGCTTTAAATACAGTTCAAGTAAAACATCCCTCACTTAGGATCGCTGCCATAAATTTCACAACAGTTCAGTTTGCTGAATGTGACCAGTAATAATAAATGTAAGCAATGGAAGAAACTTGCTCTTGCTGCCTGTCAAAGTAAAATTAAATTGAAGCCGACGGCAACGTCGAGCGACAATGTTGAGCGACAAGTCTCCAAAATACGTCCCTTAAGAAATATATGTAAATGAAAAGTGACAATTGGCGCTTGCCGCTCGTCGCGCGTATAGTGTTCGGGCTATAAGAAATACATGTAAATGAAAAGTGGCAATTGGTGCTTGTCGCTCGTCGCCCATTGTGTTCGGGCGAATATTCATATTATTGCATTTTGCATTGAACACACCATCGACAAAAGAAAATGCTTAAAAAATCTAAATCAAAACTAATTTAGAAATAGATTTAAACTAACAACAGAGACATTGTTGAAATCAAGCCATGTCGTTGCTACATTGCGATGAATCTTCTCCGTTAAAAATGCATGTAAAAAAATTTACAGATCTAGTTATGATGTTGTCGTCGCCTATGTGTTGAGATTATTACTAATTTTCTCAAGATTTATCTACATTTTGGTAGCATTTTCTTTCGTCTCTGTCGCCTTCAATATAATCAAGTAGCCGATGATCTGACTATATTTCTCTCTCTACGACGTGTTATCATGTTGTTGCAGTTTGCAAAATGTTCCGGATATAATAACAGTTTGACAATGATAACATTCTTCAAAGTTTTTGCCAAATCACTTCAAATTCAGAATACAAAATTTTGGATTTTCTGTTTGTTTGACTAACGATTTGATGACTATAATTGCCAGAATAAACATTAACGTCAAAAATGTGAAGGTCAGTTATACAAACTGTATAAGTCAGAAATTATCTTTATTATAATCGAAGAATAAAATCCCATGAATTGTATTCTCAAAAATTTTTTAAAAAAGGTAAAAACTTCCTTTGATCTTGTTACTAAGAGTGACACTTTTATAGCAAATATTTTGCATATTTGAATAAATCATTAGAATGTTTCTGCTAATTTATTTGGTTCTAATTGATATAGATCGATTTTAATGCACTTTTGCATTTGCTATTTGCTTGCATTTTGTTTAAACATAAAAAAAACTACCATATAAATGGTCAGCAACATTTTTTGGTCCATTTTAATGATCGCATCGACATTTCCTCAAACTGTTATTTTCATGTCTGTACACATCATTATGTCATTCATAAACTATTATTTGCTTTGCATTTAACAAAGCATTGTTTGCTTTGCTTGCTTATTTAACTCTGAGTTAATAATATTTGTACGATTTGTACGACTTGGACTTCCACAATAAATAAAATCGTAACTTTCATCTTCTATTCAAAAATGTGTTACAAGATGTGCAAATTTATTTATTTTGCACTTTTGAGCTTTGAGCACGTACATCCGAAATATGTGCCAAGTACACACCCTAAAATCACATTTTCACGCAAAATATAGATGGTTAGATAAAAAACAAAATGGTATAGCGGTCATGTGGTTAAATTAAAGATCAGTTGCTTGATAAACATGTTTATTGTGGTAGCTTTAAATGCGTTTTAATAGTCATAAAAAGATGTATTCACATCTTGATAAAATTGAGAATGAATTAAAGTTTGTTGTATTTTACGAGAAGCACTCATCCTATCGAAATAATATCTGTATTTTAATGCAAAGTTTTAGTTTAAGTTTAAGTTTATATTTAAGTTTAAGTTTAAGTTTGAGTTTAAGTTTAAGGTTAAGGTTAAGTTTAAGTTTAAGTTTAAGTTTAAGTTTAAGTTTAAGTTTAAGTTTAAGTTTAAGTTTAAGTTTAAGTTTAAGTTTAAGTTTAAGTTTAAGTTTAAGTTTAAGTTTAAGTTTAAGTTTAAGTTTTTTAAGTTTAAGTTTAAGTTTAAGTTTAAGTTTAAGTTTAAGGATAAGTGTAAATTTTCGAATTTAAACCAATATTTCAATAGATTTTATTTTGTAATGTGCTTTAAGGATATAGTACCATGTTTTCCTCGTTTATCATCTCGTATTTATTAGCGTAAAGCATACAGCAAACACACGTTTTAACTCATTCATCAACAGCAAAAAAAAAAATTACAACTAATGTAAACATTGGCGGGAGTACACATGTCGGTACATGATAAAAACATCAGTAAACTGTTGTTGTTAAATTACACTTTGTCTGTTTGACCGTTTAAACGTCTCAAAACTCAAAACTGAAAACAAGTTTATGACAAAATTTAATAATAATTGTTAACTACGTACTACAATTTTTTTCACATCATTGCAATGATGATCTTTTTATCGATGACTTGAGAAATCAGTTGCATTCCGTAGTTCGCACGAAGTTGTTTTCAAAACTTGACCGAATTGAATTTCAAACGTTGTCGCGCAGTGTGAAAAGCATGTGATGCGGGGTTAAAAAATCAGAGCTGTTTTAATTAAATTTAAATAATTGTGAAAAAAGTGAAAATTATCTACGGAAAAATTGTGAAAAAGTACCGAGAACTCATTATATAAATCTCAAAAAAGTAGGAAAAATGAGTTGAAAAAAATTGGTTGGAACAGAAGGTTTACTTGAAAAGTAATACCAATAAAATAGTGACATGTTTTAGAAGTTTCTGGACGACATTTCAACGAAGTTGAACATGGTTGGAAGGAGTTTTTAAAGATTAAATACTAAAAATTTGTTGCATGTCATTTCTAGAAATATTAGTAGTTGCTACAAAACTTAAAAGTATTAAAGTACGTGCTTCAGTATAACAGTGGAGCTGGCTACAGATTCCTTCTTGGGATAAAAATTCAAATATATTTAAAATTTTATTACAAAGCATTATAAAAAATTCGATCAGTATAAAATTATTCGATCAGTATAAAATAAATCGTAAATTTAAGATTTCTGCCCTCTGCTTTATTGACAGCGTTGCAAAAGAACCCGAGGAATAAGTTTTTATGGAAAACCAACTTCTATTGGTAGTTATTTTTAAAAATACCCGTATAACTCTAAAGTCCTTTTTAACTAGAAAAAAATGTATTATTATTTTTAGCTCGATCGAAGTTAAAATACCCCAATACACACGAGTGTGGTGTGCAACATATACTATTCGATGTTCTGAAGGTTTAATTATTTTGATGACGTCAGCTTGTATGGGGGATAGGCGTTATTGTCATTAAATTTAATCAAACGCAAACTCATTTCAAGTATTGATTATCAAAGTTTTGCTATTTTTATTCCGAATTTCATCCGAATTTTACACATTGCAAATACAAAGTGCATATTAAAAATCAAAAGCTTATGCAAAAAATTTCAAGCCGTCAATATGCATTGTATACTTTTGTGGAATTTTTATAGATTTTACCATATCGATATAGTAACTTCGTATGGAATGAAAGCGTGGTTTTCATCTGATTTTGCCTAATTTAAAACTCAGAGTGCATATTTGAAATCAAAGTGACGTACACAATTTCTAGTGTTTAAAAGTGGAGACTTTTGTGGATTTTTCGAGATTTTACCTTATTTATGACGTCACTTTTTATGTGTGGTAAGCGGTTGAAGACAAATTTTAAACTTAGAGTGCGTATTTGGAATCAAAGCTTCCATAAACTTTTCTGGAATTTTTAGAGATTAACCTATTTTAATATAGTCACTTCGTATGGAAGGTAGGCTTGAGTTTTTCCGAGAAATTTCTTGTTTAGCCAAATATAAAAAAATATAAAAAATCTCAAATATAAATAACTTAATTTTATATTTCATTAATTTTACCATATAGTATTCAAAATTACGACTGTAAACGTGCCGACGGACAGACGGAGTGACATATCCAAATCCACTCAGGCGATGATACTGATAAGGAACATATATACTTTCCTATACCTACCACGCCTCTTTATGGCCATTACAAACGGAGTGACAAGTTTTAATAAACCCTTTACGCAGTAAGCGTCGGGATATAAAAGTGGCTATTTTTCAATATATAATAATACAATAAAAGACGTAACAATAATAATTTATTTTCTTTTTTAATCATTAATTAGGACCTAAGGTGTATTACATATTTATAACCCACCCAATATACTTTTGTAATTTCTTTTATAAAAATTAAAAAATCAGTTTCCGATTAATAAAGAAAAGAACAAAATAGTATGTACTGTAAGGCTAGTTGTTTACGATGGCAGCCCTGTTTTGTCATGCTTTTCGAAATCCCGTTATATTTAAACAAAACGTGTGATTTGTCATATTAAAGTGGTTAATTATCGTTTCATAATTATAAGCCAGTCGCAGTTTTTTCTAATAAAAAAGATATTTGTGTTATGTAACATTTTTTAAGAATACTAACTAATAGTGTTATATCTGGCCTAGATATGCCGAGTGGAAAAACTTTGTCAGAAGTAGAAAAAGGCCAAATATTGGCTTGAACTTCTGAAAACATTTCAGTGAGCGAAATTTCAAGAAAACTTGTTAGCGTGATCGCTACTTTTCTTAAAAATACGGAAGATTATGGTAAAAAAAGCGATCCGGACGTATGAGAAAGATATGCAAGAGGGAGGGGCGTGCAATCATACGCGAGGCAAGTAACTCGACAGAGTTGTTCTCGTCTGGCAAGCAGTTGCAACACTAAAGTGTCAAAAAGAACAGTTTGGCGTGTGTTTCAATGATGCCCTGATATTTGTTGAGCTGAAATGAAAGCAATTCCAAGGCTCCTTAAACGGCATAAGACCGCGAGACTGGAATTTGGTGAACAAAATATGGATACTGGTTGGTCCTCTGTAAGTGAAATGAATTAGAGAAGTGTTATTTGTATAAAATTGACGTACGGGTCATATTTTCTGATGAAAAAAAAAATGGAACCTTGATGGACCAAACGGCTAACACTTTTATTGAAGAGATTTGGGAAAAGATCCTCGTTTCTTCTCTAAACGGAACTTTGGTGGTGGGTCAGTAACGATCTGGAGAGCAGTTTTCAGCGCAAGAGCCTCTGGTAATCCAGTTTACATTACGTAGGATGAATATTTCTGATTACATCCCTGTATTACAAAGCAGTTTACCAAAATTTTTACGACATCAAAAGTTTTAAAATGCAAAAAAATGAAGCCTGGGTTATAAATATGAAACGCTTCATAATAATATATTTAAATTTAATGGGTCTCGATTTTAAACATATTCAGTTTTTATGATCTAAATAATGAACTTATTTTTTTCTACATCTTTTTTATCAGTATAAAAAAAATCTTAAACGTAGGAGTGAAATATATCAACATTATGGGGGTGTGTTATAAATATGAAGCGCACCTTAGTTTAAGTAATTTAAAAAATCCGAAGGAAATTGCTGAATAAACATCTTAAAAAAAACAAAAAAAAAAAAACAAAAACACAGAGATAGGATCTTGATTGAGGGTCACACTATATTTGTAAGAGTTAAAACAAGTTTTTTTTTATTTTGTTTTTTATTTTTATAATTCTTATTTTTTGAATTTTTAAACACCTCTTCATAGAGCAATACAACTTTAAGGAGATCTATCTCCCAAAAATATTCCCATGAAGAAAATGATTACATTACGAATCTCCAAGGAATTCCTACCTTCCAAATTTTATTTTTTTTTTTCTTTTTCCTAAAAAATTAATATTTGAAAACTCTCTTCAAAATATGATATGTCTATGTCCGCAAGCAAAAATCGCTTAAGTCGACTTTGGTCGGCAGTAAAGCACTTTATAACCATTGAAATTGATGGTGCAAACTCCCCTATAGTATTTATCGAGGCTTTCCGTGGTTTTCGTGATGGTTTTTTTAAGCAAAATGCTTGATGAGTGCACGAAAATCACTTTTTTCCATTTTCGTCGAAATTTACGAGGTTGTCTGCTTTCAATAACTGTCAAATAACTGTCATTTAACTGACTGTCAAAATTTGCCAGTAGTGTATATAACAGATGGTTGGTTGGATGGTACTGACTTTTCGAATTGCCCTCGTATTTTAAAATTTGATCAAAATACCTTAACAAAAATTTAAATACAATTTAAATTCAAGAGAAATTAACTTAATTGCACAAATTCGTTAAAATCAATAAAATTTAAATTATTAAAGCATACTCATATTAATATCGACATGACCTTTTTAGTTTTTTTTTTTTTTTTTTTTTTTTTTTGTATGAAAATTTAACATCTGTTCGACAATATTTTCTCACTGGTAGTTGGTAGTTAAAATGAGTTCTAAGTTTTTTCATGCTTACGATGAACATGCCATGTAGGCCTTAAAATAGGATTCTTCAGGAATATAAGTGAAAAGCTTTAAGAGAAAACCACAGTTATACAGCAAGAAAAATATCTAACAAATTTGCAAGAATTTTCCAGTACAATTTTTCTACATATTAAAAAAAAAACTGAAATTGTAATTAAATTACTTTTTATTTAATTAGTTCTCTTTTGAGTAGGAGCATTACTAATTCTTATATGGTATGTATGGAACTAGGTATAGTTTTCAACCAACATTTCCAAAATATTCATTCAAATTCACATATATCTTCAACTTTTCCACACAAATGTTTGACTCGATATTGCTTTCTTTCCCACTTATCTATCACCCCTTTTCGAACCAAGGCATAATTGAGGGAAGAATAAGTTTAACACGTGAAATTCTTCGTTTAAAGTCTGACACTTGCAGACAACAATCTCAGTTAAACATTCAAATAGGGTGGTTAGGGTTAAAAACGTGCTTAGAAAATAAATTTATTAATTATTTGTTTAAAACATCCTTTGCCACTTTAGATATTGTTAGTTTTTTACTGTGTTAACGGAACAGATTTTTAAATTCTCACACAAATTGACGGTTTTAAATTTTTCATTGCAAATGAGGTCGTCTTGGTATTCAATCAATACCACGTCAAATACGGTTGTAGTAGTACTTTTGTTTTAAAAAAATGTTTATTCTTATATGTATTTTATGGATACATTGACTTATAACTTTCTAAAATACGTTGATACAAAAATTAAAAATTTCAGTACGGATTCAAATATGAGTATGTATTTGTAAAGTTATATTTATAAAGGTCTTTATAAAGGCCTTTATAAAAATGAATAATGCTCTCCATTAAAATTGACACACCGTGTCTTTTAATAATCGAAAATTTATATTTAGAAAATCACTTAAGTTTCAAACGCATATTAATAGAAACAAAAAAAAAAAAAAAAAGAACAAAAACATGAGGAAATAGACCGATTTATAAAAGTCATGTTACATTTCTAGTTACACATCAGATAAATTATTAACCCCATTATTGCATCCATTCTTTACAATTACTTTTTAACCGCCCTCCGAATGTGTTCTCATTTTCACGTTGACCCCATGTCAAGCTGATGCATGTATCGCATGCACTAAGGGTACTACTCTCTCGTTCACACTCTCTCTTCGTTTCTCATAGTGCGCATGTCCTGATCCTTGTTTGTATCAAGCACATGGTTTAGTTAGTTTAAATAACAATGCCCAGCATAAGAAGAAAAACAATAGCACACGATAAAACAATACTTAACGAAAAGAGAAAAACTAAAAAAAAATTTATAGCTCCGGAGAGTTTACTATTGTGTCGCACGCATGCCCTGGTTTTGTTGCCCTAGCATGTGAAATATTCTAAGAGAGAAATTAGATGTGCACCTTCGATTTTAAAAGGTACAATTGAAATTATTCAAAATTTCGTTACAATATAAAATTTTCAATGAGAATAAAACATAGCCGTTTTGGTCTCATGTTCAAAATCCCATATATTTCTACTGCTCTTTTCTTACATAAAGAATTTTCAAGTTTCAAATTTTCTTTGAGTTCAAATTAATTTTGGAATGACAAACATCATCCACGAGTGCAGTAATCACTTCGTAGAAAGCGCTTTGAGATGATTGAGGCGAAAAAGGAGAATTCGCTGAGAAGCATCTGAATAAAATTCCAAAATCAGCCTGTTAAAATTGTTTTCAAGATTAGAGGAAACGTTGGAATATGTGGATTGCTTGCAATAGAGTTTACTTTGAAGAAAATAAAATTAATATAGATGAATAATGGAACTATTTTATTGAAGAATTGCGGGTATTTTTTGATCCGAAGATATATTTTTGATCACTTCCCCGCCTGACTCGATTTAGCCGGCAGTAAGTCCGTATGTCCGTCGTCATGATTCAAGCCGTAATTTTGAACCTATTAATATTTAAGCTTTTTTTTTAAAAAAAAAAAATGTATATCAGGTTTAAAAATTAGCTAAACCGAATGAAAATCACGTCATCCTCCAATACAAAGTGACTAGACCCAAATGGAAAAATACAAAAAAAACTTTTAACATAAGCTTTGTTTCCAAATACGCACTATACACATGAACACTTTGTTAACATCGAATGAAAACTACGTCTACCTCCCATATATAGTGATGTCATAATTGTAAAATCCCTTAAAATTCCATAAAAATTAGTTTAACCACTTAACATTTAGCAGTTGAGTTATGATTCAAATACGTCTATAACTTTGAATTTGGCAAGATCAGATGAAAGCAGCAACTACCTCCGATACGAAGTGACGTCATGAAAATGATGAAATCTCTAAAAGTTCTACAAAAATGAATCGCTTAAATACTTAAAATTGTGCAGTTAAGTTTTTAAATCAAATACTTAAGTCGCAAATAAATCAAAATCAAATGAAAAGTGACGTCATCAAAAAAGTAAAACCTTCACAAATTCCACAAAAATTAATTTATTGACTTAATATTTTACACTAAAACTCTCGATGTTTAAAACGTGCAATGAGATTTGGATATATTGAATAAAAACTACGCATATCCTCGTTTGACTTACATTTTATACGTATTTGACACAAGTGTTTTTTTTTTCTTGCGATGTTTTGAACATAACTGCTTTATAATTTTTAGAAAATGTAACTAATGAATAACTTAAACAAAACCTTTGATAACTTCTAATTACTCACACATAAGCACTTAATCCAATGTGCTGGGGTTTTCAGTGCGGCCTCGGTGGTCGAGTAGGTAGCGTTCTCGACCGCTAACCCAGAGGTACCGGGTTCGATTCCCGGCCAGGCCGTTCGATTATCCTCATTCCTAATCAACTTAAATTGAAAATTTATCAATATATACGACTTGAAGTTGTAGTTGATGGTAGAGAAGTTTGTGGATGAGATTGCCTTATAACTTGAATTGACTGAGGTGAAGGCATAGCATTTGCCTCTGATTCAAATTCACATGTTTCTTTGGCTTTCCACCACGCTTAGAACATCCTACACGTGTTTCACTTGATTGACCTTTCCTTCCCACTAATCTATCACTCCATTTCGAAGCAAGGCAGACTTAACTGAATAGGTGTTCCACCTGAAATCCTTGGTTCAAAGCTAAAAGAAAAAAAAAGCTTAATCCACTGTGCTGGGGTTTTCATGGAGGTTTTGCTGTTTTAAGACCCATGATATTTTGTATGAGGTATATTTTTTCCACAAAAATCATCAAGGTATTATTCATAGGTGGTGCCTTTTGAGGTTGAAAAAATATGAAGATCTTAAAAATTTTTCTTCAGCAAACTGCCACCATTTCTTTGTATGAACTTTTCAAAACAGATTAAATCTTAAAACTCTGAGAAAGGATTGCAACCTACACGAATTCTTATTCAACTCAAATGCTTCTATAATTGGGAATGACAATCAAATAAAGAATGAAGAAGATAAAAATTATTATTATAATTATCGATTATTTTGAAAATAAATTGTACAAATCTAATAGAAGGCTCATAGTTAGTGAATATAAATTCCATTGATTCATCTTTGATTTCCTTGATGTCAAAAATATTATTCTTGGAGGTTTTTCTTAGAGAAGGCCACCACATATTGAATCCTCGTATTGAATCGCCTTCTTGGATTTCGTAGAATCCTAATTTCATATTCGAAAAGGGATTCATATTCGTAAGAAGAGACCCTGAAAACGTTGGAGTAACAAAATTGAGGCAAACCTTTTGAACGTATCTTTTGATGAACAACTTCGGGAAAACTTTCATCTTGTATCCACCAGTGGTAGCTCCAAAAAACCCCAAGTAACACAATTGGATCAAAAATATTGAAATAAAATATGAATGCCATTATGTTTTAATATCTTTTCGTTTTAAATCTTTCGTTAATTGAGCCACGGTTTTTATACTTAATATATTAAAGTTTAAAAAGTTCTCTAGATACTATTTTGTGAGATATTTTGAATATCTCTGAGTGAAATTTTTGTCACTTTCGAATCAACCCAAATTATTTTCACATTAAAAATATTTCAAACAGAAAATCCTGAAATGGAATTCTATTTTGCATAAAAATAAACTCTAAGGACATATTTCAATGTTTATCAAATTTAAGTTCAATCCTTTTAACGCCAAAAGTGCGCAATTAAACTCAAACCTACAGCTCTTAATGCTCTCTCTCTCTCTCTCTCTCTCTCTTTTACTATTATGCTCTCATGCAAAGCACTTTTCTTTATTTACAAAAAAGCACTTCACTAAAAAGACCCTCTACTAAACTGATAGCACATTTTTTGTCACCCTGCGACAAACAGTTTTGTAAGAAAAGCCGACGTGTGTGGAACTTAAAATAGGAAAACAAAAAAGCCCTCAAATTTCAAGAAACTTTTATTAATTTAAGAATTTCCCTCATTTAATGGGAACTATTTTATGCAGCAAAAACAACGTTCTCAAATGTTTTAGAAACAAGTAAAATACGAAAAAGTTAAAAGTAGCACAAAATTCGCACAATTTTAAAAGAAGCAGAACACATAAAATAAAAAAATCGATAATCTTGTTCCTTTGAGTTTCGCAAGCGGAAAGATTTTTCCAATTGGAGCATAAACTTGAAGATGTGATATAAACAAAAACAAAACCATCTAACGAATTAGTTTCGAAATTTTTACATAAAAATAACGGTACGTAAAAAATTAAAAGCTCAATAATTTACAATTTTAAAATAAGATAATAAAGTACCTTTAAAGAATAGTGGACCGTATTTTCGAAACTATTGACTCACAACTAAAAACAAAAAAGAAAGAGAAAATAGAAAAGCTCAATTATTCATCTCTGGGATAAACAGTTATCTTAAGATCTAGGTACATCGTCATTGTCTCCGATATTGTGAAATTTCTTCAGATTTATCTGAAAAAATGTCGAGCTTAAATTCCACCGCCACACAATCAGAATCGAGCAAATCAAACGAAGAAGCAGCAACGTCAGCGAACGCTGAAGTAGAATCGTCGCCGATTACACTTGACGAACGTCTCTCGAAGGATGTGCACAGTGTTATACCGAAAAAGCGGTGAGTGCGAGAGAAAGAGTTTGAGTACTCATTGAGAACTATCTTAAGCAAAGAAAAGTGCGACTGAAGATTTCATTGACTCCTTGTTTTCTTTCATCTCTCAGACAGGATGTGCTGACATGGTACGGTTGGGGCTACAAGGATTCCAAATTCTATGTGGACAATGATGTTATTTGCTTTTGTGGTGATAGGTAAGTGAGAAATGTGATACTTTCATAATTAAAATTTATACTAAATGGAAAAATTTGTTACCTTTAAAAAATTTATAAATGCTGGAGTTGAATAAGACTTAAAGTCCATCCACCCAACCCAAAGGAATTTTTCTAGATTTGCTACATTTATTTCGGAAATAAATATAAAGACCGCATTTATATTTATGAAGTTTTTGAACGCACTAAAGTGGTTCAAGTTACCCAAAAATGTCCATATCCCAATGACCAACAAATAGTCCCAATGCATCGGATTGATAGGATAGAATTCTCCATTTATGTCCGAAGAGTCAATGAAAATATGGAAATTTGCAACAACTCACTTAGTAGCTGAGCTCACCACAGTCCATCTGATTGGTCAGACCCACTTTGAAACTAAGAAAAGCCCAAAAAGACGCCGAAAGTAAACAAAAACTTGACGAAACTGTTTCAATTTAAAATATGTCTATAGACCACCTCGCTTTATAGGAAAAAAAAATTTCGTCGCACACCAGCTAATCTGAAGCATTATTGAAAAAAAGTATCGAAAAACAATTTTTTTTTTTACCGAACGTAGGGTAAACATATTTGACATATTTCTTCATAACTTCGGTATTTACCGTCCGATCTTAAAGAATGAAATGTTTGTGTTTTTGTGTCAAGGAGACCTATTTTTATTTGTAGAACTAATTGACTTCAGTTGACCCCTTACAGTAATGACCCACCGTAGCTCACTTTCTACCATCTTAAGGTACTATTTTGATTTCAGAAATGGAGACCCCGTAAGAAATTATTAAACTTTTACAAAGAAATTTTTTGCTATTTCCACAAGAAATAATTTTTGTAAAACGTGCGGTAAATTTTTTTTCTTACCATATTATTTTTATAAAATATGCACGAAAAACGTTCTTATTCCAATCATATTTGCAAGAAAATTTAAAAAAAAAGAAAAAAACATTTTTTTTTGACCGAACGTAGGGGTCGCCCATTGACATTTTTCTTTCTAGCTTTTGAATTTACCGTCCGATCTTTAAGAATGATATGTCAATATTTTAGTCTCTAAGAGATCTCCTTTTCTTCTTTTGAGGTCATTGGCCTCAAATGACCTCTAGTAGTTACTACCCACAGGGTCTCAGTCTTTACCATCTTAAGGTACCATTTCAATTTCAGATATGAAAAGCTCGTAAAAAAATCATTAAACTTTTACTAAAGAAATTTTCCGAGTTTCCCCATAGAATAATAAAAAAAAAATATTTTTAAGTTTTTATTTCAAAACGTAGGGTAACTTTTAATTTTTTCGTCATATCTTTGGTTTTTTTTATACGAGAAGATAGCAACTTGATGAATGCGTACACTCGTTACGTCTGTTTTGACAAGAAGAAGACTGCTTTGCACAGCTGTTGTTGACAAGTTGAGACGCTAAAAGTTCGGTTGTTACAGAACAGAACGTCTCTTCAAACTGTTTCGTTTAGTTTCTTTAAGTTTACGTTTGTTCATTTTGGGTTAAAACATTGAAATGCATTCGAACGAACATTTTCGTCTTCACTCGTTACGGAGCAAATCGTCTATTTTGGTTACGCCTTTACTCGTTCGTCTCGTAAGGCATACCGAAAAAGGGCAAATGAAAGAGATAATTTGTCAACCCCCACTGTGTAGCATTGAAAAAGGTTTATTATTAATGTTAACTATAAGAAATTAGTAACGGTGTGTTAACGATAACAGTAGCATTTCAATCAATATACAGACTATATAATTTGATACACTTTTTTGTTGTGTACCTTAATGACCTCCAGGTCATGAATTGTTATTAATAGATACTTCATTTACCGTAACGAGCTATCAAATTATTGCATTTAAGTGATGGGTGAAATTATCTGAGTGGCGATACTGTTGTTAGACATTTTTGGGCGAAGCAAGTTAAAAATTTTTCATTTTTGATGTATAATAATAAAAGTCATGATATAAATCAACGTTTCGTAGATATTGACATATTTATCGGAAATTTCGGAAATGTAGGAGTCTCTTAAATTTTTATTGAATTGAAAAGTAGACTCATGGAGATTATGTCTGAAGATTATTTTTCAAAACTGTCAAATGACCAACTGTTAAATAATACGTCTTCGCTACCTTACACCTCCCTCTAGTTGATACACTTTTTATAAAAACTCATAAGTAAGTCCTTGTTATTAATTCAATAAGGGTTATAATTTTACTTTCTGATCTTGTGAAATTGCATGATCTTGTGAAAGTCTGACATGGCACCTTTGTAAAAAATTATAATGTCATTGCCATTCAAATATTTTGACTGATTTTGAACCATTGAACCATTTCTTTTAAAACGTTTGCCATCCATCTTACTCCATCGATTTTAATCCTATAGAATCAACTTTATTAAAAATGTTGTTTAATTCTAAGAAAATATTCGATCTTATTGCTATTCGAGAACTCGAGTTTACCTGAGTATTTAATGTATAGCTTTTAATTAAATTTGTTCATACCACTTGACTATATTTTCCAACACACAAATTTTTCCAACAAACAAATGAAGAACACAAGTGATTTAAACGGCATGACCTAAGAGTACTTTTCACTTTTTGTATTTTTTCATTAATAAATATACATCGGCACATACAGCTTTGAAAAACAAATAGTAAATAATGCAAACTTCTCTTGTGTTAATTTTATGAGAATTGAAAACAGCAATTTACATAGAATTTTAATTTGAAACAGTTATTCAAATAAAGCTTTAAAGCATAACGTCAAAAGTAAATGAAAAATTAATCTTAAGTAATTGTTTGCAAAACTTCAAAACTTCAAAACTCAAAATTCAAAATTCAAAATTCAAAATTCAAAATTCAAAATTCAAAATTCAAAATTCAAAATTCAAAATTCAAAATTCAAAACTCAAAACTCAAAACTTAAAACTCAAAACTCAAAACTCAAAACTCAAAACTCAAAATTCAAAACTCAAAACTCAAAACTCAAAATTCAAATTGATTATTCAAAATTCAAATTCATTATTCAAAACTCAAAATTTAAAATTATAAATTCAAATTTTAAAAATTCAAATTCAAAACACGAAACTCGAAACTCAAAATTCACAATTCAAAATTCAAAACTTAAAATTTAAAATTGTAAATTCAAATTTTAAAAATTCAAAATTCAAATCTAAAAATTCCAAATTCAAAATTCAAAATTTAAAATTCAAAATTCAAAATTCAAAACCCAAAATTCAAAATTCAAAATTCAAAATTCAAAAGTCAAAGTTCAAAACTCAAAAATCAAAATTCAAAATTAAAAATTCAAAAGTTCAATTCTGATTTTCAATTTGAAAAAAAAATTACTAGGTTGGTTTTTTGTTTTTTAGTTCCTATTTTTAACTTTCTGGTTAGAAGTTCAAAATAATATTTTATCATTTTCCTTATCTTCCTCCTACAGATACCCACTGGAAGGCAGTGCTCTTCCATTCTTAACCGAATGGGTGTACAATAAGTTCAATCTACGCGTTGATGGAATGACTCCCTTCCCTGAAATGCCGCAGCAGTTCCCAGAGCCCACCGTGAATCGAGATTTCCTGCAAGAGCTGCAGTCGAGCGGCATCAGCTACTCACAACAAGGCGAAGATCGTCTAATACGCTGTCACGGACAGACACTACACGATATTTACTACCTCTGGCGCAATGCCTACACGCGCATACCGGATATTGTCACCTGGCCAAGTGGGCACGCTGAAGTGGAGCGTCTCATAGCATTAGCACATAAGCACAATGTCGTAGTGATACCCTACGGAGGTGGCACATCCGTCTCGGGCAGCATTACGTGTCCACAGCAGGAGCAACGTTTGATCTGCGTACTCGATACATCGCAAATGAATCGTATGCTTTGGCTAAACCGCGAAAATCTCACAGTCTGCTTTGAGTCTGGTGTGGTGGGTCAAGATCTGGAGCGTTCGCTGGCTGAATTGGGTCTTACTGTAGGACATGAACCGGATAGCTATGAGTTCTCGACTCTGGGCGGATGGGTTGCCACTAGAGCCTCAGGCATGAAGAAGAACGTTTATGGCAACATTGAAGATTTGATTGTGGGTGTCAAGATGGTGACTCCGCGTGGGGTGCTAGAGCGTTTTAGCGCAGCTCCACGTGTCTCTTGTGGACCCGACTTCAATCATATGGTAATGGGCTCCGAAGGCACGCTCGGCGTGGTCACCGAAGTAGTGCTAAAAGTGCGCCCTCTACCAGCGGTTAAACGGTATGGTTCACTGGTATTTCCAGACTTTGAACTCGGAGTGCAGTTTATGCGTGAAGTGGCGCGACGTCGCTGCCAACCTGCCTCTGTGCGTCTCATGGACAACGAGCAGTTCATGTTCGGACAAAGTTTACGTGCTGCCAAGAACTGGATGGGTAATGCATTGGATCATCTCAAGAAGGCTTATTTGCGGCATATAAAAGGTTTAGATTTGACACGCATCTGTGCTGCCACGTTGCTGTTCGAGGGCGAGCAGGCCGATGTACAACGTCAGGAGTCGTTAATCTATGAGATTGCTGCGCAATACAAAGGATTTCCGGCTGGTGGTGAGAATGGCGAACGTGGCTATATCATGACATTTGTCATCGCATACATTAGAGTAGGTAGAGAAGATTAGAGAGGGGTTAATGTGTTTGTCTCTTTTATGTTTGGCATTTGTTTAATTTTGTTTTTTTTGTTTTTCAGGATTTTGCACTGAATCAGGAGATCGTTGCGGAGTCCTTTGAAACATCTGTACCATGGGATCGGTGTAGCGTGCTGTGTCGTAATGTAAAGCGACGTGTGGAAGTGGTGAGTAGAGCAGCATGAGTGTGAAATTAGGGTATGGAGGAGAAAAAAGAAATTGAGGCATTCATTTAAGTCCAACAGAATATTCAACATTGCTCGGGATAAGACTTTCAAATCCGTAACTCACTGCTGTTAACAAAATAATTGAGCACATAACTTGAGGCGCTAACTCATTAACTTACTGCGCTAAGCCAAGTCTTGTTGGGACGTTATCTTGCTGATAACGCATTTTAAACTACGCCATGGCGCAATGTGTTAGCGCATTTCACTGATAAAGTAAACTGCGCTTGAGTTGATGTGTCAGGATGGTATTTTTTGCTTAGTTTTTTCTAAACAGGCTTTATTAAAGCTTTTTTCAAATTATTTCATGCTTTAAGCTAATATTTTCATGTTTTTTACTATAACAAGCTTAAACCTTATATTTTTCGCCTTTCAGGAGTGTCAACGCAAGCACATCCAACACTTCATGATCTCGTTTCGTGTCACGCAAACCTACGATGCCGGCGCCTGCGTCTATTTCTATTTTGCCTTTAAATATACTGGGATTCCCAATCCTGTAGAGACTTACGAATTCATTGAAAATAGCGCACGTGATGAGATTTTAGCCAGCGGTGGGTCGCTATCACATCATCATGGTGTTGGCAAGATACGCAGTCAATGGTACCAACACACCGTCTCAAAAACCGGCAGCGCGCTTTACTTGGCTACAAAGCGTGAGCTGGATCCGAAAAATATTTTTGCAACGGGAAATCTGTTAACAATGGCACAGTGGAATGAAGAAAAAGTTGAGCAGCAACATGAGCAAAGTACAGCGCAAACAACGTCTACGCTGGCGAAGTCAAAGCTCTAAGTTATAACATTTTTTGATAAAATTTTGATATTCTTTAGCAATTGATAAACTTTAAGAAGAAATTTTCAAAATCCATAATTTTTAAGCTTGAAAAAAAAGCTTGTATTTATTAATTAAATAAATATTAACAACAATGTTAACTATTTAATTACATTTGAATAATGAATTCATTTAGACTTGACCTCAATTATAAAAATGTTGCTTAGTTTGTTTTTGTTTGTTATGCTAAGTTAACTTAAGTATTTCACTTAAGCAGACATATTTTTTTAGCCATTTGCCATTGACCATGCATTTTTACTTTAAACTATATAAACATAATTGTTTGCATACTTTTAGGCATATCTCTAAATTGTTTTATTGAGACATAATTGTAACATTGAGAGTTGTTTGTTGTTTGAAAAGATTTATGTTTTTAATTGTAAGTTTTTGTTGTTCCTTTTTAAGCATTTTTTAAAGTGATTTAACTGTGTTTAGTTTAAAGTTTAAGCCTCATTACTCGTAAGACAAGAATTCTACATAACCTTTAATTTTTGGTTCGACATATTGATAACTTTAAGTTTTGTTACTGCATTTTATTTGAAATGCAAGTTTTATCTTATATTTATAGGTTTTTTTTTCAAATAAAGCGCATATAAAGCAAATGCTACAAGAGTGTTCCACTTAATAACAAAATAAGTTGGCGTAACACTATTCTTCAAACTGAAGCAAATCGTTTTCTCTAAGCGATCTAATAACTTATTCTGACTTATTTTCAACTGTTGATTACAACTACACTGGCGAGCAATGAAACTGACTCACTTTAATTTTTTAATTTAAATGCTGTTTTCTTTGTTTTCCTTTCCTATAATAAAAATCTGAGTACACCACTTAAAAGACCGGGAAATTTTGTGTTTGAAGATATAATTTTTTTTATTCTGTGACCAGTGGTCAATTTTATATCAAGCAAAACAAATAAAAATACAGAAATGAATAAAGTAAAAATAACAACAACAAAGTAAGCTGGAGCAATTAACAGTAACAAAGGAAAACTAAAGCAACAATTTATAACTTGTATTACCACCTCGGATTCTGATGACAGCTTCGCACCGGTTTTTCATTGAACGGATTAATTTTCTGATGGTTTCCTGTTTCCTGTGGGATTCTTTGCCATTCCTCGAGAAGCGCTGACTTTAAGCCATCCACGGTCGATGGAGCCACATTTCTGGCCCGTACTCTTCTTTTGACCTCGTCCCACATATATTCGACTGGGTTCAGATCCGGGCTTTGGGCGGGCCAGTCCATTAACTCAATGGCGTCTTCAGCAAGAAAGCGACGCACCGATATTGCTACGTGGGGGCGAGCATTATCCTGCATAAAAATAAAGGAGTCCCCTAAAATTGCTCGGTAAGGCACAACATGCTCTTGCAGGATTTCCCGGATATAACGTTCAGCCGTTAAACCACTTCCTCTGCCTCCGCCATGTATAAAAACCAGATCTGTTTTTTCGTTGTATGATATTCCAGCCCACATCATACAAGATCCTCCTCCGTACGCCACTGTTCTTCTCATACAACATTGTGCATAACGCTCACCTGGCCTCCTATAGACGCGTTCTATTCTATCGCTGCCATGAACGCACATTCTGGACTCATCTGAGAAGAGAACTGAGCTCCATTGTTCTAAACTCCAATCTGCATGCTGTTGAGCAAATGTAAGACGGGCTTAACGGCGCGCTGTAGTCAGTTGTGGGCCTTTTGCCGGTCTTCTTGAGATGAGGGAAGCTTCCTTAAGCCTTCTTCTTATAGTCCACTCACTAACAGCTACTCCACGCATTTGCAACAGCTCTTTCTGGAGGCTTACGCAGGTGTCATGAAGATTACGTAAACTCGATGTGATGATAAATCGGTCATCTCTTGCAGAAGTAGCGCGTTGTCCACTTGATCTTGGTCTACGGCTAAAGGAACCGGTCTCCTGGTATCTTCGGTAGACTCAAGATACCGAAGATTGGCTATGGTGCATTTCGCGGGCAACATAGGGCTGAGTAAAGCCTTGATGCAATAATGCCACTATTTGAGCTGCTTCAGTTTCTGCTGTGTCCATTTTCGATTTGCGGACATTAAATTTTATATAATTTAAATTTTTACAAAAGCTGGATAGATTTTTTGCATCTTTTTTGCAAAATAACTAGAGTAGAAAATTTAAAAAAAATTGTATCTTAAGGTTTTAGTGGATATTTAACAATTAGTCATGGTCAAGTAAATAAAAAAATTAACTACGAATATGTTAATTTTACAAGAATTTATATGACATTGAAATCTTTGCTGCAAATCTAAATTGGTGGAAGAAAATAGCACTTAAATGAAAAAAATAAAGTGAGTCAGTTTCATTGCTCGCCAGTGTATTTCAAAATTGAAGAATATCCTGCAAACATTTGCTGAGTATTTAAAAAAAACTACTCTTAAAAGAGTATTTTGTATGAGTGTTTTATGAGTACGCCATAAAAAGACTCATAAAAGAGTCTTTGATATGATTGTAAAATGATTGCTCAGAAATAAGGCTCCAAAAAGAGTATTTTTTTATGCGTGTTTTATGAGTACGCAATAAAAAGATTCATAAAGGAGTCTTTGATATGAATGAAAAATGAATGCTCAAAAATAAGACTCTGAAAACTGTATTTGTTTATGAATACGCAATAAAAGGAGTCTTTAACATAAATGATTGATCAGAAATAAGACTCTAACAAAGAGTATTTTTTATGCGTGTTTTATGAGTACGATAAATGCCAAAATATGGAAATAATTTTATTTTTATTATTAAATAAATGGAAAAAATGGCACATACGATAATTTCTTGTAAAGCGGTTTCTGAAGTTTTATCAACATCATATCAATATCAGAAATTAGTGTTTGCGAAGAGTTTTTAAACCATTAAAGAGCCTTTAACATGATACTTATGACTCTTAAAATAATAACTTCCATGAGTTCTGATATTTCATTACATGATTCTTAAAAAGAGTATTATATATGGCTCTTAAAAGAGTCTTAATTTTCAGTTCAAACAGACTAATTAATATGAGTTCTAAAAGAGTTTTTATTTTGAGTATTTAAAGAGTCTTCATTATGAGTCTTAAAAGAATATTAACTATGAGTTCTAAAAGAGTCTTTATCATGAGTCTTTAAAGAGTTTTTATTATGAGTCTTAAAAGAGTCTTAGTTTTGAGTCTAAAATAAGACATAAACCAGTCATTATTATGAATCATATATTGAAGTCCATAACCTACGAAAATGTACTCATAGAAAAGTCTTTTTGAGCGCATTATGACGATAAAAACTCATTTATATGAGTCTTAAAAGAGTCTTTTAAGAATCATAATGTTTGCTGCGTATTTTATTTGAAGGCATTTCCTCTTTTGCATACGCCAACATTACTGTATCCAATAGTTCAAGTTAGTCCACGGCATACATTTTACCTTTTACCCAATGAATTGATCCTACCCCAGTCAACGAAAAGCAACCCCATATCATAATTGAGCCGCCTCCGTGTTTTAAGGTCTTTCGAGTGTACTTGGGTTCGAATTCTGCATTCCTCGGTCGTCTTACAAAGGTTTTTCCATCCTAACCAAACAAATTTATCTTGGTTTCGTCAGACCATACATAATACATTTTTCCAATGTGGACGAAACATGTGTCTCTTATCTTTTCTTTATGTTATTTTTGATTAAGTATGGCACTTTCCTGACACTTCTTCCGTGCAGTCCTACTTCTCGGAGTCGATTTCTAATTGTGCGGCTTGTAACTGTTGCTTAAAGTGCCTGCTTAAGGTCATCCGACAAAAGAAATGGATTTTTTTTTTTCGAATAACGTACCAGCAATTTGTAAAACCGTTTTGAAGTTTTCCGTCTCCTTCCTTTGTTCTCTCTTTTCGAAATGGAATTAATAGCATTCCAAACCATGGTTTTGGAGCAATTCATAATTTTTGCTATTTCTCTTATTGTTTTTCCAGTTTTTCTCAATTTTTTAATAGTTCTCCTTTCAACTTCGAAACAATGCTTTGCACGACCCATTATGAACAGCTACCAATTGATAGGGATACAAATTGAAAATTTTTATTGATGTCCTTGAAAATTACAACTTACCAATTCTTCCCGTTAAGAATTTATCACTTTTAAGCTTTAGGAACTAAAAAATTTTATTTTGTCCCTATTATTTTTAGCCTAAGATTGGTGTGTGCACATGCGATGGCGATTTAATTCCAAATGATCATGCTCTACAACTAAAACTATTTTCGTAATTTAAGTCCCGTTAGATAAAGTAAGTTTACAGTAGCTTCTATTAAAAAAGGGACAATAAGAAAAATGATTTTTTCAATCATTGAAGATTTTAATAAGTGTGTCCCTATTATTTTTTCCCACACTGTAGTTTTGAACAAAATCAAACCACTAAGTTCAGTACTTTCCAAAAATATACTTTAATTCTTTTAATTTAATTGGGATACATGGGGTATTTACACACATCAAGAAATAAATTTCATGTGAATCAGACGAAAAAAAAAATTCCCGATCAACATAAGTAAGTTTTCTCATAAAAACATATTTAAGATAAATTTATGATAGAAATTTTGAATTTAAAGAATTAATCTTTCTGTAATGAGATTTCTTCAGAAAGCACACTTAAAAGTTTGGAGAAGATCTTCCCGCTTGCAAAAAATTGCCGTCACTGATACTGTAATGCAGAACTGTAAGCGGTGTATGACATAAGTATGTAAGCGGCCTCGAATTCCGACCTGGCAACAGCCCTACGATTTACCCATTCAGCATTTCATTGCTCATTTGCAATCTGAGGTAAAGGCACAACACTTGCTTCAGATTGTAAATCACATCTTTCATCTATCCCACTAATCTATCAGCCCAATTCGAACCAAGCCAGACTATACTGAATAGATTAAAGAACAGAAATCTTTGGTTCAAGGCTAAGCAAAAAATGTTTTAGAAAATACCCAGGAACATTAATTTATTTGTAGAAATTGCTGCGTTAATAATTTGGGAAATCTTTAACTTTCGATGAGTTCCCGTTTGTTTTTATTTGCTTTCGAAATGGAAAGAAACTTCCTTCAATAGCCCGTGTTCTCTTTCTTCTTGTGCAGTAAGCCTACTCCGATTCCCGCTTACTACGTAAGGTAGATATCCTCTCTATTTGCGCATAACTTTGAACCAACATTTTTGGTGTTATTCCTATTCAGTCAAGTCTGCCATGGTTTGAAAATAGGGCGATTAATGGTTGGGAAACAAGGGGCAATCAAGTGAAACATATTACACACCCTCTTCAAAAGTGGCACAACTCAAAATTTTTCAATTTTGACTTTTTAATATAAATCAATTTGTAATGCACATCACCATCGACTGTCAAAATTTTGTTTAAATCTGATTGCTCGTTAATTTTTAAAAAATCCTTTTGTATCCTTCTTTTGTATGAGGTTGCTTGAAAACGAAATAGTTTATTGACTCTCCTGAAAATTTCAAACTTTTTTCTAAGTTTTAAAGGCACATCATAAATCAATTGTACTCTTCAGAGTTGATTTATATCCAAGTCTTAATTGATAAGATGTTATGTAGACTAAATGTTATGTAATAAATGGTTTCAACGAAATATTTCACGGAAATTTAATCTTCCTGAATTTTTAAACATTGACCTCTCAATTTTAGGAGAAAATTAATTACAATATTCGTGGGAACACTATAAAAATAAATATTTCTAAAAAGTTTTAATAATCAATTACTACTGATGAAAAAGATAAAACTTTATGACACAAATGATTTCTGATGTAAATGTTAATTTCTAAAAATTTATGAGACAATTAATAAAGATTTGACTTAACGAATTTTTAGTATTCATAAATTTATTTTATCTACATCTGTCTTTACATAATTCAAAATGTTTTATTGCTGATGGTTTGCTGATTGTAATCATAACATATGAACGATCAAAAATAAAGTTTTTTGAGTGATATGCAACTAATGATGAACATTAACATCGAGCCAACCCAGTGAACCAAAAGTATCTGTTTTGAATTTATTTATGAATCTTTTTGGATAAAGATGTATGTGACTCTCAAATAAATCCTGTTTGAATCATTACAAAAGAAAACAGTGTCTAAAAAGCAAACCTTTTTTGACACCAAATGAGTCCTCAAAAATAACAAAAGTATACTTTTTTTCAAATAAATGACTTTTCAAAACACTTATTTAAATATTAATATGTTCCTTTTTTAAAATACTACTAAATAGCTGTTTGTTTCAATTAAAATTTAAAAAACATTTGCTGGGTATTGAACTTTTACTCTCGGTGAAAAAGCTTATCCAATAAAATAATCATCACATCAATCACCCAAGCCAACAACCACTCCATAGTAGTGGTGAATACTTATCCAGTGTGATTTTTCAGTTAGTGTAGGTTTAGTCATGGTGGATTTATTTACGTATTAGTGAATATCGCAACCATTATCAATGAGACAATCAAAAAAGCAAACATCATCTATGTATCTTTCGTTTATATGTACATGTAGAACACACAGACTGTGGAGTACGGCGAAAGTCTGTCAAGATCTTGTCAACATATTATAACTGCATATTATAACTGTCATTTTATTGGTGTAAATCTTGGTAAAATACGCTATAATGACTCCTAAGTCAGTCGCATTGCTAAGAATGTAGAGAAATTCACAAATTTGACCAAAACATAAAAAAAAACATTTAGGTTTTTAACAAAATTTTATTTTTTCAGCGATAAGACCCATTTCAGACTTGGTAGGTACGTCACAAGCAAAACTTGTACCTTTGGGACTCTTACAATTCTCAAATATTTGAAGAGAGCTAATTTCAACCATAAAAGTGACTGTGTGGTGCCCATTATGGGCTGGATGCCTCATCAGATGTTTTCGAAAACGATGAAGGTGTGATAATTACCGCCAATGCGTATGGTTCATATTACCATATCGATTTCCAACAGATAGTTTCCAGGGCGTAGAGTTTAACGTCTCAGCGACATCAATTGGCTTCCTAGATAATGTGGAATATAAACTGTAGAGGAACTATGGAGGAATATCGATCAACATTTAAGTTTAAAGACGAAAAATTTACCCTGCGAATGATCATATCATTGGGAAGATCGTGAAATTGGGAAGGTTTGCTGGTAATGTACTTAAATCCAGAGCTACAATGGAAACCCGTGGCAAAAAAAAAAACACGACTAAAGAACCCATTTTTATAATCAAGATTATTTTCGGCAGAAATAGTCAATGTGGTGTCCTCCAGGATTGATCGTAGGAGAAAGAGCAAAACTACCTGAAGGAATTACCAGAGAACGTGATATGCTCCGACATAAAAATTTGGAAATTAGGAGGAAATTTTACAAAATCTCACTCAAATTGGTCAGGACCTGAAGAAATTAAAAAGTGGCAAAATATTTTATGGAGCAACGAAACGAAAATTCATTTGTTTTCCAATGATATGATAAGAAATGTTCGACGCCCAAAAGAAAAGGAATATCAAGTCCGCTTTAAAAAGAAAATACCTTGAAGCATGGAGTTGGTAATATAAAGGTATAGTACTGTTTTTCTTGGTATGGGCAGGGTTCTTTAGATCGAATAGATGTACTAATACCATGGAGAAAATTGGTTATAAGTATATTTAGAAAGGCGCAATGTTACCCTATGCTAACAACATACATGCCCCTTATTTGGACGGTCCAGACAGATAACGACCCAAAACACATCTTCAAACTTTTAAAAAATTAGTTCGTAAGCTATCGGACTTTTATCCGATAGAAAAACTTTGGAGAGGGTTTAAAACACAAATTGCCAAACACTTGTTCTCCCATACGGGCAAATTATAGAAATTTGTGCAAAAAACATCGCATAAGATACCAATCGAAACCTGACGCAATTTGATCTCCTTGAATGCCAAAAAGAATGTCTAAAGATATACAAAATAAGGTTGGATACACTGGAAACTAACCAATAAAAGGTTGAAATTTCTAAAACTTGCAAAAATTTTACAAATATTCATCATTATCTTCACAGATAGTCTTGTACCTACTTTTTTTTAGCTTATTTCCTATTTTTGTTCTTTAATGTTTAGAAAAATATGTGGTTGGCCCTTATTAAGTGCAATTTATTTTTAGTGAAAATAATGTGAACGGAATAAATGTCTTTTTCATTTATTAAGAAATTAAAAGCACACACCTGTGCCTATTATTTTGACCATGTGTGTATATATCGTAAATTTTTTTTAGGAATCTTCTGCTTTTGACACAACGCAAGGAAAATTTAATGCTGAAAACAATTATTTATTTAAGAAAACACAATCAACACGAACACGTTCGCGAAACCCTTACTATTTGCCCAATAGTCGCTTGCTGTTCAGTGGGTGCGTTCTCTCTTCTCTCTTCTCTCTGACTCGCAACATGTAGCTGCAACATTGCAATTCAACTGCGCAACATTACTCTTAACCTAGAATCTGCCCTAAATTTATTTTGATGCGCATCTCTAACACTTGTTCCGGAACATTTTCCAACGAAAACAAAAAAAAAAAAAAAGAAATATTTCCAAAAAAGATAAAAAAATGATTTAAACACCTTAAGTGTTGCGTGAGACGAGAAACTTCCTCCACTGCTTCACGCACGCCCTCAAACTAGCACAGGTAGTTATGGTGTTTCGGGTGTTGTTGTTGTAGTTGTTTTTGTTGTTATTATTGTTGTTGATTTTTTATGTTAATGCATAACTATTTGTGTTTAACTTAACGTGCTGTTAAAAAACAACAACAACTACACAAACAGCAACACAAACAACAACAAGCATAAAACAAAGTGGGAAAAATTAATTTTCTTCAGAAGGTCGTTTCATGCTTTGCATGTTGGAACTTCTGTTGCTTCCTCTTCTTCTTCTTCTACCCCGGCTACTTTTAACCGATCTTTACTAGATCTTTAATATATGCACGAGCATGTTTTTATTTATGCGCTAGTCAAGATGCATTCTTACTGTTTTATTTTGGCTCCCTTCTATGCATCAAGGTAACCAGATATTTTTAACATCGTTGCGGCTGCGCATTAAATGCGTCTGTCTGTTAGTTAGTTTTTATTAATGAAGGCGGTGCTCAGCGCCGTCAAGCTGGACTCTGGTGAAAAATTCTTTTTTTATATTAAGATGTTGCTTAACACCAACAACAACAAGTTGAAAAAGCTTCTTTCAAACTATTGTTATTTTTTAATGCATTTTTTTATATGCCCTCAAACAGTGCGCGTCTGCATAAATTAATGCACTCAGTCGCTGTTGGTAATCAGCGCTGATGAGCGACTGTTTTTTCTTTTTCTTTTTTATTGTTGACGTTTTAAGTGTTTCTCCCTATGCTCTGGTCTTCCATTATTTGCTTAAGACTGACCATTTTTTTATTTATTTGAGTTTCAAAATAATTGATGGTTGTTCTAGCCACAAGCTCAGGTTTTTCTGGAAGACTTAAGAGGGCATAGAGCGAAACGAAACTGCCTACAACTTCTGAAGATTGATGGTCTATATTTTTTGATTAATGCTCTCTTTTTATTAATTATTAGTTAATAAATAAAGAAAGCTTCTTACCAAGAATTAAAATTTCAAAACATTTTTGACTTTCACTGTGATCCACTCAGCTAATCAATTCTGACTTATACTGCCAATTTGCTGGACTAACTGTATCGATCCAAAAGTAGAATATTTTGCGTAATAAAGCGCTTTTTTGTCGAAAAAATGCCTTTTATTCAAAACTTCACTGACTTATTAAATTGCCCTCGTAATCACAATGTGAAGATTTTTTTCAAAAACGACTTTGCTTTGCTTTTGCTTTTGCTTTTGGTTTTGCTCTTGCTTTTCCTTTTGACTTTGCTCATGCTTATGCTTATGCTTGTGCTTGTGTTTATGCCTATGCTTATGCTTAATCTTATGCCTATGCTTATGCTTATGTTTATGCTTTTGCTTATGCTTATGCTTTTGCTTATGTTTATGCTTTTGCTTATGCTTATGCTTATGCTTATGGTTATGGTTATACTTATGCTTATGCTTATGCTTTTGCTTTTGCTTAGCTTTTGCTAATGCTTATGCTTATGCTTATGCTTATGCTTATGCCTATGCTTGTGCTTGTGCTTATGCCTATGCTTATGATTATGCTTATGCTTTTGCTTTTGCTATTGCTTTTGCTCTTGCTTTTCCTTTTGACTTTGCTTATGCTAATGCTTATGCTTGTGCTTGTGCTTATGCCTATGCATATGCTTATGCTTATGCTCATGCTTATGCTTATGCTTATGGTTATACTTATGCTTATGCTTATGCTTTTGCTTTTGCTTATGCTTATGCTTATGCTTATGCTTATGCTTATGCTTATGCTTATGCCTTTGCTTATGATTATGCTTATGCTTTTGCTTTTGCTTTTGCTTTTACTTTTACTTTTGCTTTTGCTTTTGTTTTTACTATTGTTTTTACTTTTTCTTTTTCTGTCGTATAATAACTGCTCTCTTTGCTCCTAAAAGCAGCGAGTAACATTTCCTTGCAACGCCGATATATTTTGCAAAATTGCCTTTTTGAATTTTTTGAGGTTAAACCCAACGTTGGCACGTCAAAAAGCAATATTTAAAATTGCCCTACAAGATATTTTCTTACATGAAAATGAAATAACTTATAATATCACTCATAATATCATAAATGCACTGAGAGAACAAATAGATAAATTCCTCAGTTTGCATTTTTTAATTCTTTTACTCCAGGTCATATCATTTTCTTTAAATCTCTTCAAATCTTAACTTTTAAAAATTCACTTGAGCAATGCCTTTCATTGCAAAGAACTCCACCTCAACCGCATGTCAGCGCAAACTGTTATGATCTACCCCTCCTTCCAATGCCCTCATCACTCATCATCATCATCATGATCATCGCCGCCGCCTCATTGTATTTCCGTCACAAAAGTCTTTGATTGCAATCGTCGGAGCTGAGCGATTGTTTTGTTGTTGTTATTGTTTTGTTTTGTTGTTGTCTTTGTTCATTTTCCAACCGCTTTTCCGTGCTCTAGACGTGCTTTTCACGCAGATATGATTTGCATTTTGTGCGGTTGAGCGATCGAGTCAACTGATCGTAATCGAGATCGTATGTCAGGTTGTCAACTTCGTTAGCGGCGCGTTTAGAGACAAAAGTAACGACGTTAAAATGAGTTTTTAAGCTGCGTCAACTGCGATAGACAGGCAGACCGATCTAGTAAAAGGTGAATAAAAAGACGCACCTTGTCCGATGACGACAAGCATTGATGGGTGGTAAATATCTGGCATATTTTGAGTAATTTTTAGGAGAAAAACCAATGGTTTAGCTTAGTTTTTTGTTAAGTTTCAATAAAAATTTTGAATTAAAAAGTTAATTTGTATCCGAAAATATAAAAGAAGCAAAACAAAAAAAAAAAAAACACAAAAACATTGAAAATATTCTGAAAGTATTCTCAAAAATTTTAAGTAAATCTCACTCAAAAAGTTTTTGTCAAGTAGTGCTTGAATATATATAAATACAAAAACTTGTTTGTCAAGTTTAAATTAATTTCACTCAAAAAGTTTGGTAATTTAAAAAAAAAAAACCAGAAAAGGATTTTTACTCAAAATGTTTCCGGCAGTTTTTATATAAAATTTTACTCAATGTAATCAAAAATTTCTAAAACTAACTCGAGTGATTTTTTAAAAATTTTCATATTGAGTTATTTTTTTCCTAATTTGAAAGTTGCTGAAAAAAAAAATTAAATTCCTATGAAAACATTTCTCACTCAAATAATTTTGGAGTCAACTGTAAAAAATGTTTAAATTTCATTACTTAAAATTATCAAGAATTTACAAAATAGCATTGAGTGATTATTTAGAATAATAGCGCGGATTGCATATTTTCTCATATTTTGAGTTGAATGTGAGTAGTCTTAAATTGCTTGGCATAAAAAAACTCAAATGTAGTATTACAAAACAAATTTAATCCAAAATGCTGAAAAGCAACAAAAGACCCTTGGTTAAAACGTGAAAAAAGGATTTCACTTACTATATCCCTACAAACATTTTCTGGGTGTCTAAATAAAAATTACTCTAAAAAGAGTATTTCTTATGAGTGTTTTATGAGTATGCAATACAAAGACTCATAAAGGAGTCTTTGATATGATTGTGAAATGATTGCTCTTAAATAAGACTCCCAAAAGAGTATTTTTTATGCGTGTTTTATGAGTACGCAATAAAAAGACTCATAAAGGAGTCTTTGATATGATTATTAAATGATTTCTCAGAAATAAGACTCTAAAAAGAGTATTTATTTATGCGTGTTTTATGAGTGCGCAATAAAAAGACTCATAAAGGAGTCTTTGATATGACTGTAAAATGATTGCTTAGAAATAAGACTCTAAGAAGAGTATTTTTTATGCGTGTTTTATGATTACGATGAAATATGGCGAAATATGGAAATATTTATATTTTTATTATTAAATAAATGGAAAAAATGCCACATAAGATAATTTCGCGCAAAGGGGTATCAATGTCAGAAATTAGTGGTAACAAAGAGTTTTTAAACCATTAAAGAGCCTTAAACATGAGACTTTTGACTCTTAAAATAATAACTTCTATGAGTTCTGAAAGAGTCTTCATATGAGTCTTTAAAGATTTTATTACATAATTCTTAAAAAGAGTATTAAACATAGCTCTTAAAAGAGTCTTAATTTTGAGTCCAAAAAGACTAATTTATATGCGTTCTAAAAGAGTCTTTATTATGAGTCTTAAAAAAGTCATAATTTTGAGTTCAAAATGAGACATAAAGCAGTCATTATTATGAATCATATTTTGAAGCCCACAACCTGCGAAAATGTACTCATAAAAGAGTATTTTTTTATCGCATTATGACGATATTATGACGACATTATGACGATAATTTATATGAGTCTTAAAAGAGACTTTTTAGAGTCATATTGTTTGCTGGGATACATAGATCCATCGAGTAATATTGTCTACAAAATTAAAAGATATATTGATCGGTTATTAATATATATTTCTTAGTAAAAAATTCTCATCTTTATCAGTTCTTTTTTAATTCTCAAAACTGATTTGAGTAGATTTAAACTTATTTTTAAAAATTTTAAATATTTTTTTACTAAATTCTTTACTTAAAATTTTATTTTTTTACAAAATTCTGCACTAAAAAAAAAAGAGTTAATCCATTGAGAACTTTCCATCGAGATAAAAAATAGAGTAAAATGGAGAGTTTTTCTTATTTTGAGTGTTAATTTGAGTTTTTTCATGATTTTGTTTCAGAAGAAAATTTCTAAATATGTAGTTTCGAATGAAAATCTTGAAATATATTGAGTGAAGAAATTCAAGAGCAAAAATACAGGATTTTTAAATGTTAACAATGTTATAATCGTGGTTAAGATATTTTAAAATGTTCTCACTCATTGCATAATAAGGAGAAATAAATTATGCAAGTAAGTAATGCTTTATGTGAGTAAAATGAGGTACATATAAGCGAGGAAGAAATTTCACTCTCTCTCTCTCTCGCTCTCTCTCTCAAAAAAAAAATTCGAGAGATAACTTGAGTATTTTAAGGAAATCTCTCTCTTTTACTAAAAAGCTTTGAGTGAAAACTGAAGTTCTTAGCTTGTAAAAGACTACCAGCACCTAAGGATTAACTAAACATTAAAAAGACGAGGAAAAACTTGACTTCTTAACAACACCCTGTGCTTTCACACATCTGTAAAAGATGTGAAAATCTTGAGCTCCGCAAGTCACAGTGAGTGTTAATTGGACTCGCACACCATCTGCTGCTACCACAGCTTCTTTCACTTTGTTTCCGCAACAATAGGTAGCACGTTTATTTTGGTCAATTCTTTCATTTTTTCCTACCTTCTTTTCCCGAGCTTCTTTCAGTACTTTTCTTATTATATGTTAAAAATAAAAAAAGAATAAAATTGAGCTTCATTCTTTATGCGGCGTAAACAAGCTTAAGTTTGTCTGGCGTGCAAAATCATTTTGCTAAGCTTCGGGGGCAACATGGGGTCTTCTCATTTTTGTTTCTGTTGTTACTTTTGCTGTTGTTGAGCTGCAGGAATGTCTTTGATTTATGCGCATATTGCATGAGTTCTGCTACGCTGTTGTATTATTTTTAATTTAATTTTTTTTTCTGTTTTTATTTTTTGGGTGCGAAAAATTTGACCCACTGTAGCGTCGAGTATGGTTAAAAGTTAATTGACTAAATTGCGTTGTGTGCATGCAATGCATGTCTTCTGCCATTCTTGGTAAGAAGCTTTAGTAATGTAAGAGGCTAGTGGTAAAGAAATGTGCCAGATGGGAAGTGGTTCAGTAAAAAAAATAAAATCAATTTGGAGCAATTTTGATGGAATTGAGTGGCGTAAACAATTTCGAAAATAATTAAACGCAGGTGAAACTTTAGAGTTTGACATTCTTTATAAGGAAAAGAATGCATATTTGTCGTTATTTCATTGAACTAACATTTTTTGGGAAAAATATTCGTTTGAAAAAAAAGTTCGATTTACTGATGAAAAATGTGGTTTTTCGTCTATGCTTTACAGTCTATGTTTCAGTCGATCTATTGCTCTATGCTTTTACAGTTCACACTGTGTAATTTTGTTGACCACATCGTGATCACAGCGCCACCCAAGCTTCATACTAGCGCGCTGTACTTCCGTCCAAACCAAATAGACTCAATTGTGGGCGTTTTCTTTCGTCTGCTGTGGCCGTGGTGCACGATCTATTCACTCACACAATCATCCAAACATAAATATCTTATGGTGCTGGCATAATTTGACCTAAAGCTATAATAAATTCAAAAAATTGCATTTAATTTTTGTATTATTATTGTTGTTATTTCTTAACCGATAAACATTTTGATTGTTATGAATTAAGCGAAATTCTTCAGAACTGCAACGAAATTATCGACATAAACTTAGATATGTATGTATGTATTTTTAAAATAATGATAGATAATTTGTAGAGAAAATAAATTGTGCTGTAATTAACACTTTGGAGTAATTTTTTTATGTTCGACCGTTTGAAGGCTAGGCTTCCGGTTAAATTTTATTTTAAAAGCTTTCATGTAGCGCAAGATAGAATGCTTAAGTTTAAGGTTAAATCGGATTACTTTATGGTATGCCAAAAATTGTGTGTTATGTTATGTTATGTTATGTTGTTATGTTGTTATGTTGTTATGTTATGTTATGTTATGTTATGTTGTGTTAAGTTATGTTGTGTTATATAATGTTATGTTATGTTATGTTTCGTTTTGTTATGTTATGTTATGTGATTTTATGTTATGTTATATTATGTAATGTAATGTTATGTTATGTTATGTTATGTTGTGTTATGTTATGTTATGTTATGTCATGTGATTTTATGTTATGTTATATTATGAAATGTTGTGTTATGTTATGTTGTGTTATGTTGTGTTGTGTTATGTTATGTTATGTTATGTTATGTTATGTTATGTTATGTTATGTTATGTTATGTTATGTTATGTTATGTTATGTTATGTTATGTTATGTTATGTTATGTTATGTGATTTTATGTAATGTTATGTTATGTAATGTTATTTTATGTTGTGTTATGTTATGCTTTGCTATGTTATGTTTACTTGACTAAAATTTGAAGTTAACCCTCTGCAGCTGACGTCGTAGTCTGACAGACGCCGAAAATCAAAACTTCGTGAGTACAAACGTGAAATTCAGAGATAAAAAATTCGTTTTTATCTTTCAAAAAAACGTATTTTACTGCAAATTATATTTTTATGTTAGCCTCATAAGTATTTGCTGTTGTATAAAATAAGGTCAAGAAAGTTACAGTCAGAAATTTAATCATAGGAAATCAGTTTAAAAGTGAGGTCTGCGGGACCCCACGTCCAGTGTATTGTTAAATTTGGAGCACGTAAGTGGCAGAGGGTTAAGTCAAACCATAGTGAATTTACAGTGAAGTCAATTCAGTATCCAGTCTGAGTCAATTCAGAGTTTAGTCCCAGTGTCAGAGTTCAGTCCGAGCCAAGTCAGGGTCAAGTCAAAGTTCAAAGTCCGAGTTAGATTTAGAGTTAGAGTTTGAGTTTGAGTTTGAGTTAGAGTTAGAGTTAAACTTAAAGTAAGGGTTAGAGTTAGAGGTAGAGGTAGAGGTAGAGGTAGAGGTAGAGGTAGAGGTAGATGTAGAGGTAGAGGTAGAGGTCGAGGTAGAGGTAGAGGTAGAGGTAGAGGTAGAGGTAGAGGTAGAGGTAGAGGTAGAGGTAGATGTAGAGGTAGAGGTAGAGGTAGAGGTAGAGGTAGAGGTAGAGGTAGAGGTAGAGGTAGAGGTAGAGGTAGAGGTAGAGGTAGAGGTAGAGGTCGAGGTAGAGGTAGAGGTAGAGGTAGAGCTAGAGGTAGAGGTAGAGGTAGAGGTAGAGGTAGATGTAGAGGTAGAGGTAGAGGTAGAGGTAGAGGTAGAGGTAGAGCTAGAGGTAGAGGTCGAGGTAGAGGTAGAGGTAGAGGTAGAGGTAGAGGTAGAGGTAGAGGTAGAGGTAGAGGTAGAACTAGAGGTAGATGTAGAGGTAGAGGTAGAGGTAGAGGTAGAGGTAGAGGTAGAGGTAGAGGTAGAGGTAGAGGTAGAGGTAGAGCTAGAGGTAGAGGTAGAGGTAGAGGTAGAGGTAGAGCTAGAGGTAGAGGTAGAGGTAGAGGTAGAGGTAGAGGTAGAGGTAGAGGTAGAGGTAGAGGTAGAGGTAGAGGTAGAGGTAGAGGTAGAGGTAGAGGTAGAGGTAGAGTTAGAGTTAGAGTTACAGTTAGAGTTAGAGTTAGAGTTAGAGTTAGATTTAGATTTAGAGTTAGAGTTAGAGTCAGAGTCAGAGTCAGAGTCAGAGTCAGAGTCAGAGTCAGGTTCAGAGTCAGAGTCAGAGTCAGTGTCAGAGTCAGAGTCAAAGTCAGAGTCAGAGTCTGAGTCAGAGTCAGAGTCAGAGTCAGAGTCAGAGTCAGAGTCAGAGTCAGAGTCAGAGTCAGAGTCAGAGGCAGAGGCAGAGTCAGAGTCAGAGTCAGAGTCAAAGTCAGAGTCAGAGTCAGTGTCAGAGTCAGAGTCAAGAATGATAGAAACAAGATTACGCGTTCCGCAGTCCCGTTAATTAATGCTCTCTTTCTCAACTGAGTGCATGACGTCACACAGTACTTTTGCTTGACAAAAACGTACGCAAATGTACGATCTCTTAGGCAAATTGACGAAATTGAAAATAAATTCTTTTGAAAAAGTAAAGTAAAAATATCTACTCTTCTGTATAAAAATATGAATATTTTCGTATACGAAAAATATGAACTTTTTAAACTTTCAAGATTTTTATCTCCTAAACTATTCGAGACTGACAAAATTTTATTGTACCAGTTAAGGAGGTCCAAAAAATATTTAGGCATGGGTGTGGGAGTAAAATTATTCCAAAGTCTGACAATATCGCTTGTGACGTCATGCTCTCTCTCTCTCATTTGCGGAACGCGTAATCTGGTTTCTATCGTTCTTGAGTCAGAGTCATAGAAAAAGTCAGAGTCAAAGTCAGAGTCAGAGTTAGATCCAGAGCCAGAGACAAGTCAGATTGAAATTAGATTCATGTCATTTCAGAGCTGCTCAGGGATTATTTTTAGTTGTTCTTTAAATGAAAACATTGTGGGGAGTTGAAATTTTTCTGCTACATTGTGAGTTTTAAAACTAATCAATTAGCAACATGTTGCATTGCCGTACAAACTAACAACATGCTGTGTTTCGTGCATTGGTTGATTCTGAAATTACTTGCTTCTGCAACATGTTGCTGTGTCTCATTCCAGTGCAAGTTGCTAGCTAACACCGGACACAACAACAACAACAACAACAACAACAACAAAAAAATGCACACTAATCTTTGTTTACCTTTGCTACGCTCGTCGGAAAACTTGTTGTCGCAGTCATTGACGAGCAATCGATGCGTTCAAAACAAAGTTTTTTACTCGGGAGCGGTGAGCGAACACTAAGTTAGAGATACATTTGCATTTACAGATGCAGCTGCAGCTGTAGATAAGTCATGCAAAATCTTTAGTACTTTTTGTTAGACGTTGGAAGTGCGGTGCTGCTAAATTGTTGTTGTTGTGTGGCAAAAATAAAGAAATAATATATAATTTTGAGATTTTTGGAAAATGAAAAATAAAATAAAGGAAAAAAATTCTGCACACTTTATGTGTGGGATGCATTAGCATCCGTTAGATACTCAGACATTTGGCAGCGTGTGTGTGTTTTTTTTTTTTTGTCTTTTGGCGAATTTAATCTTTGCTGATCTTGCAAAGTCGTCTCTCCATTTTTGAATAGCTGCGTCCAAAATCAGCAGCATCGAGCAATAATAAACACAACAACCACCAGTGAGCAGCGCAGCATTGAAAAGCATCTGCCAATTGCCGCCGCCGCGTGCACGAGTGTATCTATGCGAGTGAGTTCTGCGTATCTGCCGGCTTGATCGATTAGTTTGTGTTCGGATGCGTAGTGGTTGCAACATGTGTTGAAACGCGGAGTATCTGTTGTATAAACATTTTTCGAAAAGCGCATTTTTTTTTTTTTTGTGTATAAACGCACTTTATTTTTTGGGCTAAATTCACCTGTGTTATCTTAATTAGTGCGTGCGCGCGTGTGTGTGTTTTTGTTTTTGTGCATCTTAATGTAATTGCATTGAACGCTTCAACGACAGCTGCTTGAATTTCTTTATTATTGTTGTTGTTGTCTCAAAAGCGAACTGATGGGAATATATTTGACAGGTGCTTACAACGCATTTTAAATCACTGAATTTTTAATTGATAAAAAGTATCTGTTAATAATTTTAATGTATCTACAATGCTGGACAGCTGTTGCAGTTAACAATTTTAACAAAACATTGCAGTTTAATTGCATTTAATTGAGAAAACATGAAGTTTTTTCAAACACTTATTGTTTTTTGAGTTCCCATGCAGTTGTTTTACAGCAACTAGTTGTGTTTGAAATTTTGTTTTTTTTTTTTTTTTGGTTCTAACAAATCTCGGTTTTCTCATTTAATTACTAGAATCTAAGGTGTTTCAATGCAATGTGCAAACATTTTTTATTATTTTCTTTACTTGTCTAAGCCATTGAGCCGTCTCTGAATGTTGCCTGCGGCTCCTTTTGTGTGTAACTCTTTTTTTTTTTTGTTTGTGTTTTTGTTAGAACTTTTCTGTTCTTTTGTTTGAAATTTGAAATATTTATGCGTCCAGATATCGCAGCTATTGTGTAGCTACTCTTAGATACTTGCTTGAAAAGCCGTGAAAAATTTCAAAATGAACCGGCATGAGTTGTACTATTCTTTGTTCATTAGTATTGCATACATCATAGTTAACTTTTTGTATCTAGATTCCAGCATCTATCCGGATTTTATCTACGTGATTGAACAATAAAACTTGAACGGTTTCATTTAAGAAAAAAAAAAATGTCGTTGTTATTCGAAAAAAAGGCGTTAAGCTACTGTGATGACTTTTTGATTTTTTTTTTAAGTGTCACACTGATACTTCTAATTTGAAGGGAATGCCTAATAATTGATATTAAATCATTGGATTTAGTTTTTAAAAACTATCAAATTTTTTACGTAATATTTCATACAAATTTTTTTCCCAACGCACTTCAAAAGAGATCTTAGTGTAACGGATGTGACAACACGATTCTTTCATTCAATTTTTTAATTTAAACAGCTGAACCTTTGAAACTTCTCCTTTAATCCCTTACATCTTTTTGACTGAAGGATATTTTTTCAGAACCATCATGTCGTTACCTTTTACATGAAGTCATAAAGTCAATTTTTAATTAAGCATTGAATAAAGCTTTGATCCAAGTAAAGTAACAGATACTTAAGACATTGCCTACCATGACATAGTTTGTCAGTCCGCACCATCTTAAACATGTTTTCGTGTAAACATGTTGTGAATTATAAGCATGTCAATGTAATTGAATCAAGTAAATTATTCTAGTTTTCAGTAAATACAGTGAGTGTTTTCTTAGTTATATGTTCATATGTTTTACAGTCACAGTTTATATGTTTTCTCAATATATTTAATATTTGGTCCAGTCGCCGTTGCTTTCAATAATGGCTTGACATCTTCTGACGCAATTTTGACTGACTTGTGCTGCATATTCCGGTGATAATCCTTTCCATATGCGTTGCAATGCAAGAATCAATTGTTTTTTGGTTGAAATACGTTTTCCTCTCAGTTTTTATTTAATAAGGGACCACACATTTTTGATGGGATTGCGGCTTTGAGAAAGCCAATCTAGTGTTAGCACCCCATTCTCTTGTTTCCATGCCGTACAAAGGCTACTCCGATGCTTGGGGTCATTATCCTCCTGTAGTATCCAATCATTATTTTCTTTTCCATACAATGCTTTAGTAGATTTCAGTAGACCATATTTGTATAATTTGCACATGTACTCTGCATTCAGATTTTGTGTAAAAGCAATCAATTTCTCAAAACCGTTTTCTGAAAAGCATCTGTACACATGAACCTTCAATGGGTTCTTGACTATTCGCTGAATCAATCTTTCGCAGTTTTTTGTCCAAGCTTTCTTAAAGCGACTATAAGTAACGAAAGAGGACTCGTCAGTAAAGATAACGTTGATCCAAGTGTTCATAAGGCTCATGAGCTTTTCTTGAATCAAGCAAATTGTTTTCAATTCAAGAAAAATCAATTTCTCAAATTCAGTAAATTATTCTAGTTTTCAGCAAATTGTTACTTGAATCAAGTAAATTTTTCGTTCTTTAAGCAAATATTAGTCTTGAATATAGATAGAAAAAAATATTCTTAAGTCTTAAGCAAATGTTTCTTGAATCAAGCATTTTTTTCTTAATATTATGTGTCTTAAATTTGCTCAATTCTAGCAAAATAATGTTTGAATTGAGAAATTCACGCTTAAGTGTAAACTGATAGCCTATTTACTTGATTCAAGCATGCAAGGCTTGATTTTTTTCTCTCCGTGTTGATAAACAATTTAAAATTTAAGATTCATGGAACCGATATATTCAGTGAACTTGGAAATACCTATAAGATTTCCTTGTGAAAACATAGATAGATATGGGGCAAAAGAGAAAACAATCCAATTTTTTCGCAACAAACCACTAGCAGCTACTCCTTGTAGCTACGATGACAGATTCTGAAAGTTTTCTGTCTTTTTTTATAGAGGTATTATTAGACGTAATGGGTTACACCTTAAGAGTCATGGTGTCCAAACCTTAAGCCATACATATTCACAAATAATGAATATATTTAATGAGATTTCTCTCTGAGCAAATTACATGCAAATAAAGACACCACAGAAGATGTTCTTGCCATGAAGCAGTGGTGTAATTAACACCACATTTTTGAGCAGTGTTGCTATCAAAAATATTAAAAAAGAAACACTTAAAACAGATCCATAGATACTGACCGATTTTGAAAGTTCTCTGTACCTTTTATAGAGGCATTGTTAGACGGAATGGGTTACACCTTACAAGTTATTGTGTCTAAACCTTAAACCATACATATTCACAAATAATGAAAATATTTAATGCCATTTCTCTCTGAGAAAATTACATGCAAATTAAGTCACCACAGAAGATATTCTTGCCATGAAGCAGTGGTGTAATAAACACCATGTTTTTTACCAACACTGGTGTTGATACTATAAAAAATATTAAAAAAAAAAACACTTAAAACAGATCCATAGATACTGATTCAGCGTAAATAAGGGTCTCAACGCAGCTCCATGAAAAAATAGAGAAGACAGTCCAGAAAAAATAGAACTGACCCAAACCGAGAAATATCTAATGTGGTTTGAAAACATATCACTGAAGACACGTTTCTTATGTTATTTTTTAAGTTGAAACCACTGTATGCCAACATAAATAAAAACTAAACCGTTATCATTTTTGTGTAGCGCTCTTTTTTAACAGAATTCCAGAAAAGTTCGATTATCACAGGTTTGATTGACTCGAGACCTAATGATGTCATACCCCAATCTATGCCACTTTTCGTGGTCTCTGGATGTTGATATTTCAAACAACGCATTGTTGCTCTTAGTTAACTGAGTAAGTTTGAATCAACACCGAGTTCGAGAATGTGTTATTACAATTTGTCAATTTTTTACGTTCTGGTATATGGAACAACATTTCGGAACGAGCTCATAAATTTACAGAGGCTTTCTAAAATACTAGCATACCAATTACTCAGACATTACAATGGAACATCTAAGCATTACAATATTTTCAATATTATATCTGCTGACTTACAAAATTTCATGCCGCTCATGCCTAGTAAGATGACATAACTTAGTCATTACAAATATTTGATGGAATTCAATTTCTGAGATAAAGCAGAAGATAATTTTGTCGTGACATCGTGGTGTTATTTACACCATATTTTTCGCATAAGATCTACCATTGAAGCCAATGTTGCTATGAAAAAAATGGTGATATCTTTCCTTTTGTACTCAGCTCAATATATTTCGGTTACATTTCATATCAAAGTCTTTTATAAAATCCTGTAGATAACAAAATGAACGTGAGTATCTTATTATTATATGATGACTCGTATATTTTCCCATTTGAAAAAATTTTTTATAGAATGTTTTCCGGGGTCGCTTTTAAGAACATGTTTAAAATGTTTATGTTTTTAAGAATATGTGTTTAAAAGTTCCAGGGCTGCCAATAGTTAAATGCCTTCTAGGGCTATAACTGTCAATCTCTTTAACGCGGTTCTTTATAAAATTTGGTATGGAAAGGTTTTTGGCGCTGCTGTTCACGAAGATATTGGTGAAAAATTTGAGGGCAGCCAACTGTTAAATGGCTTCTAGGGCAGACCGAATGTCAATCTTGGGCTTGTCAAGGTCTTAACAGAAAAATTTTCTGTTAAGCATACGTTTGAAAATTCCAGGGCTGCCAATAGTTAAATTCCTCCTAGAGCTACCAACTGTCAATTTCCTTACCATGGGGTCAAATATGAGTTAATTATCGAATCTAATCAGAGTTTCTTTATAAATTTGGTATGGAAAGGTTTTTGGCGTTGCTGTTTACGAACATATGATGAAAAATTTCAGGGCAGCCAACTGTTAAATGGCTTCTAGGGCGCACCGACTGTCAATCGTTTGCCTGTCAAGGTCCTAATAGTAAAGTTTTCTGTGAGCTCTATTCATAGAACGACATGTATTATACAATGAACGAATGATACATTCAATTATTAAATTATAAATAACACTTTCTCAGGGTATTGCTGAATCCAATTCGATCTCAAGGCCTATGGATTCCAAGAAAACCATGCTAACCATTGCACCAAAGCAATGCAAGATTTTATGGCTCTGTTTTCTTGTTTATACAGATGGAGTGTTCAACACGCAAACTTTTATCTATGAATATCGAAATTCTAAAAGTAAATTACGTTACCTAAGCCTTTGCATATAAATTCATACAATGCCTTGTATAACACTGAACTATTTTGCTTTTTTTTTGGTGTAAAGTATTGAAGTTTTGATTTTAAAACTATATGGTACAAAAACTTTTCTTATACATATGTTAATAAGCTTATAACCAATACAGAATACGTAAGTTCTTCAACTTTACAAAATTCATTTTTTTATTTTACAAAAGCCAACTTGTATAATCTTACAATGTTTATTTTTTCTTTCACTTTTTTTTCAGGATTTATACAAAAATGAACTGTCGGTATACACTAGTGAGTAAAATTATGAGACCCGAATATTTTTTGTTACACAGTGGTATGTAGAGCAAAAGTGTAGAATAATGACAATTTTTTCATGTAAAAATTTTTTACTAATATAAAGTCTTATTGAAAACAGAAAAATTAATTAGAAATGCACAAAATATGACAAAAACAATCCGAAAAAGAGCTCTGGAAAGACCAAATCTGATATTTTAAAACCCCTTTTCTATGTACTCTGACATTTAGTTTCTGGTCATATCTTTTAAGATACTTAAAAACAAAACAATATTCTCTACCTGAATCTGAAAATGAAGACATATCATTAAAGAACATTTTTGGTGCGGACCAAATAAAGTAAATAGCGCGATCAAGTTTCATTTTTGCATAATTAAGTATTTTGAAGTAAATTAGCTGGTTTCTTTGAACAATATGGACACAAAAAAGCTATAAAATTGAATGAGTTTTAAATTTGCTGGCAAGAAGTACGAAATGGGGTTTCGAAAGTTGCCACAGCGACATGAAGTTAAAAATAAGATATGAGATATAATCATTTGAATCATCTTTTATTAGGAGGCAACCATAAAAATTTTGCAAGAATTTTATAAATTTTTGAAAATTTCTCACAGACGTACAGTAAAAACTGTCTCATTGCAAAACGTTGATTGTATTCAATCCGATTATTTCTATTATTTAAAAATAAAATTTTTTCTAAGCTTCATTTCATTTGGTCGCCATTTTGTTGCATACTTTTATGGCCACCACTGTTGCTTGTGTCTCTTGCATACAAATGTGCTTCAATCTGGCAACTAATCAATATTCCAACATGTTACGCTTATTTATTGTGTCAAATATTTTGAACGATCTATAAACAAATTTGTTGGCAAACAATTTTAGATCAGCTAGATTCTATGTATGTGTGTGTATGTCTGTGTGTGTGTGTTTGACAATGTGTAGGAGTATTTAGCTTAGGTTGTCGATAAACTAGCGCATTGCATACGAAATGAATGTGGTTCTAGTTGCTGAAATTGGAATCTTGGGCTGGCTGACGGTTGCTTTATTCTTAAAAAAGATTTTTGTATAGTTTTCGATTTGCCAAAAAAAGCAAAAACAACAAAAAGAGAAAAAAACGGCAAGCTTTAAATCAAGTTGCAAAATAAATGGCAGCAAAAGCAACCCACGCATATTTTACGACATTCAAGAGGAAAAGATACAAAATACGAAATAATTGTTTGGATCATAAAAAGATTAGAAAAAAAAAAAATCAATAAAAAAAGGCATCAAAGTTTGAGGAAATGGTTTTGATATATATACAAACATATAAACGAAAAAAACACTTGAAATATAGATTATTTTTTTAAAAAAGTTTTTAGTTAAGGGGACATATAGGTTACAAATTAAAAAAAAAAATTTTTTTTTCGGGAATTTTTTTATAGAAAGAAAAAAGATATCGTTTTCAAATTTTGCACATATATTTACTAACATTTAAAGAATACTAAAAAATTTTTTTCAGAATTTTTGAAGCGGTTTTTGATGTTATTTAATTTTTTTAAAAAAATACCAAAAAATTGACGGTGTGCAGGATATCACCAGTCTGGAACATCTGAGGAAAAAATAAAACAAAAAAAAAAAATAATCCTTGTTTAAGTGGCCACCGCCTAAACTAGGATAATTTTGATCCACCGAATAATTGTTTTGACGTTATTTGATGTTTTTTTTTAAAAATGCCAAAAAATTGGCAATCTTTCTATGAAAAAAATTCCCGAACAAAATTTTTTTTTTAAATTTGTAACCAATATGTCCTCTTAAACAGTTTTTTTTTTTGAAATTTCAAAATAGTTTTAATTTCAATTAAAAAGAAATGTGAATCTTTGACTAAAGTAAACTTTTTTCAAATCTTTTCCAGCTCATTTGCTGCTAAGCCAACTCTAACGTGATCCAGCAGATACAATTTCCAGCTCAGCGCACGAACGGCTGTCAGCGAGCAAAGCAGATACCATAACGCATCTTTCAGATACATTTCGCATCGCTTAGATACGCACTCAAGACTGTTGCCAAGAAAGAAATGTGCGCATAATTGATGAATGACCAGCGCAAATAGTCTTATTTTTCCATCTGCTTCATCGTCATCTTCATCATCTTGTTGTTGTCCATCTTGCTGACGTTGTTGTCAGTAGGTCTCCGTTACGGCAGATTTTTTGTTGTATTTGTAATGTTTTGCTAATTAGGTGCAAATGATTTTTCTATGAGTAAACAAGATAAAACAAAAACAACAAAGAACAAACAAAAAAATCTGTTTACCTGACGAGCTCTCAATGGGCGCGAATTATAGCTTCCTGCAAAGAAAAAAGCAAACGAAGCACTTCATTTCACTCCATAGCAACGAGTAACACCCGGAGTAGAGCAGCTGCTGCAAGCAGCGCAGCAACATTAAGATATAAAATAAAAAAAAAAACGAAATAATAAATAGCTTGCTTTGATCTATTCTTGCCAAAAAAGGAGGCGGTCAGCAAAACTGCATTGACAAAAACAACCATAAGCAAAACAACAACACTAAGAACAACAGTAGCTACAACAACAACGCCGCTTTGCCCGCAACCAACAGTAGCTGATTTCTTCTCCTTTGTAGCTGTTGTGCCTAAGTTGCATAGATAACGCTACCGTAAGCCAAAAATGTAAGTACCACTATCAACTTATACCCCATAACATCTTCAGTTACCCCTTTACCATGCAATTTTTCTACTCTCATATTTCACATCATTTCTTCTTACATTGATGATGAGACCTGCTTTTAAAATATGCCGTCCCTACTTTTATGGTCATCACTGTATAGTGCGCAAATTTCATGCATGTAGGTCAAGTTATGGCTGGGAAAAATTTCTTCGATTACTTTAAGAAATTCTTTATAAATACATCTAGAATTGTTATTTTATATATTTTTAGTTTTATTTTTGAATGGATATAAATGCCTCCATCCCACTCAAGCTATGAAAATAGAGAATTTAAAAAATTAACAGCGCGTTGGCAGTGTAATTATCGTAAAAAATACCTGTTTCAAAAAGTCATTAAAAACTATTCGTAGTTTAATTGATTAACAACAACATTCCGATGTTTATAGCAACATCACGATATACGTCTTTGAATTCAGGTTATTTAAAAAAAGTGAAGTTTTTTTGAAGTGAAACTTCTTTAGCCGCGATGTGAAGTAAAACCGATGAATCAATTCGCCGATGAAACACTTCGCCGTGAAACGCTTCGGCGTGTTTTGAACATAGTGTTACCCAAATAATAAAGTATGGACACAATAGCTTTTCAACTGCATGGTTCAAACATTGAGTAATTATAATATTGCCATCAAAAATCGAATCATATGGAGCATGTCTTTGATATTCATATTGAAAACATCAACCTTAAACTGAAAGACAAACACTGACTGCTGCTTAGTAACAGAGTTGTAATGTACAACATTTTAAACTATATTTCAAATTTTTGAGAGTGACAAAAGAGTACACAGAGTATATTTCTGTATTGCATTTATTTTCCTCATATCTTTATGTTTTTGATACAAAATTCTACATATCGCATAGTTTTATGATACATATTAACCCTCTCCAGCCCTCCCTTAAAGCCCCCCTGTTCAGGTGTAGGGAATAAATACAAAAAAATCCTAAAATTTGTATGGGAGCTCACCTAAGGAGTGGTCGGAGGGAATAGGTCCCTTAAGAAAAAATGTTCCTTTTGCAAAAGTAATGGGGATTGGTCATACATATTAATCCTCTCCGGCCCTCTCTTAAAGCCCCCCTGTTCAGGTGTAGGGAATAAATATACAAAAAATCATAAAATTTTTATGGAAGCCCCCATAAGGAGTGGTTGGAGGGAATAGGTCCCCAATGAGAAAATGTTCCTTTTGCAAAAGTAATGGGGGTCGGTCATACATATTAATCCTCTCCGGCCCTCTTAAGGCCCCCCTGTTCAGGTGTAGGGAATAAATACACAAAAATCATAAAATTTGTATGGGAGCCCCCATAAGGAGAGGTCGGAGGGAATAGGTTCCCAATGAGAAAATGTTCCTTTTGCAAAAGTAATGGCGGTCGGTCATACATATTAACCCTCACCGGCCCTCCCTTAAAGCCCTCCTGTTTATGTGTAGGGAATGAATACACAAAAATCATAAAATTTGTATGGGAACCCCCATAAGGAGGCCGGAGGGAATAGGTCCCCAAGGAAAAAATGTTCCTATTACAAATGTAATGGGGGTCGGTCATGCATATTAAAAGACATGATAAGCAATAGGTTTTTGTATGAAAGAAAGTAGTGGTGATCATTTATTTTTTGTCATTCGTGCAAGACACGAGAAGCAATAGGTTTTTGTATGGAAGAAATTACTGCAGATCGTTTCTGCCTGTTTTGTCGTTCGTGCCTCTTAAATGATATAATACAAGTTGGTAAGTTCTTTGATGAGAATAAGTCTATGATTTCGCGTGATAAACTCAAATATAAAAATTCAAATATAAAAAGCACAAAAATGTAATAGTACCAATTGTGAATTACCAATTGTGAATTGGTACCAGAGCTGTAAAAGTGTGAATTAATTTTCACTTTTCATTCTCTTGTATACATTTTCAAAACTGAAATCCTTTTTTGTAGCATTCAGAGTGTGAACTCTTTAGGCTTTGGCCTTAAGACTGATTGAAATTGTATTCAAGACATGAATTGCAAAACGTAAAGAATTCACACTGAATTGAAATTTTAATGAATGCAGCCACCGATGGCTGCAGCCGAATTGAAATTGAATGAATGCTGCTGCCGATGGCTGCAGCCTCAAAGATTTAAAATTACAATTTCCATTGTAACGTCTGAAGTTGTTATGTGTGTTTGTGTGACTGTTGGGCCTGACTGTGATGGTGGTATATCATATACATATAGTGTTTCAAAGTTGAAAAGAATGATAATACTGAGTGCATTCATCATATTTATTTTAAGCCTGGCAAAAGAATGGGACTAATATAAAGTCCCATTCCTTGCAGAGCATTGAGTGTGCATTCTCTTATCTTTAAAGAGCGATAAGCATAAGCATAAGATTGCAATCTAGCTGATGTAGCTTTTGAATGCATTAAGGGTGTGTGAATTCTGAAATGACTGAATCCTCCTACAGCTCGTATTGGTACTACTCTCCAGATGAAGAGCAAGTCATAGGCAAATAAGCCATTGAGATACAAGAAAAAGGATTTCTGGTAACGAAGACACAGATTTTAAATTTAAAGTTATATAACCCATTATAGGGGGATTTTGCTAGGTGCAGGTAGTACCTGGTCAAGTCAAGAAAGGCGAGAAAAAACTTTTGGAAAAAGGGGAGAGCTTTTGTATACCTCCGAGATGTGTAATACGTGATTGTTTTTCCCGAGTCAGTTCACATATGTACGTCTAAAAATAACTTACTGGATGTATTAAATGACTCAAAGCAAATATTCAACACTGATGAGAGCGACTTTTATTTGACAATTCTTCCCTAAGGAAAGGGGAGAATAAAAGCTTTCTTTTTAATCGTTCAATTTTAATCATTAAGTAATTTTGGTCTGAATAAGGTCAGTGAGTGGTCGGAATAAGGAAACAAACTTAGGATCTGGTGCAGAATTTGATGTTATTGTTAAATCTGATAAAAAACACCAACAATATTAATGAAAACAACCATTTTTCTCAAAGAATCTCTTAATATGAAGTACAATTTTACAAGCTGTACAATAGAGTGGGTGGAAAAAAAATTTGAAAAGTGAATCATTTATTTTAAAAATTAAATTTAGTCAACTTCAGAAAGAAAAAAAAAATAATAATTTTATTGAACCTCTGGAAAAACCGCCAATATGGTGTTTTGTCTATAACTCATACATTTTATTTTCGACCTTAGAAAATGATTTACCGTGTAAAAGTGCTTAAGTAGCTAGTACTTCATTTATCTATCAGAGCTGTTGAACTTCTGAAGTCATATTCAATTGCTAAACCCTGTTCCCTCGATTATTATTTGTATGGAGACAGACTCACTTTACTGTTCAAGCTCCAATATAAGGTAATTTTTTTTATCATGAATAAAGAAATATACGCTTATAATTTGTTCAGAAAATTTATTCAAATTCAATTAAAAATTGAGATCTAACTTAATTAAGAAATTATTGAATTAAAACATGGCTATTATGTTTGAATTATTAAACATCAACCAAAGAGCAACAGCAATAAATGAAATATATATAAATATGACACTATCATATGATGGGGCCTATTAAAGACTAGGCAACAACAAGTAGCAATTAAGCTTAAAATCAACCATAGCAAATTCTTGAAAAAAAAGACTAGTCTAGCTGAACTAAGCTGAAAACCGGCTACTTAATTAACCATTTTTCGTTGAATTTTTTTTTTTTTTCTTTGTTTTTGTAGTAACATGCAAAGCAGCTGTGAATGAAATTGAGTTGTATGCAAATCGAGTGGAATGAATTGGAAAATCAGCTAAATGGTGATAAATATTAAAAAAAAACCCGGCTTGAGAAAACGAAAAATAAACAGTACAACAATAAAAAAAGAAAATCGAAAGAAAAAAAAAACTAAAAAAGTAATAAGCATGGTAACAGCTGGCGCTGCAGATTTTGACTTGACACCTTATTTTAATGCAGGTGTCAAATTTCAGTGAACAACGAGAAACTTGAAGACATAACGCTAAAAATTACGCAAGCGCGGCACTTAAGCTGCAACAGCGTCTTTGTGTTAAGAGCTTTGGGTGCTTTTTAGATCCTAATTAAAAGGCATTAAAATTAAATAAAAAAAAAACGATCACCAAAGTGCTTGTGGAGAAAACCTTGAAAGCTTTCAGTTAGACAAAAATAAGATTTGTTTTCATTATTCTTCTTTAATTGAAAGACTTAATTGAAAAAAGCTTAAAAATTTTAAAGAACCTTCAGAAAGTTAAAAAAAAAGCGTTAAATGCAGCACGTAAAATAAGTTTATTTCATAAATTTTTATAATAAGCCAACATCGAGAAAAAAAATGAGTCAAGCGGAAATACTGAATTACTAGTGTGTGAGGAGAGACAAGTTTAGGGAAGCACAGAAACACTTGTTGGCAAAACAAAAAAAAAAAAAAAAAAAAATAAATAAATAAAGTTACTTTTGTGGCGCCTCTTTTTTTGCAAAGTAGCAAATATTTTTAAATTTTGCAATCGAGTTGAACTTTAAGCGATTTTTTGAAACAATTTTAATTTTTTTTTTTTCTTTTAAATAACAAACAAGTCGAGAAAGAGCTTTAAACTTTGTCAACCAAGCAGTTTTTTTTATATAAATTGTTTGTTTGGAGTGGTTTTTGCTATAATTGTGCTCAACTTTTTTCGAGTGAGTGTATTGAATGTCGTAACAGCTTTGTTTAGAAGAGTTAAATATAAATACCTTTTATGCCAAGGTATGCAAATATAGAAAAAAAATCTTCTTTATCTAACTCATGACTGAATTTTACTGTGCATATCTCTTAGTTTACCCTACATGCGACATATGCGACTTAAAGACTTATAAAAATTAAAAATATATATATACACAAAAAAATTATGTTTGTCACTCCGTTTGTAATATATGTATTTAAGGAGGCGTGGAATTAGTAGAAACATGTATATATTCTTGATCAGCGTCAATAGCTGTGTCGACTTAGCCGTGTCCATCTGTTCATCGTCATGATGACTGCTGTAATTTTGAAGCTTTCGTTATGAAATTTAATTAATCAGCTTAAAAAGAAAAATAAAATTTGAAAATGAACCGACAGGGATGAAAACCACACCTTTCTTCCATACAAAGTGACGTCATCAAAATGGTAAAATCTCTAAAAATTTCACGAAAATTTAACTAAACACTTGAAAATTTTGCACACCACCTTTGATTCTAAATACGCACTATAAATTTAAAATTTGGCAAATTCAGATGATAACGACGCCTATATCTCATGCAAAGTGACGTCATAAATATGGTAAAATATCCAAAAATTTCTGAAAAATTAATCTAAACACTTGGCATTTTGCACCAAAGCTTTTATTCAAAAAGCCCACTCAACATATGAAATTTTTCAAAATCGAATGAAAACCACGCTTACCTCCCATACAAATGACGTCATCAATATGGTCGAATCACTAAAAATTCCACCAAAATGTATTCATTAACCATTTGAAATTTTGCACATAAGCTTTTATTATCAATACAAACTCCCAGTTTGAAATAAGTCAAAATCGAATGAAAAACACGCCTAACTCCCATACAAAATTACGTCATCGGAATGGTGAAATCTCTACCAATTCCATAAAAGCTTTCACGAATAAGCTTTGGTGTTCAAAATCTACAATAAAGTTGAATATGTATAAATTAAAAATCACGCCTATTCCCCATGCAAGCTGACTTTATCAAAATAATAAGACTCTTCATAGCTTCGGAAATTATATAGGTAGGTTGCTACATTTATTTCAAGAATAAATATAAAGAACTTTTTTTTCATTTTGATGTAAAATACAGAACATTTTTTCTATTTTTGCCACTTGAGACACGTACAAAAATAAGAAATACCACGTGGATAACGATTTCCGACGCCAAGAGAAGACGTTGATGCGTTAAAAACTATGTTTTGGAGATGTCTCAAGCGGAATGGGAAAGATGTTATAAAAAATGGTTGGAACACATGCAAAAATGCATTAGTCATAAGGAAGAATATGTCGAAAAACAATAAAGATAAAATATGAGGTCTTTATATTTATTCCCGAAATATATGTAGCAACCCTCTTAGTACAACAGAGTGTGGAGGTTCAACCAAGCCGAACGTAATACATTCCTTACTACTTGTAAATTGTATTTTTTATCCGTTTTACCACCGAGTGAACCAACCCTACCATTTTCGAATTCATATATGAACCTTTTCGGGTAGAAGCGTTAATTTTCGGCACTCATAAATGAACCTTTTTTGTATCATTCGTCGGACTAAAATGCCTCTCAAAAATTAACTATATTTTGTTTGGAAATGAGTTTAAAAAAAGAACCATAAATTGTACTTTTTTTGTTCGGAAATGAGTTAAAGAAAGAAATACATAAAAGTTATTTTTCAGCACTCGGAAATGAACTCTTTTTTAATCAATTCTTCAAAAGTTCTCTCAGAAACGAACTTTTTTTTTCTTCGGAAATGAGTTAAAAAATGAACCATAAAAAAAGTCATTTTCGGCACTCGGAAATGAACCCTTTTTGTATCAATCGCCGGACTGAATTGCCTTTCGAAAACAAACGTGGGGGTATAAAAATATTATTTTTTTTTACTCATTTAAAAATGCAAAAAAGAAACATTTATGATTTATTTCTAAACTCATTTATGAAAAAATATGGTTCATTTACGAGGAATTTTAACCTACTAATCTGATAAAAAATTATTTTTTTTGCGACTCAAAATAAGTTTTTTATGAATTTTGAAAAAAAAGTACAGTTTTTATTTATTTGAAAAGTTTCCACGAATTCAATCTTCTATAGCAAACACTTTTAATAAAGCGACAAAATAAAAAATCAAAACTAAAAAAATTCTACCCAAAAACGTTCGCAAAACTCTCACCTTACGGAAAACCTTCGCATGTGGTTCAGTGGGCAGTCTTCCTTTAATCTATGGTGGTTCAATGAAAAATACGCCTATGTAGTCTATAAGCTCCATACCAATCACTGTAGCGCAAGAAATACACAAACATGATCATTTTTCAGATCTTCATGCTGATAACTGGGAATTGTTGTGGTTGCTGTGGCTTTCAAAGAAGTAGCTTCGCTTAAAGCGGCAAATATTGTCAAAGAAGCAGAATATTGCATAAAAACACAAAAAAAAAAAAAAAAAATAAAACAAAAATGTTTTACAGAAAACGTTTTCACAGGTAGTTGGAACCGATCAGATAAAATCTCCATTATTTGCATGGTTATAGATGCGATGGTTTTGAAAGGAAGGAACATAAGATACTTAAAAATATTTCAAATTGTCATGGAAAGATTAATAATTAACGTAGAAATTGGTAAGAAATATAAATGACCATTGAGAACTTTTTTTTTCTAATTAAAAATTTAGTCGATTTCGCCATATAACATTAAATCTACACATTTGTATAGGCTTTAAAGCTTTTTTGAATGTTGAAAAGAATAAAAATAAAAAAATATAAAAAAAAATATAATAAAGCTTTGATCATGTTAAATTAAGCTTTACCAGCACATAAGACATAATTCACCGTAATAGATTGTCTGAAAAAAAATAATCTCTGAAAGAAGATAGCTACAATTTAATAGATATAAATCGTAAAAATGTTGGGGTCATGGCGCAGTGGGTAGAGTGCGTGACCCATACGCCATAGAACGCTGGTTCAATTCCATGCGACACAGAAAGTTTTTTCAATTGAATTCATTTTTCTATTCGGCCGTCAATTCGGCTGCAGACAATGGCAAGCCTCAGAGAGTAAATAATGCCATGTAAAGCTTCTTGAGAACATGCACATTAGCCACTCGGAGTCGGCATAAAACTAGTAGGACCAGTTCTCGATCAATTGTGTCCAAAACATTTAATAACACGCACAATACAATTTGATCATAAGAAGTTCGGTCAAAGTCCTTTCAAGGGCTGAAATATGGCCAGTTTATTTTATTTTATATTTATTTTTTTTTTTTTTTTTAAAATAGAGTTTTTATACTTATAACGTTTGTTGTATAACCCTTTTATTTTTTGGGCGATTACTCTCGTGGTTTTCACCTCCTTTCGCAATATTTATCTGAAGCTTTCAACAACATTTTCATATTTTGCTTCTTTATAATTATGGCTAATGTGTGGGAGTTGTCCCCCTTCGTATCTCAATTCTGTTCATTTTTGTGTTAGGGTTCCTTTTTGACAATATTTAATCATATTTCTTATATTAAGACTATACCTTCAATAAATGCCAAGATATCGTTTTTTGGAAGTAAGTTTGAATTCTATGGGAGATTTCACAGTTCTTGGCGTAAGCCGATCCATGTTAGTGCCAGTGATAAGTTCCGGTTAAATTTACTTTTATTAAAACTACTACCACCATCGGATAATATATTATCTGACCCATTTTTTAACCGACTTCAAAAAGGAGGAGATTCTCAAGTTCGTTGGTTAATCTTTCTTTTTTTTTTTAATGTATGTACATCGATAACTCCTAAAGCACTTGCCCGATTTCCGTAATTTTTTGTCAACAGATAGATATCATTAACGCGGAGGTCCTTTTTTAAAAAAGTGGGCGTTATTCGACAAGAATGTCACTATTAGAAAAACACTGTATTTCAGTTAATATTGACACTAGGGTACTGAAATTTACAGTAAAAATACAGAGGTAGGCACAGTTATTAAAAATTACGTTTTAGAAAGTGGGCGTTATTCACCAATGGGGTGTGGCAATATAAGAAAAACTCTGTATATCGAATAATGTTGACACTACAGTACTGAAATTTAGTACATGGGTAGGCACAGTTACTACAAATTACGGTCAAAAAAGTGGGCGTTATTCAGCAAAGGGGTGTGGAAATATTATAAAAATAATATATCTGAGTTAGCATTGACACTAGCGTACTAATATTTTGTATGCAGGTAGGTGGGTAGATAGAATCATAACAAAAGTGGGCGGGATTGTATATAGGGTGTAGCACTTTAAGGAAAGTAGTATATATCGGTTAATATTCATACTTGGAAACTGAAATTTGGCACAGGGCTAGGTAGAATCATTATAAAGTACGATCAATAAAGTGAGCGGGATTAAAAAAAGGGAGTGGCACTTTAATAAAAATTGTAAAGAGGCAGAAAAAAGAGGAAAATACCCAAAAAACTTTCAGGAATTCATAAAACAAATTTTAAAGCTTTTATGTTCATAAAGCAATTAATATATTGATGATAATAAAACTAATTAAAAATAATGGAAATAAGATTTCTATTATTATAATACATTTACATAACTTTTAAAATTTGACCAAGGAATTAATGGGAAAGTTATTTAAAATTATTTTTTACTTTGTAGTGATTTTGAAGTCGGTTTTTTTTTTGTTAAAAAGTTTTTATTATCAGTGATAATATTATTTTATTCTCAAATTTAAGGCATTTATTAGATGCATGTAAGGTATAATCCCCCCTTACATGACCTTATCCTCCACACACCCTTTATGTTATCAGTTACAATAACATTTGCCTATGTTTTAAATTTCAACACTGTAGCTATAATTATGAAAAAATCACAATATCACCGTTGGAGTTGTATGGGAGATACCGAGCACCGTACTTTAATGCAGTTAATTTTATTATATAAGCCTATTCTGTCGCTGTTTCATGACTAGGAATGTTTAAAAGAACCGATTTATTACTTTTCAGTTTAGTAGAAATTTAAGTAACTTTTGGGGAATTTTGTTTTGAAATACAGGCAACACTGGGTAAAAGAAATATATACCACAATAAATCACTTACATATTGGATATTTTTTTCGATAGCCACTACACCAGTAATCAGCAGTCTTCAATTACTACTAACTTGAACGGAATTCGATTAAAATTTTGATAAACCAAAGCGGAATTATAAGTGCTTTCAATACAAAATTTTCAATTTCCTACTAACTATTTTTTTTTTTTGCAAATATAAGCAAATTTGCCGTTTCAAAGAGCTGAATTCTTTAAATGTTTGAGACTTTCCTTATAGTGTGCATAAGATGGACAATGTAGGTCTGTGTTATCCGAGACCAAAATGGTTGAAGGGTTTTAGTTTTTATGAGACGACATTTGTATATAAATAAAAACTGTTTTATATAAAAAATATTATACATATGTATAAGAATCTAATTTTATGTTAAAGGAAATTCATAGATGTAATAAGGGCCCAGTTTGATGACAGATTTGCCATATCTCATAAACTAGAGCACGTAGAGTGGTCAAAGTACTAAAATAGGACAAGTACGATGTTTTTTTTCTGTTTTGTTTTTTTTTTTTTGAAGTCGTGGACCTTCAAAGTAAAGGTACCTTTCCCAAAAAGGTGTTTTATTATCTTTATTTTGACCTTAAATAGACCTATTAGCAATTGAAATGCTGAAATCATGTTTTATCAAAAATAACATTCATTTAAAAAATCTCCTAAATAAGAGGTCGTTGTGAGGTCAAATTAACTGGAAAGATGTTTTCGCAACTTTAAACTATACACTTAACATGAGCCCGTACAAAATGGGGCACCATATTTTATTAAAACATACCTTCTTTTTGCCATATCTCCTAAACTAGAGGTTGTAGAGAGGTTAAAGTACGTTCAGTGGTAAGGAGGTTTTTATAATGGATCCAAAGTTTTGACAAAGCGGAGAATCTTGAAAATATAGGTAGTTTTATTAAAGTTGTGCATGAGCCCATAATAAAATTTAATCATTAAATAAACAAGGAACTACTTGCGAGATGGTACTTAACTGATTCAAGCGATCATTGTTAAGTGACTTTGACAGTTAAATCGTTCATATTAGAGCAAAGCTGACAAATGACAGCAAATTCGAGAAAAAATAGCTGTCGTATTGCTTGTTTTTAAATTTTTCTTCTTAGCTGATATTGTAATATCTTAAACGAACAACAACAACTACAACAACAACAAAAACTGCATGCAACAACATACTAATTGCAATCGCGCTGATGCTAATCAACAACAATTCAATTTCATAGCAAAAATTCAGACTTTTAACTTATGGAACAACCAAGCGTTGCGTGCCTGATGACGGCTGCTGTTGCTGATATTGAACACGGCTTGCGTGCGTTCTTTTAACATATCTTAGCGTTATGGTTTTTTTTTTTCTTTAATTTTTTTTTTTTTTTGCTCCATTCGTCATTAGTTCAGGTTAATCGAACATGCAATCCTTAGCCTCTGGCAGAATTTTTTTTCCTTTAAGATTTTCTCTAGTAGATTTCTGTTGATTTTATTTTTACAACATCTTAAGCTAGGCTATAATTTCAGTCTTACAGATACAATCAAAATATTTTTAAGCAAGACAATGAAGCTGACTGTGTTAAGTGGCTGGCATTTAATTATAGTGTCTAAACCAATAATTTTTGTTAAGAGGTTGGTTCAAAACCCAGAAATATTAAATGTGCTTTATTAAAACTTTTTAAAATATTTGCCCATGTCTGCTTGATGAGTTGTAAATAATCAGATGTTGCTTAATTTTATTAAAAAATTAAAAAAAAACAACATTTAACATGGCTGTTAAAAAAAATGAACAAAAAACTGCCAGTCTGTTAATATTATTTGTTTATTATGACAGCTTATTATGTCGAAATTTTTTTTTCGACACCGACCAAGTTACAAGAATTCTTAAAAGCTACTTTATATCAAACATTTAAGCCTAGCCAACAAAATTAACAAAAATAAAAAAAAGGAAATAATAACAACAAAAGGTCAATAATAGAGCTGTAGAAGCTTAAGCTTAAGGTTAACAATAGTTAACTTATTTTTTGCCACTCATGCTGTGCCAGCTTAACAAACATAACTATTGTAGAACAAAAACCACAGCAAAAACAACAACAACAAACTCGAAAACGACTAAGCTTAGCTAATCAGTTAAGCCAAAAGAGCATCAGCTATTATTTAGCCACCACTGTAGTCTTGAGGGAAGCATCAACACATGACAGCCAGTGCGCAGGCGTTCCTTTGTTTGCTTGCAACAACCAAAAAGCAATAAAAACTGTATCTTAAAATAACTCAGATTTATAAAAGCTATGAAAAAAAATTAAAAAAAAAAATTCTAAAAAAACGATAAAAAATAACACAAAAGACGTCATGAAAAACTAAAAATCGCTATAAAAAATATATTAAAAAAAAAAAACTAAAAAAACCGAACCAATCTTTTTAAAATTCTTCACAAGAAATCAATGAATTCTTAACTTAATGCTTTGGTGTATTAATGGCAAGCTCAAGCACTACACATTACATCATGCGCCAAGTTTAAGCCAAGTTAGTAAGCTTTGAATGCGGCCGTGCGTCTGAATGTGGTGAGTGGAGTTCATGACTTGGCTAATGACTGCCTTAAACTTTACAACAACAACAAAAACAACTTTAAAAAACAACAATAACAAAAAATACATTGACAGCAACAACAATAAAAAAACAACAATAATAAATAACAACGTTTACCAAAAAATCAATTAACAAATCGTTGTTTGTGTTTTTTTAATGAAACGCTGCAGTGGTTGTTCACATTGTTGTAGCATATTAAATATTTGTTGCCAACACGTTGTTGTTTTTTTGTTATAATTTTCATGGCTGTTTTTGTTATTCTTATCATTATTTCATGTGCAGCTATGAAAATTATCAATGAAACAAGGTTTAAGTACAATATGTTTGAAAAATCCGGCTTTGTTCGGGATTCAAGATTTAAAAGTACTTTACTTCGAAGATTTTTCATACAAAATTTAAACCATACAATACAAAATAAAATTGTATTATGTCATATGCCATATGCCATGCCATATTTCATATCATATGTCGTGCCATGTCATATGTCATGTCATATGTTATGTATGTTATGTCATATAACATGACATATGTTAAGGCATATGTAATGTCATATGTCATTTCATGTGTTATGTCATATGTCATGTATGTCATATCGCATATTATGTAACATGTCATGTCATAGGTCATGTCATATGTCATGTCTTATGTCATCTCATATGTTATGTCATAATTATATCACGTCATTTGATATGTTACATATGTCGTATGTTATGTATGTCATATCACATGTCATGCGATATGTCGTGTCATATGTCATGTCATATATCATGTCATATGTCATATGTCATGTCATATGTCATGTCATATGTCATGTCATATGTCATGTCATATGTCATGTCACATGTCATGTCATATGTCATGTCATATGTCATGTCATATGTCATGTCATATGTCATATCATATGTCATGTCATATGTCATATGTCATGTAATATGTCATGTCATATCTCATGTCATATGTCATGTCATATCATATGTCATGTCATATGTCATATGTCATGTCATATGTCATGTCATATGTCATGTCATATGTCATATCATATGTCATCTCATATGTCATATCATATGTCATCTCTTATTTAATCTCATATGTCATCTCATATGTCATGTCATATGTAATGTCATGTATGTTGAGTCAAAATTTTTTTATTTCTTTAGAATTTTAGTTAAACTTTTCAAACTCAAAAATACTGTATTTCCGATAAAATAAGCGCTTCGCAACACAAAATTAAATCCTTGGGGCCAATGAAATTTAAATATTTTCCAACACATGAACGCTTTGATTTACGATTTATAGCAGAGTGCAAATCCAACACTTTCGCTCATAACTCACCATCACACACAGCTATAGGAAAATTCTCGAAAAAATTGCTTGCAGCTCAAGCAAATATAAGTTATTAACTAGACAAGATCACAATCGTGCGATCGAATAGACAAATTTAAGATGAAGTATTTTCCACCTTTGCTTAGTTGCAATAAATATATATTGCGAAATATTGTAGAATTCGAGTAATAAAGAACTTTTCTGACCGCCAGCTATGTAGAGCAGGAACAATGTTGAATGATCTACAACATGAATACTGCAGCACTAGAGGGAGCTGACTGGTCACTGCACGTAAACTATTCAAGGCCATAGGAATGCGCTCTATTTGCTTTGAGCGCCGGCAAACGGACGGATCGAGCTAAGCTCCGATCAGCTTAAGTGATCGTTACATGCGTACCGCGTATTACAATCATTTGATCATTGATGGCTTTAATTTGAGTTTATTGAGGTTTTTATTTGTTTTTTTTTCTAATTTGTTTTGTTTTGGCATCATTTTTTGATCATGCCACATAAACGATCGCTCATAATATAACATTGTCTACTTAACAACAAGCAACGCCAGAGCCAGACTTAAAGATATGAAATTGCTGGCGAACACACAGCAGGATGCTGCTCTGTGTTGGGTAAAAATAATTCAATGCTTTTGGGCATTACAACGGGAAGACGAGCTGTATGGGCACGAATGTGCGGCTTTTAATAAATGGCTAGTTTTTCTGCAAGATCAGTCGAATTATTGGCAATTTTAGCGCAATCATCTGCAGTATTATTTTGCAAGGCAACAGCAATAAATTTGAGCTTATTTTTTTTTTCATTTTCCTTAACACCCTCTATAGCAGTGTATTTACTGGTAATAACAACAACTCATTGATGATCAATGATCAATGATCGCTGATTGTCGATTATCGTTGATCATTGAATGTCGTTGATTATTGGGCTTTGTGTAGGAAAAATTATCGCCTCGTGCATTTTTTTTAATAGACGTCAGATAAAAGATCAAGCGATTTTTTTTAATAGACGTCAGAGAAAAGATCAAGTGATCAATTATGGAAAGATCACAAGAAATAGTAATGTTTGGTTAAAATTTTACATATATCGAAAAGTTATGTAATATCAAGAGAAGCTAACATGTATTTTTATAAATTTAATGAAACTGATCTTGCTTTATTTCTCTCCCAACAAACGCGGCAACTAATGTCTTGAATTTCATCATCGTGTGTAGCCCAAAAATAATATCTTCACATAACATACGGAAAACATTTCAGAAAAATGATCTTCACCTGTCTCAACAAAACCAAAAGAGTGTAAAAAACCACTCATCATCATTATCATTATCGTTATCGTCATCATTATAAAGTTTACCTCACATAAAGCGAGATATTCATAAAACTGTCAGACAGAATAAAACAAAAAAAACAAAAACAACAACAACATTTAGATTTAGATTTTAATATCAGCAGCATCGCATTACACCTCAACTCATGAGCTCAGCGGTTTTCCGCATCTGACATATTTTAGCGATTAGGCAATATTTGCATTTATATTTTTTATTATACTCCTGAAATAGTAAGATTTTTCCTTGATATATTTTTAGTGTTGTAATAAATTTGCCAGCACTGTTGTCTGAGAACTCATACCTAGCATTTTTATAGCATGTGTTTATGTGTCAGTTTGTTTGTGTGCACGTTAGTTGTGGTTTATTTTTTATAGCTGGCGGCGTTTTATTTACAATTGCAATCGAGGCAACCACAAATGAACGATCAATCCGATCGATAACTCAGTTCCAGCTGTCGATCGAACGCAGCATCTATTCATCCATCTATGCATGCATCGATCAAGCTATTCAGCTTTGCCATTTGCCAAGCTATCTGTCTGTCTGTCTGTCGTCTATTAATGTTTTTCTTTCTGTCGCTCTAAACATGCAACTGTCTGAATGTCTGTCCATCTGTGTCTTGTGCTTATTTGCGTGCATTTATCATCAACTTTTCATTAACATCAACGTCTCAGAAAAAAAAAAACAATTTTTGAAAATTGAATTAAATGCAAATTCAATTTTATTGCCGTTCATGTGGAATTTTATTTTGTGCAGTGGCGAATTACAAATGGGAACATTCTGTATGAGTTAAATTTTTTTTTCCACTTGTAGCTTGTTATGTGTGCATTTTATCTTTGCTGTACTATTCAAGAGCAACGAAGAATGCATATTTCGATTGGTTGCAGTTTTGTTGCACACTACTGTAGTTAATGTAGTAAATTTTGGTTTCGATAGAGCTAAAATGCTTATAAATTTGGAATTTTAAAAATACGCCTACTTGAAGTTTCATTAGATGCTGAAGTGTGATTGGACTGCTTTATCGACACTAGTTCATTTATGTATTTAGAAAAATTAGTTAAAGCCAATAAATTAGATGTTTTTTGATATTGAAATATTTTTTAATTGAAATTTATACATCAACATTTTTCATTTGGGCATTTCTTGAAAATGGACTGAAAATTAAAAACGCTCTAAATATGATTATTTCTTATTACCTTTAAGAGCAATACTTATAGACAGTGTATCAACAAGAGGTGTAGAGTTGCAAAGTCGCATTATTTAACAGATGGTCGATTGGCAAATGTTGACATATGTCATTACCGAAACACGGTAAATTTACTGTGTGATAACACTGTGTGACAGTATCATCCGAAAAATTCCTCTACCACCAACTATAACTTTAGGGTTGTAAATACTGATGAATTTTATTATTATTTTAATTATTATAATAAATTAAAGTGAACATATTTTGTTGCCACTAAACTCCAAAAGTACTGGTCCGATGTTTATAAAATAAGTTTTAAAATATCACATTTGAGCTGCAAAAGGATATAGGAATATTTTTTTTTACGAAATTTTAATAAAAAGTATCTTTAATTAAAGTGTAAAGTTTTTTAAAAAATCATCCACAATGCATTGCTTGATCGTTAGCTTTTCATGCGTTTGTCCTGCGAGAGCTTCAATAAACTTCATGTTGCTCTCTACTCTCTTCTCTCTTTGTTATCAGCAAGCACAACACAACAAAATAAACGAACAAAGTCGTCCGTTGACAGCTAAAGTAGAAACTCACGTGTTCTTATGCAATAATGTTCAATTCAACCTCAAACTTTGGTCGTACTTTGATTGTAAATATCATACTAAGGGGCAAGAATGACAGAAACAAGATTAGGCGTTCCGCAGTCACGTTATCTAATACTCTCTTTCTCAACTGACTGCATGACGTCACACAGCACTTCTGCATTACAAAATTAATGCAAATGTGCGATCATTTAGGCAAATTGAGGAAATTGAAAAAACATTCTTGCGGAAAAGTAAAGTAAAAATACCTACTCTTCTCTATAAATAAATTGATATTTTCGTATACGAAAAAATTTAAATTTTTCAAACTTTCACGATTTTTATCTCCTAAACCATTCGAGATCTATAAAAATATTTTATACTAATACGTTAAGGATATAGACCATATACAATTTGTGAAAATAAGGAAAAAAATATTTAGTATGTAGGACATAAATGGATGCAGTTAATGTAAACAAAAGTGCTGTGTGACGTCATGCTCCCTCTCTCTCTCTCTCATTTGAAGAACGCGTAAGAAAGTTCTATTGAGATTCGTGAATTAATAATTAAACATTTTAATGATGGTTTAATAGTCCGCTAAATAAGCGAAGTTGTTCAGAAGAGTCGATCGACAGTGTACGCTATCATTAGAAGGTTCAACCGTATCGAAAATAAGTGCAGAACTGGGCGCCCACCTTTGCTGACACTTAAAGACAAGCAGGCTATTGTAAGGGAAATTAAACGGAACCCCAGAAAAAGTGCCTCTAAATTAGCTTCAGAACATGAAAAAAGGACATCAGTTTCAGTTCATCCAAAAACGATATGTAGAAATATACGTAAAGCTGGATTCAATGGAAGAGGTGCACGGCGAAAGTTTTTTGTCAACGAAAAGAATCGAAAAATATGCCTTAAGTATGCCAAAGAGATTATCCAACATGACGAAAACTGCTGGGATGATGTCATATTTGTGGACGAAAGCAAATATAACGTTTTTTGGATCGGAAGGTCGGGTCATGGTGTGGCGAAAGCCCAATGAAGAAATGAGATTAGAAAACCTTTGCCCCACTGTGAAGCAAGGAGGAGGTTCGGTGATGGTGTGGGGGTGCATGGCAGGTACAGGAGTCAGTGAATTGGTTTTTATTGACGTAATTATGGATAAATTTATTTACCTAGGCATATTTTGGAATAGAAGAAACTTTTAAATATTACCAAGACAACAACCCGAAGCATAAGGCTGAGATTGTAAAGTTATGGCTTCTTTATAATTTTCTTAAAGTCATTAGCACCCCCTCCCTTCCCCCCTTCCCACCACAATAACTTGACCTAAATCCTATCGAACATTTGTGGGATGAATTAGAGCGCCAGATTCGAAAATTCAATATAACCTCAAAAGAAAATAGTTGAAAAGAAGGCTTCGAGAAGAATGAGTCCAAGCTGAGCCATCTACTACCGAAAAATTGGTAGAAAACATGAGAAACCGCTTAAAAGAAGTCATTAAGGCCAGTCATTAAATTTTTCAACAACAAAATTTTTTTGTATTCAATACTTTTGTCCAATCAGTTCCAATCAGTTCTCTTTTTTCAAACAAATTTGTACTTTATAAGTTTTATCTAGGCCTGTGCGAGTAGCATCGATCACTCGAGTCGAATAATTAGCATTTTTTGATTGTCTCGAGTTTAAGAATAACTCGTGTTATTTTTCGAGATTAGAGTTTTTATGTTTTAAAATATATGAAAATTTTTTTGAAAAATTATTCGGAGAAACTCGATAAATTTCGAATTTTTCGCTCAAACGAGTTACTTGAAAATACGAGATTTTCAATTCGGGTTTCGAGTCGAGCTATTCGATAAACGCCCGTAGCGAACGAGTAAAGTAAAGTAACAGATAAGATACTGCGCCTTTGAAATATGTCATAGTTTGTTAATCCGCACCATCTTAAACATGTTTTCATGTAAACATGTTGTGAATTATAAGCATGCCAATACAAATTGAAGTGAGAACAATTTGCTCGAATCAAATTCTCTGCAATTACTTAAATATTTTATTGAATCAAGTCTTGTTTCACGTTTTAGAATAACTAGGGTCGCCTGTGGTCGAAATTCGACCGTACCAATATAGATTTTTCTCACCAACCCATAGCCTGAACAGAATGAACGGCATCAGCGGCGCTCTCTGTCACAGCGTCATTTAACGCTGATATAAATTAAGAGAAAGCAACAACAACCACAACAACAACAACAACAACACCAATAATGCTATTCAGCTCTTTTTAAGTGTTTGCGTCACTCCCGCATTCTACTCTTGCTTTTGTAAGCTATCGCAGCGATGTTCAATAGAGCTTTGTCGCTTTGTAGTTTCTCATTGTTCCATTGGTAAAAAAAAGCGCTTTACATTTGCTCAGTTTTACCTATCTTAATGACAACATCTATATATATAAAAAAGGAACTTATGTTTGTAAGGCCGCAATAGACTCCTAAACTACTCATCCGATTAGCATGAAAATTTGTGTATGGAAGTTTTTTGGTACGATGCGTGTTCGTGGACTATCAATTTTGATCCACCTTGAACACCAGAGGGCGCTGTAGTACAAATTTTTTACAAAACTGCCTAAAACTCATAAACTGCTAATGCGATTAGAATGAAAAGTGGTATACAGTGGGTTTCATGTACGTTGAGTGTTCTGCTGCTATAGTTTTTGAACTATCTTGAACACCAGAGGGCGCTATAGTACACATTTTTTACAAAACCACCTAAAACTCCAAAACCACTCATGCGATTAGAATAAAAATTGGTATATAGTAGTTTTCAGGTACGATGAGTTTTTTGGTAGTATCTTCTTTGAACCACCTTGGACACCAGATGGTGCTGTAGTACAAATTTTTTACAAAATCGCATATTTTTAGTTGTTTTCTTAGGTTACATGTGCAAATATTTACAAAATATAAAATATTTCTTAAATTTAGTAAAATTAAAAAAATTTCCGTTATTTTGACATCAAAAACATGAACATATCTTGAAAACTATGAAAAATTTTACCACAACGATATATTTAATGCTACATCGTTGCTCAAAAATGAGAAAAAAACGATCAGAAATTTAATTTTGCAAATTTCGAGTCAAATATCTCTGCTGCTTTTGTATACATTTTGTTAAATTTGTTTTTGTCTTAAAGCTTCATCAAAGTACTATGAAAACCTTATTGCAAAAATACCGTTAGTTGAGTATATATATTTTAAATATTTTTTTCAAAAAAGGTCTGAAATTTTGGAGTTTTCCTCAAAAAAAGGCTCAAAATTTGTTTTTGTTGTAAAACTAATTTAAATTCAAATTCACAAATTGTCAACTCTATTTAAAAGTTATAACATCTATAAGCAAAAGTTATTTCAATATTACGAAAAAATTAAAAACCATTTTTGTGATTCAAAAAGCAAGGCCAATATTGTGTTTTTATAATTTTGAAAAAATATACAAGCTAAAAAATTAATTTCTTAGAAAAAATTATCTAAGTATCTCTTGCCAATCAAAAGTTATAGCCAATAATGTTTATCCAAAAAATATATGCGAAAAGCAAAACGCTGTCTGTGTGATGGCTGGAAACTTCAAAATTACTTAGCCGATAGAGCTGAAATTTTGGCAGTTTATTTTTTTCAAGTACGAGATGGCTTAAATTTCTGTCACACCCCCTTTTACCGACCAAAAATCAATAAAAATGCTATATTTCTTACAGTTTTCGTCGATTGGGCTACATTTTGGTAATTTAGTCTGTATGCTTACTGTCGGCAACTGTACTAAAACAGGGTAATGTCTATCTACTAGAAAACTGGGATGAGCATTATATAAGAGGGTGTGGCTCCACCCATACAGTAAAAATTTGTATTATCGAATAGCTTTGAAAGTAAAAGTAGCAATACTTACATACAAACTCAAAATGGAGTTACTATTTGGTGATCTCCTGCTACTGGGAAACTGTAACGGGCAGTGGAAAATAACAGTGGTGTCAAACTATGAGTCTAAGAAAAGTTTTGAATACACCTATTATGTTCCCATATACATAGTTGCAGGGTGCAGCAACGCGCGCCGGGAAAAGCTAGTATTCGAATAAAAATTATATTGTGCAAATCTACTCGAAAATACCTATCCATCGATATAAGTATTATGTGAATATGTTGGAGGTAACAAAGAAAAAAAGGGAACACAAACTTTTTTGTTTGCGTATTAATATATAGATGTATTTTATTCTTGTTTCAAGCAATCATTTATTTTACTCAATTTTAGAAATAAATGCTCATTATAAATTTCTTTTTCTTATTTATAGTTCTTTGTGCTTGATTTGAGCAAATGAGGCTTAATTTTAAATTTAATTTTGTTATTTTGCTTAATCTAAGAATATTATTTCTCTCCGTTTAATAATGATATATATAATGATATTATATAATAATGATATTCAATCAAATAATGAATTGAAAATATTTTTAGAGGACCATCCATATCTTGATATACGGAGTCTTAATTTAGTCATTTTGTATATTTTCACAAAAAGTGGGTTGTTGTCTCTTCTACTATGACATGCATTATGCATGTTCCCTGATAAAACAAATTTACCTTGCAACATACACGCTAACACATAATTTGACCAATTTAACTTACTTTATTATTATGTCTGATACATGGTCTAATAGCATTTCACTTTATTTGATGTAGCAATTAACAATAAACATTTGTACTGAAGACAAACAACATAACATCACAAAATATTGTCACGATTTAGGAAGTAATTTATTGCAACAAGCAAAAGGCAAAAACAGCAGTTAACAACTAGTTTAAACAAATTATTTGCAGTTTAAATCAGAGGCGTCGACAGCAGAAAACTATTAAGACCACAGGAGGTTGGGTCTTCGCATTAAACATTATTTGAGTGACATTTATTTCTTATTATTTAAATTTTTTTTATTTTTTTAAAATTTAAGAGTTTTTCAGAGCGCATTTTTGTGAGCGGTTTTTTTTGCTCAAACACCTTCGCTGGTAGCCCCTATGTATAGGGCACATATTTGATTGCATGTCAAGACATATTTAGTTTTTAATTATATAGAAGAAATTTTTACGAATTCATATAATAACATTATATAAAAATTTTCTCTAAATTTAGCTTCCCACCAATGTTTTTTTGTTTTTTTTTTTTGTCACTTTGACAGCTCATGTTTTTGGCAACACGACAATTAGACAGCGCGTCTGACATGCCTTGAGATTTTGAAGAGCTTCCAACTGCTTGTCTAGACTTTGACGTAGCATACAAGACTTCAATATAAGCATCATCATCATCAACATCAACATCTTCTACATCAACATCATAGAAAGAATTTTGGTGTCCATCAACATCATCATGCATTTTGGCAATCGATCTTCTCAAGCTCTCGCATGCATTTTCATTACAAAGCTTGTGATTGTGGATATTTGTAAAAATATCTAATTTACTTTTTTGTAAAAATAGTTCACCACACTTAGTACATTGACTGTACTGCGTTCGCTAGCTGATGGGGAAAGTTGCAGGAACGTGTCGGTTGTTACAAATATGTAAAAACTTTTACACGTGCCAGTAGACACAAAAACAAAACAAAATGAAATAAATGACACAATAGAAGTGTGTCGAGACAATAAAAAAATATGTAACTTGTTTTGACTAAGAACAATACGAGTTATCATGTAAATGACGTAGTTGGTGCAAATGTAAAAAGAAAGACGTAATAAAACTAGTGTTTTGAACTAACAACAATGAATAATATTTTTATTTCCAAACAAGGCAAAAATTTTAAATATTTCCTCGAAATTAAAACCAGTTTCCAAGACATTGTTTAAACATTACATAATAAATTTTTTTAAATGACTATTCTATTAATTCTAATAATAATTCTATTCAAATCATATTAAAACCATAGAAACTTTTAAATTCAAAATTAAAATTAAAAATTCACAATTCAAAACCCAAAACTGAAAACTCAAAATTCAAAATTTAAAATTCAAAATTCAAAAATTTAAAATTCAAAATTTAAAATTTATGATTTATAAATTTAAAATTTAAAATTTCATAATTCAAAATTCATAATTCATAATTTATAATTCATAATTCATAATTCATAATTTATAATTCATAATTCATAATTCATAATTCATAATTCATAATTCATAATTCATAATTCATAACTCATAATTCATAATTCATAATTCATAATTCATAATTCATTATTCATAATTCATAATTCATAACTCATAAATCATAATTCATAATTCAGTGTTCATAATTCATAATTCATAATTCATAATTCATAATTCATAATTCATAATTCATTATTCATTATTCATAATTCATAATTCATAATTCATAATTCATAATTCATTATTCATAATTCATAATTCATAATTCATAATTAATAATTAATAATTCATAATTCATAATTCATAATTCATAATTCATAATTCAAAATTCAAAACTCATAATTCTAAATTCAAGGTTCAGTTCAGTAGCTTTAAAATGCAGTTTAACAGAATTGTTAACTTATAGAGAAAATGTAAACATTCTAAAGCTTAAGTGTTTACAGTTCACTGTCTACTTAACAGAAAACAATGTTTGGCCAACGTTATTGCACAGAACGCAGAACTAAAAAATGAATATGCAAAGTTTTTTTAAAAAAGAAATACAAAATACAAAATTGATGATGAAATAAAAATAACATAAAACACTCAATAAAACTGTTAAGTCAAAGTTGATAATGTCACAATACAGAATTAAAAAAAAAAGAGATTAAAACTTTTAAAACAAAATGACAAGTATAAAAATCAAAACAAGAGAATATTGTTGAGAATGTTGATAATTCACTGGGTCGAAAACGTTTAGGGTCTCATCTTATCAGCACAGTTTAATAGCTCGGCGTTGCAACAGTGAGAATGTTAAGTAGCGTGTCGTTCACGGTAAAGTATTCGGAAAACGAGTCACAAGAAATCGATGAGAAGTGAGAAGAAGTAAATAACAAGTACCAATTCACAATAATGTGTGAAAAGCACTTGTTAATTTTTTTTTCTGTTATGATTGTTGTTGTAATTTAGATATGTCATTATCACTCGAATGTGCTTTTATTGAGCTTTGAGCGAAAAAGCGTTTAAGTGTGTCATTTTTCGTTTCATCTTTTTGTCGGTTAGAATTTTGTAAGTGAATACATGCCAGTTCACGTAAGACAAAATTTAAAGTTCTTATATTTAACAGTTGATTTTTCGAAGAAATTTTTGAACTTTTAATGCAAATCATATGCGTTTTGAACTTAAATTCGAGCTATTACTCAATTGCTTCTCTTGAGTCTTAACTCTTTATTCTCAATGTAACGTCTTTCTCAGTTCTTGTCATTCTTCAGGTAATACTTTTGAAAATTAATACTGGGTCTTTTTAACTTCATTGAAATAATATTTTTATTGTTATTGTGTTATTATTTTTGTTTTTTGTTTTCTTTTTTATTTCTTGCTATGACTGAATGTCTATCTATCAAAATGTGACAAACTAGTGTTGTGTGTGGAGCGTATTGCTCGAGGGCTTGTTAAGTTATCACGCAGTCGGTAGTCAATAACGAGTTTTTACTTTAAGATTCTTTGATTCGCTGACGGGTTTATTTCGCTTTTAAGCAGTTACTTATTTCATCTATTATTAATTATCTATATATTTATGCTGTTTGCTGATTTCTGCGACACTAACTGGCGGTATTGAAAGAAATCGGGGGAAAAAAAATTCCTCTTAACAACAACTACAACAAAGAAGTTGTTGACTTTTTACGTTGGGCTTAACACGTTGGTGGTAAAAAAACAAAAATAAAATTGTAGAAAAAAAAAATCATTATAACAGATGAAAAAAAAAACCGTGTTGTTCAACCTTACCTCCTGTTGATATCTAAAACTTTTTCAAGCTTAGTCGATTTTAAACACGCTCAGCGTGCGGATCGTTAAGAAAAAGTTCGCGCGTTTAACAGTTGTTAATTTTTATAGCAAAGTGTTAGAAAACTAAGTAAGGCCACTGTGCTTACGCACCAGGCAAAAATGTTTCAAGTGACAGAATAAAGCTTTTTACAAAAGCTGGCAATAATAATAAGTTAAATCCCTTAAATATAAAATTCATTACATAAGCTGTAAAGTGAAAATTTGTCTATATTCTAAGTTTGTTTTTTAAAAAAAGTTGCCCACCATGGTGCCAAGTTTACACCATTGTTCAACGTCACTTAAAAATGACTAATGATAGCTTATCTTTTAACTTGGCTGTTTGTTTTTTATTATTATTATTTTTTTTTTGGTCAAAACTTAATTAAGTTTACTTCTTGAATTAATTGAATGTTTATCAACTCACTTCAAAAAATATGCCTGCTCAAATCAATAATAATAAGTTGGAGTATCCCAAAGAATTCGTGGAAAGAATCAAAGCTCTAAAGCCGGACGAACAAGAGGCAGTGAAAAAGTTTTGGAGGTAACATCATCAAGAAAATATTTTAAGCTTTTACACTTGAAATGAGGTTTAATGATCTTTTAACGATCAAAGTTAAATCAAGGTGTAGATTATGCATAAGTTTAATTATAATGAAGAAGTTCAATAAAGTTTAAAAATAGACAATGAGAAAAAGCTGACCTTAAAGATGGTCAATAAAGACATACGGCAAACTTAAAGCTTTTTTCATAAAAAAAAATGATAGAATGAAGAATAGAATTTTAATTTTAAATTTTGAATTTTGAATTTTGAGTTTTCAATTTTGAATTTTGAATTTTGAATTTTGAATTTTGAATTTGGAATTTTGAATTTTGAATTTTGAATTTTGAATTTTGAGTTTTGAGTTTTCAATTTTGAATTTTGAATTTTGAGTATTGAATTTTGAATGTAGAGTTTAGAATTTGGAATTTTGAATTTTAAATTTTGGATTTTAAATTTTGGATTTTGAATTTTGAGTTTTGAATTTTGAGTTTTGAATTCTAAATTCCAAATTTTGAGTTGAGAGTTTTGGGTTTTGAGTTTTGAGTTTAAAATTGTGACTTTTGAGTTTTGAAATTTGAATTTTAAGTTTTGAGTTTTGAATTTTTGAGTTTTAATTTTTGTATTTTGAGTTTTTAATTTTGAATGTTAAATTTTGAATTTAAAATTTTGACTTTTCAATTTTGAGCTTTGAGTTTTGAGTTTTGAATTTTGAATTTTGAATTTTGAATTTTGAGTTTTAAATTTTGATTTTTGAGTTTCGAATTTTGAATTGTTAGTTTTGAATTTTAAGTTTTTAATTTTTGAGTTTTGAATTTTGAATTTTGAATCTAGAAGTTTGAGTTTGAATTTTGAATTTTGAATTTTGAATTTGTAATTTTGAATCTTGAATTTTGAATTTTGAATTTTGAATTTTGAACTTTGAACTTTGAATTTTGAATTTTGAATTTTGAATTTTGAGTTTTGAGTTTTCAATTTTGAATTTAGAGTTTTGAATTTTGAATGTAGAGTTTAGAATTTGGAATTTTGAATTTTGAATTTTAAATTTTGGATTTTAAATTTTGAGTTTTGAGTTTTGAATTTTGAGTTTTAAATTTTGATTTTTGAGTTTCGAATTTTGAATTGTTAGTTTTGAATTTTAAGTTTTTAATTTTTGAGTTTTGAATTTTGAATTTAGAAGTTTGAGTTTGAATTTTGAATTTTGAGTTTTGAGTTTTAAATTTGGAATTTTGAATTTGGAATTTTTAATTTCGAATTTCGAATTTTTAATTTTGAGTTTAGAATTTAGAATTTTAAATTTTAAATTTGAATTTTCAATTTTGAATTTTTAGTTTTGAATTTTGAATTTTGAGGCTTGAAATTTGAAATGTGAGTTTGGAATTTAATATTAGAAACTTTAACTTTTTAATTTTGATTTTATTTTGAATTTTGACTTTTTACTTTTGAATTTTGAATTTTGAATTTAGAATTTTAATTTTGAATTTTGAATTTTGAATTTAGAATTTTGAATTTTGAATTTTGAATTTTGAATTTTAAATTTTGGAATTTTGAATTTTGAATTTTGAATTTTGAATTTTGAATTTTGAATTTTGAATTTAGAATTTTGAATTTCAAATTTTGAATTTTGAATTTTGAATTGTGAGTTTTAACTTCTAACTTTTGAATTTTGAATTTTAAATTTTGAATTTTAAATTTTGGATTTAAAATTTTGAATTTTGAATTTTGAAAGTTGAATTTTGATTGTTGAGGTTTGAATTTTGAATTTTGAATTTTAATTCTGAATTCTATTTATATAATGAGTTTTATTTTATATAATGATTTCTTTTTATGACAACCTGAAACAATCAAAACATAGCAACTAATCTCTCTGCGATAGAATCAAAAATACACATGTGATTAAAATGACTGAAAGGTTAAGACGATTTGATAGATATTTTTAGGAAATGAAAAACAAAATTAATTCTATGAGCATTACTTTGGACTTTCAATGGCGCCCCAGAAACAAATCAAACACCCCACTGTATCGTGTGACTCGAATAGGGAACTCAACGAAAGAAATGCACCGAAATCAAGAATTATTTGCCATGATTTTGAAAAATAATGAATTATGACCAACGCATGTTAGTTGTATAAAAACATAAAAAAGCACCAAAAAGTAAATATAAGAGAAACAAAAAACGAACAGAACACAAAAAACAAAAAAAGCAACACAACCACTGTTACAGTGTTTATATAAATAAAATCTAAACATGTTCCAGAAACATGTTGCGGAGAAGTAAAATCAAAATAGAAATCAAATTTAGAGCAAAGCCCTATAAAATATAACAAAATCCACTTTGAAGAAAAAAAAAAAAAAAAAAAAAAAATACAAAAACATAAAAATAACAAAGTTCACAAATGAGGTGAGATCTTTTTACAAGATTTTGGCTTTCGAGTGGCTTTTGTAGAGCACGCATGCATCTCTCAGGCGCACAAAAAGGGGCAGCCAATGTTGACATGTTTGTGCAGGGCGAGTGCAGTTATACCAAATTAGAAGACATAAAATTAAGTTTATGTAAGAAGGAGAGAGAGAGAGAGCAAAACGAAGTTATAAAGAATGATGTGTGTTTTCAAACAAGTGTTTCGGATCAGTGAAGGAATGGCGCATCATTTTTAAAGGCACATCTTCCGGTGGCTTTGTTTTTTTTTTTCTATTTCTGATGGGAAAAGTTTTTAAAAATAAATAGAAAATTGAAATTATCATTGAAAAGTGAACTCTATTAATTTCATTTTGATTTTTAATAACTTGGTTTTAATATTTCGTCTGACATATCTTTTTGGAGTTGTGACACAGTTGTTTACAGAGTAAAAACAAAGTGAAATATGACCATATTTATGCCTATGTTATGATTGCAAAATTTAACTAATATTTATCTTGGCATATGTTGTATAATGATAAGAATTCCCAGAAAAGCTTTTAGAAGCTTTTGTTTATTTTTGAAAAAAACGTTATCATAACAATCATCTAGCCTCAAACAACATAATGATTCTCTGAGTGAAATTGCTTATGGAATCACTTTACATATCTTTCTACAGCTCATTTTTGAAATTTGTTGTATATTTTGTAAGCAAAGCATTAAAATTTGTTTTGCATTTTATTGGGTTTTTTTTTTTTCTAATCTAAAAATTTTTACAAACTTGCAATGCCAGACAATGCGCCGACAAAATTTAACTCAACAGCTCATAAATCATTGCAACGACAGCGTAACGTTGCCTTTTTTAATTAAAATATTTTTAGAGAAATATTTAAATTTTAAAGTTATACGCATATTTCCTGTATTTGCACGCGTTCTATCTAGTTTTTGTTTGTTTTGTTGGATTTTAAATTTTTGCTAATACTTATATAAATAATTCATTTTTGGCTACCATCTACATTTAATTTTTTAGAATTGCGTTTTCATTGTTGTGTAAATTTTTATTTTTTGTTTTTTTTTTTATTTTTAATTTAAACAAAGTATTTTTACTGTTCATTTTATAGCACATCCAATTAATTTGAATATATGGCGTCGCTTATTTTTGTTGTTGCATTCTATATTTGTATATATCTTGTTTTTCTACATTTTTGATATTTTTGTCAGATTTGTTGATATATTTTTGGTTTTTAAGATTTGTTTTGTTTTAGTTTTTTTTTTTTTTTTGATTTTTTTTTCAATAAACATTCTAATGAAGTCCTTATTTTGTCTATTTTCAGGTCGGTTGTAATGCGCTCCAATCGCGCCTTCTCAGAAGAAAATGGTAAGTTTATGAGCTACGAGTAAACAGATTTTGTGAACCAGCAAATTATATAAACTATACACTACGTAATTAATAAGTAATATAATAAAAATTTATTTATATATAATAAAAATAAATGGTTCCAAACAGAAAAAATAATTAAATAAATTGGAATTTGAATTTATTATGAATCAAATTATGAATAAAATACATAATTCATGAGTAAAATGACAAAATAATTTTCTTATTATTATGAGTGTTGAAGGACTTTTAACACCTAAAGTTAGAAAAAATTCAAGAAATTATTCAATTAGGCTTCGTCAAAAATTTGTTTCAATATTGTCGCAACTTAAAAGTTTATTTTTAGTTAATTGACTCAACTTAACTGCACACTGGTAACTCGAAAATAAAGTCTCTCTTTCCAATATTTCCTTTTTAACCAAAAGACCAAGTATAAATTTCTCGTTAAATGGCTTTCCAACAAACAATTCAACTTCCTACAAGCTGTTGAGAGAAATATTTCCCCTTCCTTGAACACTTGTGAGAAACTTCTACAAAGTTCATTTTGAGCACTTAAGAGTTTTGCTCTCGTGTGAATTAATTTCGCTTTCACAAGTAATTTAGAAGCTTCTTGAAAACTAATTGAGCTTCACAAAGTTTGCTAAGGAATAACCCTTAACAAAGTACTCTCACGAGAAACCGGTCTTACATAGACAGCCTCGCTCTCCCAAATAAAATATTGCTTGTTTGAAAGCTGTCTGAGCTTATACACGATGTATCAACATGAGATGTAAGATTTGTTTTTTTTTTTAATCAAAGTAAATTATTGGTAAGATTTCTCCTAAGTTTTTATGTATACTATTAAATAAAATTTAAGTGAACATATTTTGTTGCCGATAAACTCCAAAAGTACTGGTCCGATTTTTATGAAGTAAGTTTTAAAATATCACATTTGTGCTGCAAAAGGATATAGGGGTAATTTCCTTACGAAATTAACATAATAAGTATATTTAACACATGGTACAATAAGTCCCGAGACTAAGTAATAAAAAAAAATTTTTTTTGCAAATATTTTTCTTTATTCATCACCATAGGTTTCTTCAATAGCAATACATTCATTCCACCACTTTTCTAACTTTAAAATACCGGTTTTGTAGAACGATTTGTGCTTCGCCTCAGAATACGTTTCAGTTTCAGTCATCACCTCTTCATTGGAGCCAAATCTCTTGCATTTTTTTGAGGTCAGCAAAGAGCCAGTAGTCACTGGGGGCCAAATCTGGCAAATATGGTGGATGAGGAAGCAATTCGAAGCCCAATTCGTGGATTTACGCCATCGTTTTCATCGATTTGTGATACGGTGCATTGTTTTGGTGAAATTGAATTTTTTTCTTCTTCAAATGGGGCCGATTTTTCGTGATTTCATCCTTCAAACGCTCCAAAAACGTTATGTAATCATCGCTGTTGATTGTTTTTCGCTTTTCGAGATAGTTGATGAAAAAAATTCCATGCGCATCTCAAAATATAGATGCCATAATCTTTCCAGCCGACTTTTGTGTTTTTGGTCGGTTTGGCCTGCTTTCATCGGTAGTTGACGACCAGTAGCTGACGACCGTTTTGATTCTGCTGTGTAATGTTGGATCCATGTTTCATCCATTGTCACACACCGATGCAAAAATGCATGTTTATTCTTTGTAAACAGTGCCAAATAGCTCTCCGAATCATCGACACGTTGTTGTTTTTGGTTCGGTGTGAGAAAACGCGGAACCCATTTGGAAAGCAGCTTTCTCATCGAAAAATGTTCCTGTAATATTGTTTCCACTGCCTTTCAATATCTTCAGAGCCTCAGCTAGCTCACGCACCTTCACTTTACGGTCGGCCAATACCATTTTGTGTACTTTTTTTATATTTTGTGGAACAACTGCCTCATTTGGGCGTCCTAAACATTCAGCATCATTTGTGTCTGAACGACCAAGTTTAAACTCAGCATACCATCGGCAAATGTTTGCTTTTGACGGAACAGAGTCCGAATAATACCATTGCTTAACTTAGACGGTATTTTTTCCCATAAAAAAACAGTGATAAATCAACCCGCAGAATTGCTTTGAATCGATTGTTTTGAAAATATCAACAGTAGCGTCATTTAAATCATTGCAACTTCTGAACTAAACGTTAGATTGTCATAAAATTTTTACACATATTGTTTGAAGGTTGGAATTATCGATATTTCATTAGAGGTGCCACCTACCAGTTAGTCTCGGGACTTATTGGACCATGTGTTAATTAAAGTACAAAGTTTTTTAAAAAATCATTCACAATGTCATGCATTGCTTGATCGTTAGATTTTCATGCGTTTGCGCTGCGAGAGCTTCAATAACCCATTAGGAAAAGCGATCATTCCAAGACAGCTTCTTGGCACATCCCTTTAAGATTCGGCAATCATACCCCTTCCCTTTGTCACATTTTCGAGCACGTAAGAAGTGATTAGTAAAGAATCCGAGTACCTTCGTTTGGCAATGAAGGAACGATATGGATGTCGATTTGTTTTGTTTTTTTTTACTTTTGCATGTTTCACATTTTCTTTCCAACACATCGCTTTCTAGCTGTCATCTTCATCTCCTAAGGAATTAGTGCCATCTTCCAATACTTGAGGCAATAAGAAAAGATATATCGCTTTAGATAAGTGTTCGCTTACCTTCCGACTGGGAAACTCCATGTTGCTCTCTACTCTATTCTCTCTTTGTTCTCAGCAAGCATAACACAAATAAATGAACAAACAAATACATATACATTCATAATTTGCTGAGCTTAACACAAACGAACAAATGATTTCACCACACCAATTGCCAATTTTATCGAAATAGATTCCGATATGTTGAAATAAAATTTGATGTGGTGAATTAATCCAACACGGTTTTGTTAAATGGGGATTCACTGATTCACTGACCTTCAGCATGTTCAAGAATTTTTTTATATTGAGTTTTTCGGCTCTATCTCTCTCCACTTTCAATGAGACGACCTGATGTATAGTATATATGTTTTGTATGCATGTATTTGATTCGCGGCACCGTGGTTTTCCTGTAATTTATAAATGAGCTAGAGAAACAAACGGTCGACTTTTTATTTTTATAGAAGTGACATTGTGTGATTCACAAAGTTTTTTATAAATTGATAAACTATTGATAGAGAGAAAACATTCGAGTGTTGGAATTGTTTGCAGATGTTAACATAGATCCTTTTGATCTCAAAGAAAGAAGTCTAACGCTGTAAAATCGCAAGATCTCAGCAAAACGCGAAAATCGCTAACCGAGAAATTATGCCACCAGGGAACTTTGTGCTGTACGGCTCGATTGTTTTGCAACTTGTATGGTACGTCAAGTTGAAAGTGTAGGTCGTTTGTATCCATATACTCCATACCCGACCACAAAAATATTGTTTATCAGGAACTCTGTAGCGCTCTCCATTGACTCTAACGACTCCTCTGTAGTTATTTTCGAAAAAGGAAGGCCCCATGACGTCTCCGGCCTACATTCCGCATTCAGCATTGGCATATCCAGAATTACTCGCGAGTTATCGGATCTGCAAAAGTGCTTTTGTGCTTATTGTACTTATTGTGCTTATTAACGTAACCACTTATATGAAAATGAGCTTGGTCAGAAAACACGATCTTTTTGCAAACATCATCCTCACCAAGCCATATTTTCCAAGACTTAATTGGAGAATATACGGCGCAGGTGGTAGTCCGCCAGCAGCAGTTCTTGAGTCAATTGGACCTTCTACGAAACAGAGCTTTTGTCAAAGCTTTTGTCAATTTTTGCTGCAGTGTGAACGTGGAGAGGTCGCAATCTTGAGCACATTGACAAATTGAGGTGTAACGAGGTCTAAGGGATGAGAGACAAAATAGAAGGGATTGTCGTAGAAACATAAAAGACGGCATGTGGTATTAATCCATAAATATACGACGCCACAGAAACTTTTATTGAGATCGGCCAGGGTCTTCGCCCACCTTCTTTACGTGGGCTGCTACCTATATTTCGGGATCTAAGAATCGACATGACCACTTTTTTTAGAAATTGTCAAATGATGTAGAATCTTTCATGTAAAATGGTACATATGTATGCTGGTGGAAGTAGTGCCCAGGGATGCCTCAATCTCACGGTATGTCACATGATTGTGACATAAAGCATTATCAGTTCACGCACAGCATCAATGTTTTGTGTCACAGCAAAACCTTTATGAAGCTCCTCACGAAATTCGTCCGTGACGGAAGTACGATCCCGTTTGAATTCTGTATACCACCAATTAACAGAGGCCTTGAATAGTGTTTCATTGTCAAAAGTCAAACTGAGTTTATCGATGCACTGTTGTTGAGTTGAATTCACGTCGAAAGTTGTAAAAAATAATCGCACAAAAATGTTCATGTGCTAATTTCAATGTTTTTTGCTCAAAAACATTAAACAACACAATAAGCTCACGTACATAAAAACGTTTCGAGTAAAACGTTGAGCTAAAAAATGTCAAGCTTTCTAATGAAAACGTCTGGAATTACATTAGCGTTGCCAGATCCCGAAATATAAGTAGCAGTCTATGTAACATTCGTGATTGAATGCGATTATTTGTGATTAAATACAACGAATTCAATACTTTTTTCACATTGTAGCAGCTCACCCTTTACAAGAAAGTGACCGCGAAATTTCCAAAAGAAATTTAAAGAGATTTCATTATTCTCACTGAGGTTTTCACATTTCGATTGAAATCAACCAAAAAATTAACTAAAAGTTAAATAAATGTTAGGCTTCGTAGTAACCTCCAAAGCCAATCAACAATGCTTTTAAAACAAATTTGATTTTCATTAAAAAATTCCATATCAACAACAACAGCTGGACGCATTACAACCAATAAAACCAATCGACAAGTTAAAACTATCTTTCAACTTAAGCGTAGCCAAGTTTTATGAATGAATTTCATTCATAAAAGTAACATGAAGCGACGTAAGAAAAATAAGAAAAAAAATTGTCTCCAATTAACTTATGGTTAACGTTGATTACGTTATATGTTAAATACCTTAAAATGAGCCAGAAGTTTGTTTTTTTTTGTTGTAAATAAGTTGCGTGGGAGAATTTGTTTTTTTTTGGTCACGCTGAATGCGTTGGCCATGAGCGGCTTGATGTAAGGTAAGAAATTATAGAATTAGAGATGGCTGGAAAGCTGCTTGGGAAACGTTTGACTTTTATTAATGTTAAGCTTGTTTTCACTTTAGATTTCTAGAGCTCAGCTTATTTTAGGGATTTTTTAATTGAAAACTAAGTTTGATTGGAAAAGAAATTAAGTAAAAGAAAAATATTTGTAGAAAACATGATCTTGTCTATTGACCCAATTTCTATGGGTTTCAACGTTGCATTTTAATTAACTGGACCTAGTAAACTGCACCCATAACTGTTTTCAAACATTTCAAACCTTTATTTGTTATTTATGAAGCTGCGCCTCAAATTTTGTCAGCCCATCAATATCATCAGTTCCACCATCAACATGATCATGATCTATCGCCATAAAAATTGCAGTAAATACAAGTTAATTAAAAAATAAAAACCAAACATGAACTTATATTTATTGGAGCCAGTTTAATGCATTTTTATTATGTGTGGGCTGCTGCTTGGACGCCTTCAAAATACATGAAACAAAAAAAACAACCTAGTTGCAAGCTGTGCTTAGCACAGCGACAGCAACTCCTCAAATTTCCCGCCAGCTGTCTGAATGTCTTAATTTTTTATTGGTTACCGCTAAAAAATAAGTGTTGCTAACAAAGAGGCGTTTATATGGCCCACCATGAAAATTAAAGCCAACGTCATGTTACAGGAAAGAATAAAAAAAAAAAAAACTACAAATTCAAAGCGAAAATTAGTTGATATCTTGAAGCAAAATGTTGCAGTCTGAAAGTCGTTTTGTTTTTAATGCTCCGGCAGTTGTTTTTATTTTTATTGCATGCCTGCTTTTCATTTAAGCTGGCATAACAAAAGTTTTGGCGTTGCCACTTTTTCTTACAGTTCATTGCTTCAATATAAATTTGCCGTTGTTTTGACTGTTGTGTGGGCTGCAAATGCAGCAACAAAAAAATGCTGTCAGTCGTAATGTTGTTGTAGTAAATTTTTGATGAAGTGTTAGTGTAACTTTAGATTAGATCGTGAGAGAGATTCGTTGCGTTAAAAAAGATGACAGAGAGCTGAGATTCGTTAAGTTTCAAGAATTATTAAAGCTGCAAATTTTCACGTTGAGAAAGAGAGCGGAATCAATAAAGTTTTAGTTAAGTATCAAGAGTTTTAAAATTTGCAAATTTTCAACAAAGAGACAGAGAGCTGCATCGTTAAGTTTTTCGTTAAAATTCGTAAAGTTTCAAGAACTTTCAAAGTTACAAATTTTCATCAAGGAGACAGAGAGCTAAATCGTTAAATTTTTTATTAAGGTTCGTTAAGTTTCAAGAATTTTTAAAGTTGCAAATTTTCAGCAAAGAGACAGAGAGCTGAATCGTAAAATTTTTTACTAAGATTCGTTAAATTTCAAGTATTTTTAAAATTGAAAATTTCCACAAAGGCTACAGAAAGCTACATCGTTAAATGATAGCTAAGTTTCAAGAATTTTCAAAGTTACAAACTCTCACTGAGAAAATAGAGAGCTGAATCGTTAAATTTCTCGTTAGGATTCATTAGGTTTCAAGAATTTTTAAAGTTGCAAATTTTCACTAAGAAGATGGAGAGCCGAATCGTTAAAGTTTTTATTAAGATTTGTTAAGTTTCAAGAATTTTCATAGTTGCAAGTTTTCACCAAGAAGACAGAGAGCTGAATCATTAAATTTTTATTAAGATTCGTTAAATTTTAAATATTTTTAATGTTACAGACATTCACCAAGGAGACCGAGAAAAGGAATCGATAAATTGTTCGTTAAGTTTGAAGAATTTTTAAAGTTACAAATTCTCAACCAAGGCAAATGAGATCTGAATTGTTAATTTTTACGTTAAGATTAGAAAATTTCAAGAATTTTTAAAGTTGCAAAATTTCACGTTGAGACAGAGAGCTGAATAGTTAAATTTTTCGTTAAGTTTCAAGAATTTTTAAAATTGCAAATTTTCACCAAAGAGGCAAAGAGCTGAGTCGTAAAATTTTTAATTAAGATTCGTTCAATTTTAAGTATTTTTAATGTTGCAGATTTTAACCAAAGAGACCGAGAGATGAATCGTTAAACTCAATAATTTTCGTTAAGTTTGCAGAATTCTTAAAGTTACAAACTCTAACCAAGTAGACATAAAGTTAAATCGTTAAATTTTTTGTTTAGATTAGTTTAGGTTCAAGAAGTTTTAAATTTACAAATTAAATTTTTCGTTAAGATTCGTTAAATTTTAAAAAATTTTACTAAGGTTGACATACGGTCAAAATCAAATATCATACGTAATTTTTTACTATGCACCAGGGATGCGCCAGGGTGCAAATTGTGTTCTAGGTCGATGTTTTTGTTTAATATCTTTTAACCCTTGGTGGGGCACACTTTTTCTACTGGACGAAATTTGAAATTCGTAGTACCTGATTAGGATTCCGGCATTAGAACTACGAGACTATACGAATACGTATAAAATATGATGTCAGTCAAGTGTTATTTCTTAATTTAAGCAAAATCATTTTCCTGGTGTTCACACGAAAGGAATTTTTCGTTTACCGCTAATAAAAAATTCATTTGCCTCAAACGAATATTCAGTTGTCATCAACTCATCATTGTTATTTATAATATTAATTATCTTTCTCCCTATGCCCATCCGTCTTCTTATGGATTGCACTCATCGCACACCTGTTGCTCCGTCCGCGTATTAAGCAAAATACCAATTTGTCCAATATGGTAACAATTTGTCCAAAAAGTAACTCTGAACTATTAGCGTTGTGTGTGTACAACGAAGGGAAAAACAAAGGAAGTTTTCAGTTTGGGAAAAACAATTTTTCAATTGGTGCAATTTAAAAATCATTTGCGTATATGACAAACGAAATAAATTACCTGCAACTAAATGACGCGTTTCTCGCAACTGAACTATTACTATGATGACAACTGTTGAAACCTTTGGAAATAACGATTTCAAGCACGACAAACGAAGTTCGTTTGCGGCAAACTGGCAAAAAAGTTTTTTGTTTTCTTTGCGGGCAAACTTTTCCCTACGCGGAATGGCAGAAGCAAGTAAAAATTACTTTCCAAGTTTTGCCTCTTTCTTTACAAATTAATAAAAAAATGTTTAAATAATTAAGTGTGTCCACCTGATCAAGATTGCAAAGGAATTAGATTTGAAATTTTTGTTTAAATAAATTGCTGTAAATAACACAAAAATTAAATTTAATATCCTCAAGTAGAAAATTATATCCTCAAAAATGATTTTGATAAATATAAATTTTCATAAATATTTTCCACGCATTCAGAGATCCGAAAACAAGTGGGCGCATGCGTGACTGACCGAAATTTAATGAATGAATGAAAGACTGAATGAAATTAAGAAAACACACTGTGAATGGCGAATGTTAAAAAAAAAAACCAAAAACTGGTTGCAGCTTAAATAACCGCTCAGAGAGTTGAGCCAGCCAAATTGAACGAATTCAAATGCATGGCACACATGGCCAACAGCTGCACAAACGCAAAGCCAAGCAACTAATTAAAGATGCAGCGCACGTTTAGGTTGCAAAATTAACAAAATAAAAACATAAATAAATAAAAAAAAATCAAAATTGCACTTAAACTTGTCCACATCTAATAGATGCGCGGGCTCTTCAGTTTATCGCAGCCATTAAATTTGCATTAAGAGTTAATTTTCACTTTTTTCGACACTGATAGCGGCTTTCGAAAAAATTATGCAGCCAGCAATTTTAATTTGACAACAACGTTTTTAAATGACTTACCTACGTATACAAGCAGACAGCCAAGCCAATGGCTGGCGACATACTGTGGCAGTAGCGCGTTGTGTTGGTTTTGAACTTTTAATGTAATTCGTAGGCGCACTTCAGATAATTTTATGACACCTTGACGACCGTTCATCAAGCTTAAATATATGATTCCCCATGGACTTTAGCTGTTACCAATGAAGTCGTTGTATAAATTTGTGTTGTTCTGTTCAATCTTAGTGCTGCTAATTGTGTAGGTTGCATATTTTTTTCACATCACTGTGTTGTGTGCACTTTCGAAGTTGTATTTTTAAATGGTCGGTCGTAAAATCGGCTTAATTACTCTACAGAGACACTAGCTAAGGCATCAAAGTGTTAAAAAGATTTTATTTTTTTATTTTATCTTTATTACTTGCGGCTCTATTTGTGAGTTTAACATGCTTGGGACCAATTAATGGCAATGATTTACTATTTTTTTAAATGGTAAGATATTTTTTTATGAGAATAAATTAAATGGCAGTGAATAAACTGGTCTATAGCCTGTAAAATCCTTCAGATTTTAAGGTTGCTTTAAAGCGCTACGACTACCTTGAGAAACCTTAAGAAGTGGTTTGAAACCTATGGCAAAAAAATTTCTGGACGTTGAATTGCTTTAAATTTTACCTTTTTATACCTATGAGTGTCAAAATGTTCCACTATATACAAAGCGATACTTAATTTTACCAAAACCGCATAACTGACAATAGAAATAATACACAGTAATCTTTGCTATAATGCATTGCTTCAAATTCAAATTTGAAAGCCTTTTAGGTTCAAAATGTAAGCTTAGTAATATTTTGAATTAAAGGCAATTTCAGAAAATTAAAAATATTACATAGCAAAAATACTTCTTGACATTGATGCTATTAAAATATAATTTTTATATGCCTTTTCTTCTATCTTTACAATTTGTACTAAATACCAAGCAATGCTGACAATTTAAGAAACTTATAAAGAGTCTTGATCAACTTCTTAGCCTCTTTACTTTTCAAACTAAACTTCTTTACTAAGCTTTTTTACAAACCAATATTTTTTAGGTACACAAAGTTCTTGAAACCCATAGCAAAAAAAGTTCTTGACACTGTAATGCTTCAATTTAAATTTTGAGAGGTGAAAATTATTTCAGTTTTTCATTTTATACAAAACGATACTTTATGTTATCATAACCGCATAACTTATTTAATTTTTTATGGTCCATAGAGTTCGTATTTAAAGTTTTTCAAAATTTTTTGCCTTCAAAAACATTGTCAAATTTAAAAAGTCTTTATTTTTCAAGCAATTATATTTCTGGACTCGAATTGTTCCAAATGAAAATTTTTTAAATTTTTAGGGATTCGCCTTTTCTATTAAATTCTCAACAATAATCGGTTTTGCAAAAACCGATAGGTTACACTGTTAAAAATTTATAAGAAAGTCATGCTTTGCTTCAAAGTCAAGAGCTTTACTACTCTACCATTCATATTTGATGCTTTTATGCCTTTAGCTTATCAAACATCTTATTGAAACCTATAGCAAAAAAACTTCTGGGCACTAAAAAATATCCAAATCAGTATTATCAAGCTTGAAATTATTTCAGTTTTTCATTAAATACCAAACGATGTTTGATTCTGTCAAAACCGCATAAGTGACAATGTAAGAAATGTAAAAAATATCATATTTTGCATTGAACTCAGTTAAGATCTTTTTAGGTTGGAAAAAAAAACATTTTCAGAAAATTCAACAAGTCTTACAAACTATAGTAAAAACTTTTCTGGACACTGAATTGCTTCAAATGAAACTTTTCTAAGCTTTTGAGTGTTCAAATTTTCAATAAAATCCCAAACTATATTTGGTTTTGCCGAAACCGCGTAACTGACAATATGAGAATGTTTTAAAAAGTCATTAAATTCATTTTTTTTCAAATTTAAAATTAATTTTTTTTAGTGTTTCAAGCATTTTCACTTTAAGAATTCATGTTTTTGGTTTAAATGTTCTTAAAAAAAGCATTATCTTAAAACTTAAGAGGCTTTTACGGAAATATCTGGACATTAAATTATTGCAAAATAATTATTTTCAGTCTTTTTCATTTTAACTCAATTTTTCAATAAATAGGAAGCTAATATCTTTTTTTTTGCGTTTCTGATTTAATAATCGAATTAAAACCGACTGAAAAATGCTCAGAACATGTCTTGGCAGTATTACCAACTTTAATTTAAAATCCGATAAAATGTACCCAAACTTTTATGTTTAGCTCTCCTGAAAAAATTTGGTGTGGACCCTTTTCCTGTGAAACATCACATTTATGGACACAAAACAACTTCGAATGAAAGCTTTTTAACTCATTAGTGTTGTCACTCTCCAATTAATACCAAGCAGTGCATGATTTAAGCAAAACCGCTTAACTGACAATGTAAGTAATAAAAGTTAAAACATGCTTTTATTATCTAAATCCACTGTTTCCAACTGGGCTCCTTTTCTGAACAGTTTTTATCAAGCCAAAAGCTCTAGTCACTAGATAACGCTACGAACAAAACAAAAAATCGTTTTATAAGATAAACTTTATCGCATTTTGCTGTTAACATTTTTTGTGTTTGTTCATAACTAAAGATTACAAATCTAGGTATGCAGAATATGAGTAAAAAAAACTGCTGCTAATTGCCCAAAAACAATATAAAAAAAATTGATAAAAAATAAAATAACATTAGAAAATCTGGAAAATATGACGCTAGAATTTCTGAGCAATACAAATGCTTCAGTTTGAAAACGCGCGGCGGTTAACAAGGAACCCTGTTCACTTTATCACATTTTATCTCACAAAGTTTTGTTAAAAAATTTTTAATTAAAATGAAAAAATGTTTTTATTGTTAGTGATTTTGATAGTTTTTGGCATTTATTGGTTTAAAGAAACAAAGCAAAAAAATTTGCAGAACAACCGCAAACTTAGCCTTTTAAACACCGCAAAAAGTAAGCTAAAAGTGGTTAAAAACTTTTTGTGCCGACTGTAATATTTTATAGTTTATTCCTGCGCTTCTCTTATCTCAGCACTTAAAACTGACAGGTTAAAAAAGCGTCTAAGTTGGGCAACATTTGCAATCTGTTGATATTCCTGGAATTTAGTCTGGTTTCTGTGATTTAGGGTGCAGTCTGTTGAGCTGTTCTTTGCGGCTTTTCTACTCTGTTACTTATTCTTCTTCTTCTTCTTCTTCTTTTTCTTTAAGTTTTTGTTTTGCGGTCTCTAACTTTTTCTCTTTCGATTTTGGAGCATCTTTTTCTAATTTGATGCTTTGTTGTCTTGCTGGCCATAATAACTCAACTCCGGCTCCACTTGAGGTAAGCAGGTGTGGTTGGCTCTATAATGATTTCTATGGCAAAAATGTTGCCGACGCCAGGAATGTTGCTAGTGGTCTGTTCTTTGGTCACACAACATCTAATGTGGTTTTATGGCTACATTTTGAAGCCTGTATTTAAAGAGTTGCGGATACAGCGAAATTCGAAGAATTGTCGTCTGACTGACTATGTTTTAAATGACCTTGAAGTGGCCTAGTTTTTTTGTTATTTAAACATAAAGAATATTTCGAGGATTGGAATATTTTTAAAATTGAAGTTATTTTGAAAATTCTTACGACTAAAGACTAAAGACTTACGAGTTAAGACTTGCAACTAAAAACTAAAGACTTACGACTGAAGACTAAAGACTAAAGACTAAAGACTGAAGACTGAAGACTAAAGACTAAATACTAAAGACTAAAGACTAAAGACTAAAGACTAAAGAGTAAAGACTAAAGACTAAAGACTAAAGACTAAAGACTAAAGACTAAAGACTAAAGACTAAAGACTAAAGACTAAAGACTAAAGACTAAAGACTAAAGACTAAAGACTTAAGACTAAAGACTAAAGACTAAAGACTTAAGACTAAAGACTTAAGACTAAAGACTAAAGACTAAAGACTAAAGACTAAAGACTAAAGACTAAAGACTAAAGACTAAAGACTAAAGACTAAAGACTAAAGACTAAAGACTAAAGACTAAAGACTAAAGACTAAAGACTAAAGACTAAAGACTAAAGACTAAAGACTAAAGACTAAAGACTAAAGACTAAAGACTAAAGACTAAAGACTAAAGACTAAAGACTAAAGACTAAAGACTAAAGACTAAAGACTAAAGACTAAAGACTTAAGACTAAAGACTAAAGACTAAAGACTTAAGACTAAAGACTTAAGACTAAAGACTAAAGACTAAAGACTAAAGACTAAAGACTAAAGACTAAACCCTAAAGACTAAAGACTAAAGACTAAAGACTAAAGAATAAAAACTAAAGATTAAAGACAAAAGACTAAAGACTAAAGACTAAAGACTAAAGACTAAAGACAAAAGACTAAAGACTAAAGACTGAACACTAAAGACTAAAGACTAAAGACTAAAGACTAAAGACTAAAGACTAAAGACTAAAGACTAAAGACTAAAGACTATAGACTAAAGACTAAAGACTAAAGACTAAAGACTAAAGACTAAAGACTAAAGACTAAAGACTAAAGACTAAAGACTAAAGACTAAAGACTTAAGACTAAAGACTTAAGACTAAAGACTAAAGACTAAAGACTAAAGACTAAAGACTACAGACTAAAGACTAAAGACTAAAGACTAAAGACTAAAGACTAAAGACTAAAGACTAAAGACTAAAGACTAAAGACTAAAGACTAAAGACTAAAGACTAAAGACTATAGACTAAAGACTAAAGACTAAAGACTAAAGACTAAAGACTAAAGACTAAAGACTAAAGACTAAAGACTAAAGACTAAAGACTAAAGACTTAAGACTAAAGACTAAAGACTAAAGACTAAAGACTAAAGACTAAAGACTAAAGACTAAAGACTAAAGACTAAAGACTAAAGACTAAAGACTAAAGACTAAAGACTAAAGACTAAAGACTAAAGACTAAAGACTAAAGACTAAAGACTAAAGACTAAAGACTAAAGACTAAAGACTAAAGACTAAAGACTAAAGACTAAAGACTAAAGACTAAAGACTAAAGACTAAAGACTAAAGACTAAAGACTAAAGACTAAAGACTAAAGACTAAAGACTAAAGACTAAAGACTAAAGACTAAAGACTTAAGACTAAAGACTAAAGACTAAAGACTTAAGACTAAAGACTTAAGACTAAAGACTAAAGACTAAAGACTAAAGACTAAAGACTAAAGACTAAACCCTAAAGACTAAAGACTAAAGACTAAAGAATAAAAACTAAAGATTAAAGACAAAAGACTAAAGACTAAAGACTAAAGACTAAAGACTAAAGACAAAAGACTAAAGACTAAAGACTGAACACTAAAGACTAAAGACTAAAGACTAAAGACTAAAGACTAAAGACTAAAGACTAAAGACTAAAGACTAAAGACTATAGACTAAAGACTAAAGACTAAAGACTAAAGACTAAAGACTAAAGACTAAAGACTAAAGACTAAAGACTAAAGACTAAAGACTAAAGACTAAAGACTAAAGACTTAAGACTAAAGACTTAAGACTAAAGACTAAAGACTAAAGACTAAAGACTAAAGACTACAGACTAAAGACTAAAGACTAAAGACTAAAGACTAAAGACTAAAGACTAAAGACTAAAGACTAAAGACTAAAGACTAAAGACTAAAGACTAAAGACTAAAGACTATAGACTAAAGACTAAAGACTAAAGACTAAAGACTAAAGACTAAAGACTAAAGACTAAAGACTAAAGACTTAAGACTAAAGACTAAAGACTTAAGACTAAAGACTTAAGACTAAAGACTAAAGACTAAAGACTAAAGACTAAAGACTAAAGACTAAACCCTAAAGACTAAAGACTAAAGACTAAAGACTAAAGACTAAAGACTTAAGACTAAAGACTAAAGACTTAAGACTAAAGACTTAAGACTAAAGACTAAAGACTAAAGACTAAAGACTAAAGACTAAAGACTAAACCCTAAAGACTAAAGACTAAAGACTTAAGACTAAAGACTAAAGACTAAAGACTAAAGACTTAAGACTAAAGACTAAACCCTAAAGACTAAAGACTAAAGACTAAAGACTAAAGACTAAAGACTAAAGACTAAAGACTAAAGACTAAAGACTAAAGACTAAAGACTAAAGACTAAAGACTAAAGACTAAAGACTAAAGACTAAAGACTAAAGACTAAAGACTAAAGACTAAAGACTAAAGACTAAAGACTAAAGACTAAAGACTAAAGACTAAAGACTAAAGACTAAAGACTAAAGACTAAAGACTAAAGACTAAAGACTAAAGACTAAAGACTAAAGACTAAAGACTAAAGACTAAAGACTAAAGACTAAAGACTAAAGACTAAAGACTTAAGACTAAAGACTAAAGACTAAAGACTTAAGACTAAAGACTTAAGACTAAAGACTAAAGACTAAAGACTAAAGACTAAAGACTAAACCCTAACGACTAAAGACTACAGACTAAAGACTAAAGACTAAAGACTAAAGACTAAAGACTAAAGACTAAAGACTAAAGACTAAAGACTAAAGACTAAAGACTAAAGACTAAAGACTAAAGACTAAAGACTAAAGACTAAAGACTAAAGACTAAAGACTTAAGACTAAAGACTTAAGACTAAAGACTAAAGACTAAAGACTAAACCCTAAAGACTAAAGACTAAAGACTAAAGACTAAAGACTAAAGACTAAAGACTAAAGACTAAAGACTAAAGACTAAAGACTAAAGACTAAAGACTAAAGACTAAAGACTAAAGACTAAAGACTAAAGACTAAAGACTAAAGACTAAAGACTAAAGACTAAAGACTAAAGACTAAAGACTAAAGACTAAAGACTAAAGACTAAAGACTAAAGACTAAAGACTAAAGACTAAAGACTAAAGACTAAAGACTAAAGACTAAAGACTAAAGACTAAAGATTAAAGACTAAAGACTAAAGACTAAAGACTAAAGACTAAAGACTAAAGACTAAAGACTAAAGGCTAAAGAATAAGGACTAAAGACTAAAGACTTAAGACTAAAGACTAAAGACTAAAGACTAAAGACTAAAGACTAAAGACTAAAGACTAAAGACTAAGGACTAAAGACTAAAGACTAAAGACTAAAGACTAAAGACTTAAGACTAAAGACTAAAGACTAAAGACTAAAGACTAAAGACTAAAGACTAAAGACTAAAGACTAAAGACTAAAGAATAAAGACTAAAGATTAAAGACTTAAGACTAAAGACTAAAGACTAAAGACTAAAGACTAAAGACTAAAGAATTAAGACTAAATACTAAAGACATAAGACATAAGACATAAGACTAAAGACTAAAGACTAAAGACTAAAGACAAAAGACTAAAGACAAAAGACTAAAGACTAAAGACTAAAGACTAAAGACTAAAGACTAAAGACTAAAGACTAAAGACTAAAGACTAAAGACTAAAGACTAAAGACTAAAGACTAAAGACTAAAGACTAAAGACTAAAGACTAAAGACTAAAGACTAAAGACTAAAGACTAAAGACTAAAGACTAAAGACTAAAGACTAAAGACTAAAGACTAAAGACTAAAGACTAAAGACTAAAGACTAAAGACTAAAGACTAAAGACAAAAGACTAAAGACTAAAGACTAAAGACTAAAGACTAAAGACTAAAGACTAAATACTAAAGACTAAAGACTAAAGACTAAATACTAAATACTAAAGACTAAAGACTAAAGACTAAAGAATAAAGACTAAAGACCAAAAACTAAAGACTAAATACTAAAGCCTTAAGACTAAAGACTAAAGACTAAAGACTAAAGACTAAAGACTTAAGACTAAAGACTAAAGACTAAAGACTATAGACTAAAGACAAAAGACATAAGACTAAAGAGAAAGGATTAAATACTAAAAACTAAATACTAGAGACTTAAAGTAAATGACTGAGGCCTAAGAACAAGTGTCAGCTGCAATCGAACTTCCGGTTCGTTAGCTTGAATGGTCCACACACCTTTATTTTCAGAGTTTCTAATTTGTTCACGATATTTTTATTTAAAGAATATAGATGATATAGTGTCCGTCTTTCGCTGCTAGATGGAAAAGTTAAAGTTGTTGATAAAGATAACACTGAAAGCTGAGAGAACGCTGAGATGATTTTATGATGATTTCATTAATAGGTTAAATTTCAACTCAACGCAAAATTTTGTGAAAAATTCTCTTTAATCATCTTAAATGGTCAAGAAAAATAATCACCTTTACTATATAAGCTTGAATTTTCTGAACAGCTTATTTCACAGAACATTCAAGAATGTGCCCGTTTTAAAGGAAAGCTAAACTTATTTCCATTTAGCACGTTAGCCGGCACTCGCATCAGAAGTAATTATCTTTTTTTTTGTCTATTGCAAAATATATCAAATTTGACTTTGAACCTTAAAACGGTTTAGTTTGTATTGTTGGGTGCGGTTGTTTTGGTCCGTCAATAAAAATATTTTTTGCTTTTCTTGCATTGCAATGATTGCATTCTTAGTTCAATATGAAATCAACGAAAAGGAGCAGAGTTACCAGGTTCAATTATTGTGTTTTGTTTGATTTCTGAAGAAGCAAGAAGTTCCAAAGAATTGTTTAAGGATTGTGCAAGAGTTTTCGTAGTTCACTTCTCGTACCTTTACAAATTGTGTTTGGTGTCTTCATAGCGCGCTTGACTGCCCCCAAAGATTCGGGTTCGAATCCCAGTCAGACCATGGTCTAACACTTTAACCTTTCTGCAATTCTTTCCCCATTACTTATCAACTGAAATTGAAAATTCGTCAGTATTTACTACTGAAAAAGTTGTACCTGATGGAAGAGAAGTTTGGAAATGGAATTTGTCTTATAACTTAAATTGATTAGGTAAAGGCATAGCACCTTCCTCAGATTCTAATTCACTTATTTCTACGGCTTGCCGCCACGCTTAGAACATCTCACACATATTTCACTTGATTGCCATGTCTTTCACACCAATCTATCACCCCATTTGAAACCAAGGTACACTTGACTTGAATAGGTATAACACCTGAAAGCTTTGGATCAAAGCTTAAAAAAAAAACAACAAAAAAAGTGAAGGCCCACGCAAGAAATCGAATTTTTTCTTTATCCTCAATGCTTAAAGCTTTCCCCCAAAAAAGGTTAATCCTTTGACCTATTTGGATGAAGTTTAAAGTTTTTGAAACTCCTTAGTATATGAAGAAATTATGAAACAAACATTTGTCTAAAAAAATACCGTTTTTGATGAGTTCACTTTTACTTCCTAAGAAAGATGCTCAAAATTTTAATTGATAAATTGTTCCTTTTTTTATGAGTTTTATAAGTGGAGGACGTGGCAAACATTTTTTAAAATTTTGTTTAAGACTACTAGCTCCTTGAATTTATTTTACCAATGAATCCATTATCTAAAGTAAAATATACAAGGGGAATTCACGATGTATTATATCATGTTTTGTATTAAACAGTAATGATGAACTTTAAAGGCGCAGTCAATTTTTTAAATGTTATTTTTCATTAAAAATATAAGAATATAATAAAAAAAATGAGCATTTTCTCAAGAATTTATTTGAAAAGGTGAACAATCTGAACAATTAAATTTTTTTAATAACTACCTTTAAACATGAAAATAAATTTATGGAAAATATCAGCTTACTAAGGGTTCATTAACGTTCTGCTAAAAATTTTGTATAATTTAGAATTTTTAAGAACTAAAAAAAGAATTTATATCTCTCTTAAAAAATAATTAAGAAATTTTCTATATCTTTGGCAACTCTACAACCTTGAACCTCCATCAAGTGCGCTATTGACACAAGTAATTCACTCACTTTCAAAGGCAGATTCCTCCACTCCTACTTCAAACTTGCAGAACCACCACTGTTTAGCTCGAATTCCATTTCTTCTTCTATCCCTCATATACTCACCCCACTTACAATTTTCTCCAGTCTGTGGTGGCCTTCGATTAAGCTGCTATTAATTTACTTATCGACATACAACGCGCACAAAGAAAATCATTTTTCAATTTTTTAAACTCCAGGAAGAGGTTTTGCGGCGACCAATGAATCGACCACAGACCACCGACTAACAACATAACCTCCCGTTCATGTCCAAGTCCAAGCAAACCAACGCTCGTTGGTCTGTGCATGCATACAATGCATAATCATTTGTTTTATTCTTACTTATTGCAGACAGACAAATAGACAGACAGACAAACAGACAAACAGACAGACAGACAAACAGACAGACAGACTAACCGACAATCTTTGCCAGCAGCCTCCTTTGGCAGCAACTTATAGGATGGCGCATGCGCCGTCTCTGCTATATTAACATAAATAAAATTTTTATTTATTTTTTTATTTCTTAAGTTTTTTGCAAAATGTTTTACTTCTGCCCCATTGTGCCTGTCTTTTTTTCTAATACAATGATTTTTTTTCCTTTTTTTTTCCACGCTGTAGGTCCACGTTTGCAGTGCTCGAATATGCGCAGCTGTAGCTGTTGCCCGTATGGCTATCACATTGATTTGGACTTTGTGCGCTACTGCGAGTCTCTGGCCAATGCCAAGCCATCGGAGGAGCAGTTGCGCCGACGTAGTAGACGTCGATCGCGCAAGTCAATGGAATTCATGCTTGGACTAGAGAGTCTCTTTGATCAGTGGGATGCCGCGGAACGGGTGCAAGCTGGGTTGCCAGAGGTGAGTTGGTGGAAAAAAAAAAATACTATGAATAATGGTTTAAAGAGCGATACTAAAGATTGTGAGATTTTGAGAGAAAAAGAGCTTAATTAAGTTTTGACAGTTGATTTTGGAAAAATTTTCGAGGTCATCTAGGTGTCGGACTTTAAATAATTTAATATGGTTTCAGGCAAAAAGTTTGGGGGAGGCGAGTTAAGAAAATGTTTGTAGGCGGAGGCATGAGGAAATTAACTTAACCAAAGAGCAAGAGAAAGCTATAGAAACATTAGAGGAAGTTTCGTATAGTTTCGGGAAAGTTTTGGTGTAGATGGAAAATAACCCACTTTTGTGATTTTGGCTTAAAAATAGCTAAACTTTTTATTAATAAAAAAAAAAAAAAATAAAAAAATACAAATTTATTTCCATTTAAATTTTTGTTTTTTTTTTTTTTTTTTGTAACATTAAAGTTCATGATTTTTGGCCTTTTTAATTTTTAAATTACTTTCTGATATTTGAAACATTATTTTCACTTAATACATTTTATCACTTTTTATTTAAATTTCTCAGAACTAAGTAAAATTTCAATAGTACGCTTAATTGAGCCATTATATTTGCTATTAAACTCAAAATAATTCCCATGCATATCCTTAAATAATTGCAAACGCAATTCACTTTGATCTTACCCAGTAATGTTGTGTTTTTTCCCTAAAAAAAGTGAAAAACAAAAATTCCCGTTTAGGCCAAAAATAATTTTTCTGCTTCTGTGGTGACATAAAATTGGCGTCGTCTATGCGAATTAACTGCATTCGACACAGCATTGAGTTCAAAGTGAAGCAATTCGTTCAAATATCACGCGAGAAAAAAAAATTAATTTGCAATACATAAAAATTTCCTCTCTTCTTCATGGTTTTCAGCACTTTTTCTTCCCAGAATTTGTTGGGATTTCCTTGTTTTTTTATTTGAAAACTGTTTGTTTTTTCCAAATTAGCGGCAGTTATAAAAACATAAAAATTTAATTTTATTTTTATTGCTACTCTTAGGCACCGCTAGAATCGGAGCCGGAATCACCGCGTGTAACGCAGCCTATACTACACAGCACCCCTTTTGCCAATCACAACTATAACAATAACAACAATATCAACAACAACAACAATGAGTATCGCCCACTACATCAGCGCGCCTCTTCTGTGCCGCGTTTCACTTACGGTGGCCTGACACGTTCCGATTCACCCACCGCCGCCGCACAGCAAGGTCTTAGAAATAGTCCACCGGAGACACGGGCCTTCCTGCACGATGCTCTCGATGAGGTTTGCAGTGATTTCGAGCGCACTCTGGAGCGTGCATCGACAAGACGCAAGAAAGTTGTCGGTGGCGGCGGCAGCTTGGTGGGCGTGCCAAAGGCTGTGGGTTCTATCGGAGGCGTTACAGTAAGAGGAAGTGATCGCAATAATAATTTTATGACAGCCACATCGTGCATCGAAAAACGCAGCTGTAACACTTGGGAGGAATACATTGACGCATTGGGTGAGTGTCATACAAATTATTGGAGTTGCACACAGTAGTGGCGCAACATCTTGGTATTGCACTTATTTGTTGTAGCGATAGTTTTAAGCTTATTTTTAGTGTTGACTAGAGCACAATAGGTTTCTTATAACATTGGCATCCAGAAGTCTAACGATATCATACATGATATCGATAATGGAAGTTTACTCGATTCAGTGGAAGTTTACTCCCTCCCTAAATTAAATTATCATTTAGGATTTAGGCTTGGTCAAAATTTTTGAATTGTTTTGTTACGAGTATAAAAAGATAATTCACCACTGGATTAAATTTCAAAATTATTTTTTTGTCTACTAAAACTATCCAACACATTAAAGTGTTGGAGGGCGTTAAAGTACGTGAACCTCTCTGTGAAAGCTCGACCCACGAGGTCTGAGGTTCGAATCCTCCGCCAGAAAATTGTTTCAATTGAAATTACTTTTTCTGTTCTTTAGTTACCAGACAATGGCAAATCTCAGAGAGTAAATAAAGTCATGTAAAGCTCCTTAAGAACATGGATATTAGTCGATCGGAGTCGGCATAAAACTAGTACGTCCAGTTCTCGATCAATTGTGTACAAATATGTGGTATAAAACTAGTAGGTCCAGTTCTTGATTAATTGTATGCTTGGCCATTTTAGTTCACCACAAAGATTGCTTTTTTTAGTTCAATCGTATGTAATGAACTTGTTCGTTCATTCAGTTCGTTCGTTCTATTTATTCGTTGCATGTTTATTTCTTTTAGTTCCTTAGTTCTTTTAGTTCGTTTGTTCTTTGAGTTCGTTAGGTCTTTTAGTTCGTTTGGACAAACCATAGACTCAAACCATAGCTTGGTAAATTTAACTATTTTTGCTCTCGTTCGTTTTATTCGTACTCGCTGCAAAATCAACTGAACTCAAAAAACTAAAATATAAGGAAGTGGTGTTGGCTACACATACAGTGTACGTGAACTGTGGCCAATTTCGTAAATTGAGTGAGCGAGACAGAGTGTGTTTTTTTGACATTCCTGAGCGATCGTCAGCTGTTCACAAGTCTTCTTAGTAAAAAAAAAATAGTCGCGCCAATTTGATGCGACCGCTGTTGTCAAAACGCAATCACTGCTTCAGGGGCGCATTATTTTTTCACTCTTTAACACACTTATGGGGCGCTTTTGTCTTCAGTAAAGTTTATGATATATAATTGTTATTTTTAATTTTTTTTCAGATTTCCGCATATTTTGGATCTCAAATTATATTATATTCTATTATATTATATTATTATTACCCAATGAAATATCAAAAAAAAAAAAAAGCAAAAATAGGTGGTGTGGAAATATAATAAAAAACAAAACTATATTATCATATTTTTAAAAAGCCTTAATTTATAATAATTTAATTATTTTTATATTATGTAATTAAATTAGCTCCAAAATCAGTAAATTTAACTCGGAACCTATTGTATATGTGATTCCAATTAGAAACCATTTGGACCTTCTTTAACGATCTTACCGAATACGGCCCTGAGTAAAATAATTCTGTATTACAATACAATTTTCTTTTAATGTATGAGGTCTTTAATTATCAAATGTTTTATTAATACCGTAAAAATCTAAAAAAATATTTTATGTTATTCTAATCAGAAACAATTTGAGCCTTCTTTTTCGATGCAACTAAATACGGCCCTTTGTGAATGTTTATGTATTTGTGTCAACCAACACGCATAAGAAAAATACCACACTCTTGTGCAATAACATCACTTCCTTATATCTTAGTTCTTTGACTGAACTAAAATGAACTTAAAGAACGAGACACACTGAACTTTCAAGGGCTGAAATGGCCAGTTTTTTAAAAAAAAAAAATTTCTCAATATACGCTTCTGACATAGTTGTAATGTTCACAGATCTTTAGTTAAATTAATTTAGGAATATTTTTGATTATAGATTAACCCCATACAACACCTTTTTAGTGGTCGTTTTGGATCCCTTTTAAAAGAAAAGGTCAAATAGTACCCGTAAAAGTAGTCGTAGTGGGTGTCCTATGAACATTTTTTGGGAATCTCAAAAGATGAAAATTCAGATATACTTCAGAATTTTCCTTTAATACTATGGAAAATATATTTTCAGATATTTAAATCTACTTTGCGATCAGTTGAAAACTCTTCGGCTCTTATACATTCATTATATTTTTCGAGACTGATTCTAATGTGTTAAATACCATGTCAATAGATAAATTTGTATAGAATTTATGATGGTTTTGCCAATTTATTGACGCCATTTTGAAGGCGTGGTTTTCATTCGATTTTGATAAATTTTAAACTTAGAATTTTAACTTAGAGTGAAAGCTGATGTTAAGAATTTCAAGTTCATTTTTGTAAAAAGTTTTCAACAACGCCTTCTTATGAGCGTTACAAACTATTAAGCTCCTTATGCAGAGCGCATGGGGCTATAAAAATCTTCTGTGTCAGGTGAGATTTGAACCCGGAATCTTTAGCAGAGGACGGTTTACCCACCTAATGCGTTCGACAACGTCTGCCACAATATTGTGGTAATGGGTGTAATGAGTGAATTTCATTTATTTGAAAACAGTTGCCGAAGATGCTGAAAAATGTCCTTATTAACTCTCCCCATCTTTATCACAATAATATCGCATTGGAGGTCAAAAGTTTACGATTTGTGACAATAAAGCTTTTATTGCCTTTATTTCTTGAATTGAATCCAAATTTCCCAAAACATCATAATTTGATGAGATGAAATTTACTCTCTTATTATAGAGGAGCTATCGGCTAGTTGGTCATCAAATAATAATGCGATGGCAAGGCTAGGCTACCTTTTGCTTCAGCAGAGTTTGTAGCAAAAACTTTTTCATGAGATTCTCTTGACTTAATTTATTTTAAATTACGACAAGGCAAGAATTTTAAAATTAGAAACTGAGTCACTTCGTGCCTGAAATGAATTAAAAAACTTAATAAGTGGAAAAGTAAATAGAAAGAGAACCCAACAAGTTGTTACCCAGTAGGAAATAGGAGCTGAGATTTACTATTTTTGACTTAGTTTTGTAAGTATTATCAGAGATAATGATAGATGGGGAGTTATTTTTTATTTAAAATAAAACAAAAAAAAAAACATTTAAAATAAAATTTTATATAAATCTCTAAAACCTTAAAAGAACAAATGTAGTTTTTTGTTTTGTTTTCGAACCAAAACTTTGAACACGGAACCGCATTTCCATTGAAACTTTGCACTAAAAGCTTTGTTTGCCGAACTTTTGTGTATTCTATTTTGGTGCTTTAATTTATTATGTAAACAAAGCATAAATTTGAATGCACAAAAAATAAAAAACCAAAAAAAGCAAATCAAATAAAACTCAAATGACATGTATTTCCAATTGTTTATTCTAGACATTGTGCTGTTGGAACGTTTTGCATTTCAATGTATTTGAATTTATGTATAATTTGCTGTTTTATTTTTTACTAAGAACTCTTTTGGTTGGCGCTTTTTAAACAATCCGAAACTTTAATGATCTGAACTTGTTGATTTTGATTGTCAAACAATGTTGACAACATGTTAGAAAAATAAACACTTGCCTGGTAAAAACAAGCTAAAATAGTTTATTGTATATGCCGCAGTTCGTTGGGAGTCTTCAGTATTTGGCTCAAAAATATCAAATTGAAAATTGAAAAAAATCAAATTGAAAAAAAAAATACAACTCGAACAAAGTTTTATCAAAACACTGCGGCATGAATCATACCCACGAAAAAGTCAAGAAAAATAATTGAACAAAAAGTTTGCACGAAAACTAGCTCACTTGGCATAGAAGTAGACTATAAAGGATTTGAGGGGGAGAAAAGACCTGAACATTATTCTGATTTTATAATTTTTTTTTTTTTTATCAATAAAACTTTAATTATTGCACCAAAACTAATATAAAAGCCACTGAGACTACAAAAAACTCTTAAAGTTCTTAAGATTTATAAAAATTAATGAACAAAAAAAAAATTCTGTTCCGGTCTATACTTCACAACGACATCCACTAGAAAATTCTCTAGCAGAGTGGATTAATGCAATGGGGGTCTGACATCGTCTACGACATTACCTTCTATACTTTTAGGTACAAGATGAGTTTTGGAGCGGGCGCTAGTATCTACTTAAACCTTTTAAAAACGGCTAACGGTCTATTAATCAATGCAAGCTCATAGTCTAGCCCCTCGCAAAATTTTCCTTAGGCTACTTCTGTGTTCCAAGCAAACGCGAGTCTCTATGATTCAACAAAAACGCATTAACAACAACAAAAAATCTAAAAAAAAAACAAAAGAAATTCTATTAACATCCCGCAAAAGATCAAATTATTTTTGGCAATACTTTATTTTAAATTTACTTATTTTTTTCTGAAGCCTAAAAAAACCTATACGATGTCTTATTTTAAATTTGGGTTCATTGGAGGCTAAATTGTGGAAGTTTCTTTAAACATTATTTCTCTTTTCATAATTTGTTTATAAGTTCTCATATTCAAATTGATATTTATATTCTTTATTGAATACAAACAAAAATTTTATTTTCATTCTTGTGCTCGAACATAAAAGTTTTTACACTAATTTAAGTTAAATAAACCACTAAACTGCTTAAAATAAAATTCTATTTTCTAGTTTATTTTTAAAAAAACAGTCATAAATTTCATGAAAATATACTTTTTAAAAATTTCCCTTTTTTGGAAAATGTTGTAAATTCAGAGAAATTTTATTTTTTCTTGTGAAGTCAGAAATTTTACTGGAATGAGAATTTTTTATGCTCCAAGTCTGTCCCTTGCACCTTAAATTACATCAAGTGAGTCATATGGTGAAGATTTTATCACTTTTTTATTATTAAGCGAGATTTTTTTTGCACCTACGTGCAAAATATCATTATAAAGCTAGAGATATTAAATAAATGAAAAATTTCTCTATTTTACTTAAAAGCATGTCATAAATTGGATGAAAAACTAATTCCAGGGAAATTTTCGTTTACTTTGTGATATTAGGTGTTTTACTGGAATATGAATGTAGCTATGAAAAAAAATCTGTATCTTCCATCTTAAAACAAGTTTTCACAAATAACTTAGAAGGAACTGTACTGTTGTTTTAAATAAAAACAAACAAAAAATTTAATTCCTATTAAAGTAAACGAAAAATCTCACTCGTATATTAATAATCTATGAGTTTAATGCTTAAGAACTTTTTTCTTGTTTATTATTAAGAAGAGATTTGTACACGAAAATTGAAGTTTTCATAGTAATTTTAGGTGAAAAATATCATTTCAAGGTTGAAAATAATGATTAAATTAAAGGATTTGTAATTATTTATTCAAATGCAAGTTTGAAAGTTCATGAAAATACGTTTTTAAAAAAATTTCCCTTTTTGGGAAATTTTTCAAAACTAGGGACATTTTTGTTTTTCTTGTTAAATCAGATATTTTAGTAGAAAATGAGTATAGTTATGTAGAAAATCTGTCGCTGGCACTTTAAATGAAGACAAATCAGATATTTCATTCGGATATGAATTTAGTTATTATAAAAATGTGTTGCTACAAGGATCTACAGTGTTTGGGGTGGTTTGAATTAAAACGGAACATTTTTTATTTCTATCAATATAAACTTCTATTTTGAATGGGATTTTATGTCCCTCTAGCAAAAATTACGCTAGTGTATAAATATTTAATAACATTATAAAGGGTTGGAATAATATTTTCAATTGGTTATTGTTAAGAAGAGCTATTTTTCCTTAAAAATTGCATCTGGAGAAAATTCCCTATTAAGGGAAATTTTTTTATATTTGAGGAAATTTCCTTTAGTGAACTCAGAAATTACATTATGATGTGGGCTTATTTATGTTAGAAACCAGTAATTACAACCTCAAATGAAGTTGTGAAGTAGTTGTGGTGATTATTAAAAGCAATATAAAAATTTTTTGTTTTAAATTGACAAAAACTTTTCTAGTACAGTATTTTGAAAAATTTTTTGTTGTTGGAGTGGTTCACTTGAAACAGAAAGTGATTTATATTAATCCTAATGTATAAAAATTGTTTTTTTTTTAATTTCCCTGTTTTCGGTATTTTTTTTTTTTATAAAAGGGAAATTTGAGTTTTTCTTCTGGAATCACATTTTATACCATAAGAGAGGGTGGTCCATTAAAATTTTAACGGAAATAAAAATATTTTTGGAAAATAATATCTAGGTATATAAAGTTGCGACATAATCAGAATATGTCAATGACACTAAGACAGATTGACAGATCGACCTACAGACAATTCTGGCTATTTAAAGCTTAGCTGCACACAGCCTTGAAACAACATATTTATCCATTACAAAATATTCAAGCGAGCCAAAAAACTGTCAGGTCTTAAAAATTCAGACAGATGTGAACGATTTTAATACCCATAAAAATTACAAAAAAATTTAAACAATTAACGCAAAACATAAACATTTAAGCTCGCTGAGCTTTGGCTGTAAAAAGCATAATAAATCAAAACTGCAAGACATCAGATGAAAGTCAAAAGTTTTTATGTTGAACATTTATGCTGCAAGTTCGAGGCGAACAGGAATTTTCTAAAGCTTTTAATAAAATTAATTGACACTGTCTCATTAAATTAATAGATAAGACCGAAAAGTAAAATCAGCGCCAAAAGCTTAACTCGCTTGAAAAGTTTTTTTGCTTTCCTGCTGTTGTTATTGTTGTTAACAATTTTGCTTTTGCTGCAGGCAGCTGCTCTCTTTACGTTGTTATTTTAAATGTTGTTGTTGCAGGCAATTTATTTACTCAGTGAAGCTTTTTCAAGTTGCTCTACATTTTCAAGGCGCACTCGGAGGCAAACAAAATTTGTTATCTTAACAAATTATTTGTTGGCAATGATTTTCACTTAATATTAGTTTTTTTTTTCTTATTTTATTAATTTAGTTTTTATTTGTATTTGATTTCTTTTTTTCACACAATTTCTTTGCTCATGTGAGCTTTTTTAGGTAAGCAGTAAAAATGGTCAGTACTAGGATCGCTTTTTTGTTAATTTTTCGAAATACTTGTCGACAGTTTGTCGACGACTTTCGAACAGCAGTGAAGCGCTCGCGTTTCTGACGAAAATGTGCAAAATATGTGATAACTTAGGGAATCGAAAAATTAATGTTTTTCTATAACGGAACATTATAATAAAATTTAACGAAATCGAGCGGAATAAAATATCTTAACAAAGTTACTGTCAGTAAAAGAGTGAAGCTGTAACTTAACGAAACATTAAAACTTAAACGAGTTTTTCTGCAAATAACTTCTTAAAAAACTCCTATTATAACAAAACAAAGTTTAACGAAAAATTGCTTAAAAGATAGAAAATCTATTTGAATATAGTAGTTATTAATGTGAAAAGTATAAAAAGACCAAGTAATAAAGAAAAGTACAAGAACACCAAATAATAAGGAAAATAAACTCAATGAATATTTATTAATAAACTATTAACAAAAAAAATATATCAAACTTAACGAACATTTGTAAAATTTATTTTTAAGAAAGAGTTTTGTGACAAAAAATTCTACAAATAACCGAATAATATAAAAGACGCGGAAATAAAGAAATTAACGAAACTCAACTTCTTAAATAAAAAAATATTAAAATATGATATCTTTCGGAGTCACTTTAACACAAATAAAAGCATCAAATTGAAAGCTTAACCAAGCTATTAAAATATATTCCGCCGAAACTTTATAAAATATTTGATATATCTTAAGTAAAAGTTTCACGTTTAAACTTAACTCAAAGAAAACTAAACGAAAATACCCTGATAGATAATTATATAAAAGCATAATGTTTACTATACTCAAGAAAGTCAAAAAAGAACTACTCCACAGTGAGTTTTTATTTTGTTTTTTTGGTCTGCATTATCGCCACAATCAATAGTTTATTAAAAAAGATATACAAATAATTTATTTGCGTTTATTTCTCTTATTCTTATTCTTACTGCTGCAAATACATTACATTGCTTATCAATATCAATTATAAACGCAAGTGTTTCTCAATAAAAGCAAAGAAAATGAGACACAAAACACAACAAACACAAAACAAAAACAACTTTAATGAGCTCAAAGTTTATTTGCACGCTGCTTGGCCTTATGGCCTGGGACGCTACTGTTAAAGCTGCTACAGCGGAATACTGCTGCTGTTATTGCTGCGCTTAACTGCTGATTTTTTGTTGTTATGTGCAATTTAATTGATGTTTCTTTTTTTTTTTTGTTGCTAACATTTGTTCAGGTTAAACTCAAGAAGATAAGAAATTTTTATATATGATAATTCTGAAAATAGTTAAGTAAATAAAACCAAGATGTTAAAATTAATAGAACAACATCGTCAATGGCGTCAGCGATAACGACAAATGTAACTAAATAGCTAGTTACGAGCAGCACTAAAAGTTTCAATAATGTTTGCCACAGCTAACGACGTCATACGACGTAAAAAGGATAAAAAAGCTGCATCCAGGGCGGAGTCACCGAACGGCAACAACAAAAGCTGGTGGCACGACTGTACGTTCGTAAGCTTTGTTAACAATTATTTATTAGAAATATTAAAAAAATTAAATTTATAGCTCAAGCTTATTCACGTCTCTTGAACTACACGTGAACACGGACATTCATACACCGTAGGGTCAGTTTTTGAAGCGTGAACACGGACGTTCGAGCTTCGTAAATTTCATTTTCGAAAACACGAACTTGAACTGCACGTGAATGTTCGACTTTCACGCATCTTATCTCATCTTATCTAATTGCCTTTAAGTGTAAGAGGAACTGTGTTTGTTCTATGTGGACTTCCAGGGCATGAATAAAAGATCCTTTGGTTAAAATATTCCAATGAGATATAGTTAGTGCGTTGACTTCAATGGATGCCTATAAGCTATCCATAGTTTCGGTAAAATGGGGCGTTAGGACTTTTGTGGGGTGCAAGATTTCCTTGATAATAAAAGGATGATTCTCAAATCAATTGAAAGTATTGAGACTATCTCAGTTCATAGTTGAGTTATTGGCATTTGTATGGATTTCATGGACTCCCTGGGAGAAATGGATTATTCTATGGCCAATCTATTGCACTGCAACTATACCGACAGTACGACTAGGACTAAGTCTTGGATCAACCCTAAGACTATGATTTTATCAAGAACACCTGCTGTGACAAAAACTAAGATTTAGTACGGCAACGACTATGGATATCTAAATTTAGTCAAGGATTAAGGCTACGACTAAGACTTACAATATGACTGAAACTTAAACAACGACTATGATCTAGAGATCTGGAGTAAGTTAAGGATTAAGGCAACGACTAAGACTAAATCTATGACTATGACTATGATCTCGACTACCATTAAGTCTTAATCAACGACTATGGCAATGACTATGACTACGACTAAGACTACGATTACCACAACATCGACTATAACTTTGATAACGACAACGACAAAGAAAAAGACTACGACTACGAATACTACAGTTCGTGGGGATTTCTATCGGCATTGAAAGTTAAACTGGAAGACTTTTCTGACCATCAGCTTATAAGAAACTACAACTTCAAGGTAATACTCAGAATTGAAAAATCTATTAACCCGAATAGACCAGGAATAGTTTTGGTTTTTATATGGATGAAAAATTTTTCACTTCCTAAAAAGAACTTAGCGCTTTCAAACGTAACACACAACTAACTTGTTGCTTTACAAAACAGAAAATATGTGCGTTCCAAAAAAATGTTTTTCCCGTTATATTTTTGAATAGCCCAATTGCTACGGTGCTTTAACTGTAACTTTATTTTGCGTTGGTCTATTTGGGTACACCCGGTCTATTTGGGTTAATCCCTATAGAGAGCAAGGTTACGAAAACTGCAACCTCAAATCTATAACCTGGTGAAGACAATTGTTAAAAGTAATGTGAATATTTTCATATTTTGAATACAGTTTATGTGAGCTCGCTATATAAGTAATTATTAATTTTGGTGATTATATCACAACTTTTTTAACTGTAATTGTAAGTCGATAGCGTCTTCTCACGACAGTTTTAATATTTTTTCGCGTTCACTGATATAATAGAATTATAAATAAAGATAATGTTATTTATAATAGCTTTGTGTTAATCTCCCGTTTTCTTTTTGTTATTTTGACACTTTGTGAACGCATAACGAACCAGTTTTGCAAATTATATACAACAGTATCTCAAAGATTGCCAAAAGAAAAATGACAAATTGTTATGATGCGTTTATTTTACAAGCTGTTAAAGTTTGTTTATGTGACACCATTTGTCATGCATGGAAAACTTTAATGTTGTTGTCGTCAGACACTAGATCACAAAGATTACTCACTGGGAGCACCTTGAGATATATTAGTATTAACTTAATAATATATATATACATATAAATATATATGCAGTAAATAAACGGCTAGGGGGCGATCTTTAAACAAGATATTTATAAATCTGCTAGAAAACATGTCTAAATAAATATTTTAGAAAACTTTTATATATATCAGTGTTGTTTTCAGCAATAAATTCAGAAGGACCACACAGCAAAAAAAGATTAGCATAAAGCAGAAATGACATCTGATTGCCAAGAAACAGCTGCTAGTTCACAGATTTGAAAAATGTAATAAAAACATTTTTAGGATAGTGTAAAACAAATTTGTTGAGGTTTAAAAGCTTGAATAAATTCAATTTATGGCATGCAGCCCGAGTCTTAGGAGCTATCTTAAGGGTTATTTGCAGTTAAATAAAAATAAAGTTGGTCACTTCAGCCCTTAGATAGCATTATTTACTCTATGAGGTTTGCCATTGTTTGCAGAGGTGGCAACCAATCAGAAAAAATGCTTTTCAATTAAAAAAAACTTGTAATTTCATGTGGGATTTGAACCTGGGCTCACATTGGCATCGAGTGGTCCACACACTGTTTAACAGACTAGGCCATGACCGTCTCTATTCTCAGTTACATTTTGTAGCTACTTTGAAATTTGCTTTCACACTTTTATTTGTAAAAATAATTATTTTTAAAGCTGCTATAGCTGATCTCTGGGAGGTTATCCAAACAAGGCGTTGAACGACCGGATATCTTTAAACTGGATTATCTGAAATGAAAAAAAGAAAAAATTGTGTTAATAAAAGGTGTGATTAAATAGGAGGAATAAGCAAAATCTTACTTTTTGACCCCTTAAGACTCGGTATATTCAACGTCTAGGATCATAATTTATATATGAATGTTATTTCACTCTAAGTTTTCTGTCTCTTCCATAATAAAGTTTGAAACGGCTTCACTGTGAGCAAAAACACAAGAAAATAAATTTGCTGTAAAAATTTAGCAAAACAAAAAAATTGTTTCTTTTGTTTCAAGTTTATTGACCTTTGTGACAATTTTTATTCTCAAGAGCTTTTAACTAACAGCTCTTAACTAACATTCAAGAAAGAAAATTATATTTTTTTAGAACTTCTCGAAGCTTGTTCACGAAATATTTAAGAGTATAAAAATATGTTTATGTATATATTTTCGCAATCAGTAAAATTAAATAATGGCATTATAAAAGCTCAAAGCTTATCAGCAGACGGAGATAATAAAAAGCGTTAAAAAAATAAATAAAGAAAAAATACTGAAAGATTGAAAAAATAAAAGCAAAACACCGAATATATCAAATTAGTTCTAATCATTTTGTATGATAGCAGTGCGTTAATGAACTTTTTCGAGCGGGTAGCTCTTGCAGTTAAAAGCTTTCAGATCTCCTTTTCTTTAACCTCGTCATACGGTCAAAGCTGCGTAACACCAGTCAAACAGCCAGAAAGTTTGCAAAAATTGTGTAAAAAATAAAAAAAAAAAACAGCGAACGATAAGTAGCGCAACAGGCTTGACAAGTTTTTTTTCGCACTCTAAGCAGCTTTTGTTTAATTAAGCTTGTTTAATTTTTGTTTTTTTTTAAGTTTTTTTTTAAGTTTTTTTTTTTTTTTTGTAATTTTTGCATTTTATATAAACAAACGTTATGATTAGATGTGTTTTAGCTTAAAACATTAAGTCGTCAGACTTTCGCTCCGGACACGCTGTTTATTTGACCATTCAGCGCATTTTGTTGGCTTCCGTTAACGCTAATGGAAAGTTTACAAATTAAAATCGTTTTGGTCAAATCTAGAGAATGTCAAAGTTGTAAATATTAAGCCATAGCTTTGTGAATTTAATAAAAAATAAAATTGTTTTATAAAATATGTAAAGCCTAGTTGAAAAAGCAGATAATATTTATGAAAAAAATGTGCCTGATAAAAGAGCTTTTTGGCTTAGGTCGAAGAACTAACCCCGTACATAAAGTTTTTTTTTAGAAACATTCTCAAAATGCCAAAATATATTCCGTTAACATACAAAAATGTTTAAAAGCTAATAAGCTAAAGGCGGCGGAATTGCTTTGCACACAAAAAGTTTTATAAAGCTTATGAAATCAATTGTTGTACAGCTAAATTTTGACATTATAGTCATTTGGTTAAACAGTTATAAAATTTTCAAATCTACCGTGTTACATCAAAAAGGATCTAAAAGCTTAAATCGTGTGTAGAATTGAGGAACAAACTCTTTTATAAAAGCTTTTAACAATCACATCCAAAATGAAATGTTTTTATTGAAAAGTTTTGATAAAGCTTGGGAAGAAGCTTTAAAATCCGACATTTTTTTGAGTGGAAAAAATTTTGGAACCCGGAAATCGTAGCAAACAACTAAACTATTTAAATAGGATACTTTTGTTGGGATATTTTTCATGTTTCTATTCAAGAATTAAGTTAAAAAAAAAATAACCTTAATTTGCAACTCTTTTTACTTTATGACCTTAAGCCCTTAATACAATTTGTGAAAGTTTGAGGTTAATAGGATAAGAATCCTTCCAAAAGAATCTGAGGCTAAAGGTTGCAAAGCTTTTATAAATTCATAAAAATAAAGTTATGTGCTATTAAAATTCGAGAAAAAGAAGCTGGAATTATAACAGTTGACAAATACATGAAACAATTTGAAAAATATTTCGTTAAGTTAAAAAGCTTTTGTTGTTGTTTGTTGTTATTTTATTTCTATCACAGACTGCATATTCAATATTTACAAGTAATACAATGTTTGAGATTTTATCTAGAGATATTACAACAAATAAGTTCAAGGTATATCATTTTTAAAATACTCACTTAAAATAATCTTGAATTATAGGAAAAAGATAGTAAAAAACCTATATTAATATCACAAGTTATAAATATGAGGTCGTTTTGAGATCAGTCTTTTCGACTCCTCTATAAGAATAGAGAAAGAAACCACTGACTATGACAAACTCCTCAAGAGGGCATGGGCTGAAGTCCTGCATCTATGAGAAAATGACAGGGTCAAATCGTTTAAAGTATAAGATATCAATTTTATTTGAGTCATAGAGTGCAATTCTGATGTAGGAAATCTATTTGGCAAGTTAAAGATAGTCTTTAGATTCCTGTTTTGGATAACTTGAAGGCGCTTTAGGTGAGAATTTGCACAATCCTTCCAAACGGGACAGGCATAAGTCAAAATAGGTCTGATACACATTTTATAAAGCAACATTTTATTCTTTATATTTAACTTCGACTTTTTATTTAAGAGAAAATAGAGAGCTTTGCTACACCTAGTAGCTTTGACGCAGATGTCATCAATATACGGTTTAAATAACAATTTATAGTCAAGGGTAACTCCTAAATACTTGACCGATTTTGATAGCGGTATCACATTGTTTTGAATGGTGAATGGTCTAGTGGGAGCACGCTTTGGAGACTTATTGAAAGGAAATATGATTGCTTGGGTTTTTTCTTCATTAACCTTTATTTTCCATTTGTCAAAATATTTTGTAGCCGAAGATAAGGCACCCTGCATTTTTTTGACAATTGCGTTTGAGACTTTTCCGGAGGCGATTAGCGCGCTATCATCAGCATAAAAGGCTAAATCTATATTCGCGGACGACTTAAAATCAGATATATATATGGAATATAAAAATGGTGACAACGCGGAACCTTGCGGTACTCCGGCAGTAATTACTTTTTCTGTGGAGTTAAAACCTTCAACTTGAACAACAAAGACACGATTAGTCAGGAAACTTTGAATTATCTTTATTAGATACAAGGGACATCGTAACGTGCTTAATTTGTACAGAAGACCATTGTGCCATAGGGAGTCAAAAGCTTTCTCAATATCTAAAAATACCACACCTGTGGAAAGCCTATTGATTTTATTTGCCTTAGAATAAGCTTTTAAGATTTTGTAATGCTGAGGAAAAAAGTGTGAAGTGTAATCAAGTACCTACATTTTTAAGATAAATTAGTAACTACAAAAAAAAAGCGTTTCTATATAGAAATTTATAAAAAGCTTAAAGCTTTAAAGCCATACCCTAGTTTTTTAACTCTTAAAATGTTAAATATATAGATAATAATTAAATAATTATTGTAAATTTAAGGTATAGATAATAATTAAAGCTTTTATTAGTTTCACAATTAAAAGTGATTTAAACATCGTCAGAAAAAACTTTGAAGCTTATGCAGTTTTAGAATTTGTAACCTTAGAATCTTCGTAACCTGGATTTTATCTCAATAAGACCGCTAAAAATAAAAGCTTTTATAATTTTCAGACTTAAAAGTTTTTTAAAACCTTTATGAAAAGCTTTTAAATATAAACATTCCAATCAAACTTGAATATCTTTAAATTTTACTGAACTTTAAAATTAAATTTTAATTGAAACCCATCAGTAAAGTCTATTCCATATTTAATACACATCTCCAGATATTTAAAAAAAACTGCAAATTGATGTTTTAGAAAAATCTCCAAAAGTCAAAAATTCGAACATTTGAAAACTTTTAAGCTGTTTTTCATAAAATGATATTTGAGTAAATTTACTAAAAATAAATAAGACTCTTATATACACCTCTTAAAATACAAGGATTAATAAGGATGTATATCCTTGAAATCTTCCAAAACTTCAACTTTGATAACTTTTTAAACTATATAAGACAAAGCTTTTGAAATACAATTAATCTTATGAAAGCGCCAAATAGTTTTTTTTTTTTGCATAAAAATTTTTGTCTCAAAATTTTTCTTATTGCTTTTTCGAAATTTTCTTTCGAAAGATTAAAATAAGCTTTGTAGATGTTGCCCGTTTATATAACTTTAATAAATGAAACTAAAAATTATGAATTTCAAAAATTTTTGGGTTCAAGCAGAAACTAAATGTGAATTTTTTTATTTATCATATTTATAAAAAAATTATTTATTACAATTATTATATATTTTTATTTTTCTCTTCTACCTAAATTCATCCACAGATTCTTGTGTCGCCGGCAACAAATCACCACGTGTCTCACGTTCCTTCACACGCTCTGCTACACTCCCACTGCCACCAACACCGCATAAGCAACAACAGCAACAAGCACAACAACAATATGAATCTTATGTACAGGCCACAGTGGCGGCCAATGCGGCCAAAACTGCATTGGAGCCACGCACACCACCGCCACCGCCGCCACGACGACATCTTGGACGTTTGCGCAGTTCAACGCCAGATCACATGAGTTCTCCGTTAAGTGAGAAGAATGCCGTAAGCGTTATATCTCCCACGCCAATAGATGGTACTGCCACGGATGCTCAGACTTTGTTCAACATACGCCAGCAGATGGCGTTGAGTTTGAAACGCATGAAAGACTTAGAGGAGCAAGTCAAGACGATACCAGAACTGCAGGTATTTCAACACATAGATTTATATAGATTTTCCATTCATTCCCAAATTCCATTTGTAGCATGAACTGACGCAGCTGCGCGATGAAAAGCAACGCCTACAAAATACCCTACAGCGTAAGGAGGATGAGCTGCAGCGTGCACAACGAGAACCGCTGCGGCTTTCCGCATCACCCAGTCCCGTAGCCAGTCCAAAGTTTGCCTCACCCTTGCATTTTACGCCACAGCGCATCAGTCCCATAGCGCTGGAAAGTTTGGGCGCACGCATGCGCACTAGTTCCACTTCGTCTGAAAAGCAACTTAAGACAATACTGAAGCGCGAAGTAGGCACTATGTGTGGGCTGCATACAACACGTGACATAGCGGTTGGCAGTCCAGTGATTACATTACGTACCGTCGGTACTAGCCCCATGCACACGCTCAGTCTCAGCGAAGTCCTCTACACGCGCTACGAGCTAGACGAACATATCGGCAATGCGCTCAAAACGCACGAAGAGAAACAGCGTTCGTTGGTGCAACTCAAGAAGTTGATATCAGTGGGCACGCAGATGTTTATACCGAAGCGTGATATGCGTGATACAGGCGCCCAAACAGCCGTGGAACGCAAGGTGCTTCAGTATTCGATAGGCGTGTCGGCGAAACCAACTACCCGCGAAAATTTCGTAACATGCAAGCCGGAAGTTCGCTCGGTGGGCTGTTCCGAAGACCGACTCAGCGATGTTCTATGCCCAAAGTGTGCTGCTAGTAAGCGTAGCGTAGCTTGCGGTACTGATCAGCTTACTACCGAGACGACACAGGTAAATGCAGTCTCGCTCAAGCTGCTGGACATGCCGGGACGCAGTAACACCTTCAGTCTGGGTGATAATGAAAAGTTGTCACTCAAACGCAAGACAATCGGCACGCAATACATGCCAATCAGCGTAATTAGTCAAGGAATACAGACAATGAGACCGTTTGTGCTCTCCGTGGGCGTTCAAAATACTCCACTCACACAGAATTGTGCCAGTCAAAGCGCCGCTACTGAGACAGCTACGCGTCAAACTGACACCCGTGGCCTCATGCAGCTGCATGCTTCAGAGATAATCAGCGCGGAAATAGCACCCGTGTTGCCTGAACCAGAACCAGCGGCAGCACCAAAGCCAATAATGCACAGCAGCGCCTGCAATACTGATACTTTAAAGACCATGGAACATGGCGTCAACACTATACAGCCCGCTCCTCTGCGGCATACTGCTTCGAATACTGAACAAGTGATGAAACGTGACTTTGGCTGCGGTGCTACTGTAAAGCCGCATATTTCCATAGCATGCGCGGATAATTACTGCGATTCCTGTAAAGATGCCATCAAGCATCTGGCCAAGGATTTCACAAAGGTGCCCCCAGCAAGTCCTTTACCAACGCGCGCAGTTGATTCAAAGATACCGCGCCCAAAACACTTGACCAGTCCTAGTCCAGTGCGCAAGCAAATCCAACGTCAGAATACGTACACAATAACGCCATCGCCCACACCGAGCCCAGTGGCAGAAAAGAAAAGCATTTTGAGGTAAGTAGAAATTTAACATAGGTGGAGGTAGAGGGAAAAATGAGGAGTTCCCTGTAAAGTGAAGTAATTTGTGATACATGTCTCTCTAATGACTCAATTCTTATGTTCAAGGCCAATCTCTGACCATATCATAACTTTGTTTTTCGTTACTCTAAGCTTCAAATATGCATAAGTAAACATAAGTAAACTGCGTACATAGGCGTCTGAAGGAATTTTTCGAGGGGGAACAAAGGCATGCATTGGTGTGTACTTATGTATATGAAAATGATGATATGAAAATGTAACATATACACATAGAATATAAAAATATACAAAATTTGTCCAGTCTAGAAGGTTGGCGGGGCAAGTGCCACCACCTGCTTCCCCTGTGGATTCCCTTGACTACGTATATGAAAAAAAAAACAACCAAAAATATAGATAAGAAACATCCTCTGAAAGTTTCCGAAAAATACTAATATAATCTCGAAATCTAATTTCAACTCCTTGAAGAACGAACGATTTGTATCAAAAAATTAAAATATCACTGACAAAAATTCGTAACATTTGATTTATTAATTTGGCAACACTTTCATTGACATATTTACTATAATAACAAGTAATGTGTAAGGTTGTGGGATTTACTAAATGCAGCTAGCTGGAAATTTATTGCACACAAAAATTTTAGCCAGTTCATGCACCATTTTGTTATTGTTGACGACATCCTTAACCTAAATCATTGAATAATTACAAATAGAAGGTGACACTGCCGACGTTGAAGCGACATTACAGCTATGTGGCAGATATTTGCACTACACATAATTATCCAATTCTTTAACCCAAATTAATTGTCTTCGCTTGGATGTAGAAAATTTCCCTCAGTATTTGTTTCACTTGTTTTGTTAAATTTTTTGTTAAAAATAAATAATTATTCAATGCCTAAATCCTTACCTTGGTAAAGATGACAGACAAAATTCAACAATGTTGAGTTCAAATAAGTGTTGCAGGTTGACTCTTTAAAATCTGGCATTGACACGACTGGCAAAATTTAAGCCAGTTTTACGCAATCCTTTGGGAGTGGTAGCCAATGGAAGTAAACAACTTTTGCTCATAAAAACTGATAACAATACCATAATATTACTTTTCCAAGAGTGGTAACAATGGAAAAAAGTAAATTTCATTCCAGACACAGTGGTGCCTAAAACCGAAGCAACTAAAATCAGTCAGTTACATAATTCGGTCAGGAGAATCATTCAAAGCTGCAAGCTTTTAAATAGGATAATTGCTTATTTTTATCATTGAGGTGGTCTTAGTAGTCGATTTTGTGGCGTGCTTGTCCAACCTGACAACTGAATTTAGAAAATCATCAATACTTATGACTTAAAAAGTTAAAGTGGGTAGAAGATAAGTTTTTGGATGGAATGTCTTTATAACAAGAAGACTAAGGTAAATGCAGCATACTTGCATATTCATATGGTTCTACGGCTTTTTGCCACGTTTAGAATATCCTACACTTGTTTCATTTGGTTGCCTCTTCTTTTCCACCAATCTATTAACCCATTTCGAACCAAGGTAGGCTTCACTGAATACGTATAACATCTGAAATCCTCGGTTCAGTTCAGTCGTAGTAAATGTTAGAGAAACGATAATAATTTATTTATTATATTTTTTACAGCTCCCTCCAAGAAAAGCCCTCTACATCGAGTAAAATCCATGCATCAACATCAGAGTCCAGCGGCACCTCAGAACGCTTAACTGTTTCGCAGTCTAGTCGAATTCCTAGTCCGCGTCGCCGCACGGCATCCAGTCAACGCGCTGATGAGTTGGAGGCAGTCTTTAATGCGAGTCCCCCGAAAAGCTATGAGCTAAGTCATACCGGACTGGATGGCTATGATGAAGATCTTATAGTCAAGGAGGAGACACGAGTGCGCATTAGTTGGTCACGTGATGCCTCACCCGCACCGCTGCAAGCACAGCACAAAGATCAAACTTCACCGCCAACTTCACTAGATTCTGATTCTTTAAACGATGAGAAACTGCTGCAGATTTCTACCGAGTCTCGCGAGTCAATCAAGTCCACATCGCCAGATGTTTCAACAGGTGCGCGACCCAAGACCACAATAGATAACCAATCTAGTCAAAGTGATATGACAGCAACGTCAGAGTCAACGGTGGTCGAAGTGGTCTTAGTGCCCAGAGAACGGTAATTATTAAAAGAATACAAGAACCTTTTCAAATTTTTTCAAAAACTTTTTCTTAACTTTAGGATTGAACCTTCTAAGCAAATGTGTAGCGCCTTGAGTACTATCAATGAATCGCTGCGTAGACCAAGCAAAAGTAATGCCAAGTCCAGTAGCATCAAGGCGGCCAAGGCGACCATTCAACAGGAATGGTTCCGCATATCAAGCGCAGAGATAGCAAATGCTGCAGATGTGGAAGACTATTTGCTGGCCTTTAGAGATATTTCAGTGCCATTGTTGGAGCTTTGCGTCAATATGGTGGATAGTAATGTGAGTAGGAGGGAGTGAGGATAAATAAAAGAGGACAAATAAAAGAGAACTATGTTCATATACATTTTTTTAATTCATCTCACAGGGCAATACAGCTATGCATTATGCCGTCTCGCATGGCAATTTTGAAATTGTATCCTCTTTGCTGGATTCAAAGGTTTGCAATGTAAACCAAATGAATAACGCCGGATACACATGCGTAATGCTCGTTTCTTTGGCCAAATTAAAGAATGCGGCACATCGTACAGTCGTACAACGACTGTTTCAGATGGCCGACGTCAATATAAGAGCCAAGAAGGTAGGAAAAGATTTTCAAAAATATTATTTTTATAAATATTTACTTATGTATGTATATTTATAGCACTGCCAGACGGCTTTAATGCTAGCTGTTTCACATGGAAATCTCGATATGGTCGAAATGTTGTTGGCCGCTGGTGCCGACATCAATTTGCAGGATGAAGATGGTAGCACGGCGCTGATGTGTGCCGCTGAACATGGACGCGTGGATATAGTTAAACATTTGTTGTCGCAACCGGTGTGCGATTCGCTGATACAGGATGTGGTAAGGCGACAAAAAAGTAAATGAAAAATTAACAAAATTTTAAATCATTTAAATATCTGCAGGATGGCAGTACGGCTTTCAAGATAGCCTGGCAGGCAGGACATCGCGACATAGGCCTGTTGCTGTATGTGCATGAGCAAATGCTGCGCAGCAAAATGCCCAATAAAGGCGAACCAAGCCCCAGAACACCTTCGTTATCGCCGCGTAACCATAAAAGGCAGCCATCGCAGTGATGCGGCAAAAGCAGAAAGTTCAAATGAATACGTGTTGCCATAAAGATGATGGTTGAAGTCTTCACTAAGCATTTATAGTAAAAGCTGCCTAAAATGCTGCAACAAAATTTAGGCAATAATTTAAAGCTCTTAGACTACAGAAGGAAAAAACCCGATATTTATAAACAGAAAGAGAAAAGCCAACGAACAGAATTTTGAAAGTTTGTGAAATATAAGCATTTATTTTAAGTTGATAAACAACGAAATTTATGATAATTACTAACTAAAAATAAAAAAGTTTTAAAACTACTCTAAGTAGCTAGACACGTAAATCAAACAGCAAGCAGCACACACCATAAACATTCCATAAAATAGCGGTGAGCTCAAGGCTTTAATGCTAAAAAAGCTGTAAAATTCAATGAACTTGATTGTGTCACTTGTAAAAAGAAAATTTAGTAGGAGCTTTTCAAATAAACGTAGGAAAACCGAAAATGTCAAATTAACATTACAACGAACGAGTACTCCAGTTTGTACTTAAGTCATTTTTTTAAATTAAATTTTAAATTAAAAAGAAATTTAGTTGAAATAAAAACAAAATTTAATGTTAAAGTTACAGCAAACAAGAGTTGCCATATTTTGCAAAAGCAAATTAGCTGTGCTTTAAAAAGTTCTTGAATGAAATTTTTGTATTTATTCAATAATTTTTAATTTTAATAATTCTTAAAATTTTTGTTCAAAAATGTTTGTTTTTTTTTTTTTTTTTTGAGAAATTAATTTTGAATAATTTATAAAAAACTAATTATAAAAATTTAATTTATATAATATTTTTTTATGTTTTCAAACTTTTGTGTCAATTTAGTGCATTCAAAATTTGTCATTGCTTTGTTTTTGTTTTGTGTTAATAATTTTTTTTTACATATTTACCTATTTCCATTTATTTTTTATGCTTTTAATTTTTAATTTCCTTCAATTTTTTAATAAATTAATTTTAATTTTTTATTTTGAAATTCTAATCTTCTGAAATTTTAATTTGGTTAAATTTGATTTTTGATTAAAATTTCTAAAACAATTGAAATATTTTTATACATTTAGATAGGCAAACATTGACATTGCTTGCTTAACTGTGTATTTTAAAACAGTTAATGTTTTCCGCTCGTATTTCAAAATTTTTTTTTTTAGTTTTAAAATTTAAATATAATATCATTAACAAAATAATCAATTGAAATAAATATAATTACAAAAACTCTTTTTTTTACAATATAATTTATATAAATACAATATAATTTCTAGAAATTATCACTTAAATAGAAATATAGATAAATTTAATACTTAATTTTAATGCTTACTAATTTTTGACCAATATGTGCTGCCCGAAGCACTTTATTTTAAACTCTTTTCATAATAATACGTTTTTAAGTATTTTAATTTTTCTAAGTTTGTTTATAATTGTAAAACATTAAGTTTCTTCTTATAATGCAAATAAAAGTATTTATTTAAAAATATTCAAAGATTTTAATTGCTAAAAATACTTAGATATTTGAAAGTTCACTTTGTAGACTTAGAGGCGATAAGGCACAATACTGATATTCCAAAAGGGCTACAAGTTTGAAAGCTAGTTGGGTAATATTTCTATTGCCCATTCTTTAACTTGAAGTATATAGAAAGATAGTAAACATATTAGAATTAAAAAGCAAAATATCAATCAAAAAGTACAGCAACTTGTTGTGGAGCATCAACTTGTTGCAGTGCAAAGGGCAGTAGCTACTGCCAGCTAAAAAATGTTTTACATTATTACAAATACACATTTAAATTTTGTTGTTTCATCAAGACAATGTAACAGTTCACACATCCGTTTTCGCGATGGCAAAAATCAAAATTTACCAACAATGAAGAGGTGGAGTCAGTGGTTGATGGGAATTTTGAGGAGCTCAACGTTTCTCACTATGAGCAGGGTATCGAATCTATTGAATATAGCTGGGAAAAGTGTATCGAGTTAAAAGTAGACTATGTAGATAAATAAAGATATTTTTTTTTCCATTCCTAAAGAATACATTTTATTTTATTTCAAACATTTTTGCCACAATAATCTACAATACTCCACAATAATTGATATTTTCAATTTTCAAGCAATTTCGAATCGCAATTAGGAATAGGGCAGATTATAATAAGCTCTCAAAATTTTAAATGAACCAAAGTATTTCACATTTTATTGCTGTTTGTATGTAAAAGTAAAGTTACTTTTTTTTAAATAACCGTTATTACTTTAAATTATAGAAAATAAATTATCTATTAAAGCTTAAAAGTATATTTTTAATTTGGTGTATAACATAAAAGATTTATTTAATTTTTTTTTTTTGTTTTTTAGGATTATGTGATAAACCTTTTACGGAATGTCATTATTTCAAGCATATCTATCTTTGTTTTTCTGCTTTTATAACAAATATATCGATGGCTTAATAAAGAAAAGGCGTATCTCTATTTTTTGTTACTTTACAGGAGGAGAAAATGACTGAATAAAATCTTGTAAGCTTTGGGTTATAAGACTTTTTTAATGCAGTTTTAATTTAAAATAGGCAACAATAATAACAAAAAAGCGAATTGTTTTTTTTAAGGGAGGTGTATTTCAGAGTGGCCTACCTGAATATATTAAAAACGTTATTTCGAGAAAAAGCGAGTAACGCCTTTTCTATATTATGTCATCGATATAAAATATAATGTTAATTAAAAAAAAAAAACTATAAACTTTTGAGTAACAAATAAAAGGTAAAAAGGTTTAGGCTTTAAAAATAAAATATTTGTATTAATATTGCAAATTTTTAAAAAAAAAGCGGTTTAATTTAAAATTAAATATATTTATAAAATATATTTGATTTATTCTTTCTATTTTGGTTTTTTTTTCTAAAAAAAATTAATTATCTTTTAAATAAGGTGTCAATAGGTCTGTTTCCATACTACTTTTAAGTAACTTGAAAGCGATTCCGTCACTCTCTATTACTCGAACTTTATTTGACCTTTACTACAAAAATTTCTTCAAGCGCAACTCTTGAGCTTCGAACAACGGATTGTCTACATAAGTGTCAAAATTTAATTATTGTGAAAAAAAATTATGAAATTGGTTAAAAAAATTAAAAAAAAGAAAGCGTCCTGGAGAACAATTCACTTGCAACTTTTTTTGAATATTCTATTCTTTTAGATCAACGAACCAGCAAATTCAATTTAAATTTCATTTTAATTGTCAAAGAACAGACTCTATTACTCGAACTGTACTTGAACTTTACTTGAAACGAGTAAGGAAAAAGACCTAATATGTTAGATCCATTGGATAATCGCAACGATATGGATGTTTTTTTGAACAGACCTTAAAACAAGGAAAACAAAATTTTAAAATTTGATAATTCGATGACATGTTGAGACATCGATTATTTGATCGACCAAGGATATTTTTTTTTCGAGCCTCTGAACAAAAAAACACTTTCAAATCGCGGCGATGCAGAAATCGTAATTGTGCCAAATGCACAGTTATTCTTTTTTAGGTGTTCTTTTTAGGTCACTGGTAGTGATAACTATGAACAGATATGATCGGATCATAATGATCCAATTCTTTTATCATAATTAAATATCATACTCTACTCACCGTTAACAATATCAGTTTTTTATAAATGTACTCACCTTAACATTAACTTGGGTTCTATTTGACTCTTCTCAAATATTCCTTATTCTTTAGTTTGATTGTATGACTCATGAGGATATTTTTATAGGTTACTTTTATAATTTCTATTTTCTTACGACTATTCTTTTTTAATTCTAATACGCTTTGTGATCCTTAAGAAGTAATCTTGGCTTTTTTTTCTTAAGACATTTTTACATACCTTTTATAATTTACTTGGAACTGAGTGAACATTAACTTCCCTTGTTCATTCACCGCTTTTGAAACAGTTAGTTATTAACACATTGCCATTTGATGCTTTTTTTATTTAATTTTATTTTATGTATTGCCAGTGACGCCCGACACGACCAAAATTTAACGTTCATTTAACGATTTAAGTAAATTAACCGATACCGATTTGCACTCTTCTCTACAAACCGTTAACGAAACCGAAACTTACACCGACGTCGACACCAACACCGCGGCGCGCCGCACCGGAAGCGTGACCAAAGACTTTGCTAAAAAGGCGCTTCCAAATGATGCACTGCACTAGCACTCTTTAATGTCGCCATTTTTAAATACACCACAAAATAACCACTTTTTTTTTAATGAAATGAAGCAATTTTCAACATCTTCCCGTTTTGATGAGCTGCGCAAGAAATGCAAAAATATTTGAAACAACACACTCACACGGTCGAAATGAATGTAATTAAACGCACATAAACTCAATCACCGCATTTAACACGACAATTTTATATATTTTTAAAATTTACTTATGCGAATTTATTCTTTAATTTTTATAAAACAATCATTTAAATCGACCACACGACCCGCACGCACAAATTAGACTTAAAACTAAGCCTGAGGGTAAGCTTAGAAAAGCCTGTTGCTGCTCTGCCTTGACTTCCAGTCGAAGTATGCAACAGTTAAAAAAACACTAAAAACAATGCATGCAGAAGAGAAATTTTTATTTTTCTGCGTGCTCTCTTAAATTATTCATGCTTAATTGAATTTTAAGAAATATTATATTTAATCAAGCCGATTAGTATGGAAAATAATTTAAAAGAAATGTTTAATAGAACGTATTTTTACAAAAGTAGCCATTGACTATTTTTACAAGAGTGGTTCTCTTTCGCTCTTGCTTGCGTTATTGTTGCTCTGGCTCATGGTAGAATTATAAGGTAGGGCCGACTCGGAGAAGAATGGAGTGGAAAGCAGCGAAAAAGGGGGCTAGTTGTCAAAATCAGCTGTTCATATCGAGTTTCTTTATGTTCATGTTTCGCAGTTGATTTTAGGTTAAACTTTTTACAAGCTTTTTTTCAAATTTAACACTTCCGCGGCATTTTATAGATTTATTTACAATGTTTTTACAATATTTCCACTCAAATTAACACAAACTTAACACACGTGTCCGCACTATTTACAAATTGAAAACATGATATTTCTTTTTTCATTTGACATCTCCACCAACTTCGTCATTTTGACAACTACCCGACCTTTTCACTATCCACTATTCGTTGACGCGTGAGGGCACTGAGCGACCCGGCCCTACCTTATAATTCTACCATGCTCTGGCTTAACTTCCAGTCAAATAATGCAACAATTAAAAACCAATAGAAACAATGCAGCAGAGAAATGTGCGTGAGCGACACCTTCTAATAATAAAAAGTTCTTAATAAAAAATATGTAACGTCTTAGGCAGCGGCTCTCAACCATTTGTATTCGTGCCCAATTTTTGTATAACTCAAAAAAAACTTTATTTTTATATTATTTTTGACATGGAATTAAGAGGAAAATATTTTATTAAAAATAAGGAAAATAACTTTGCAACGATGTATCGAATATTAATATTTTCATTAGAATATTAAAGTCACAGGTAATATAATACCAAATAACATTACTGTTCTAAAATTTTTCAGTTTTTTTTTTTCAATATGACACCAAATTTCAAATTAATTCAAACTGAAAATTGATATTAATGGGGTGATAATTTGATACCCTTAGGGCGTGTGCTATTCGGAAACTTTTCACTCGGATGATGAAATTTTGACAGTCTGAATGAGAATATTTGGCACTTGTGAGGACACTTCAATAAGTCACTCCGATGGACGGTTATTTCGACGTAATGGACTTAGTGTATGGTGACGTTTCCGAACTGAACTAAAAAAATTCAAAATAAATTCGCACAATTTGCAAATGGTGTTCTGGCGTTAGTCTATTCAGTAAAAAATGCCAAACTAAGCTGAGCATAAATGATAAGAGGACTGCCAGATCGAAAAATTGAACCTCTTATAAAACATTCTTTATATAATACAGCTATAAAAATAGTCTTAAATCAAGTCTTAAAAATAAATAAAGTGAAGTGAAGTGAATTAGGGATTAATTAATAGTTTCCCTAATTTACAAAAATTGGATAAAATCACAGACCAAGGTTTATTTTTCCTCAATTTATAAATTCTTTGTGTACTTTTATGTATTAACTTACAATAGAATATATATATATATTCAGTAATATGGTTTCGCTAGAAAAATTATTGTTTTTTGTCATTTTGTATGGAAGGTGGGCGTGGTTTTCGTTCGATGTTAACATATTTCAAACAAGGAGTGTGTATTTGGCATCAAAGGCTGGATATGTGCAAAATTTCAAATTTAGATTAAGTTTTGTGGAATTTTTAAAGATTTTTCTATTTTAATGACGTCATTTTGTATAGATGTAGGCGTGTTTTTCAATCAATGTGGCTCATTTTCAAACTCGATCTTTTTTTCTTAAAAATAAGCTTTAAAATTACGACTGGAATCGAGACAACGGACAGACAGATGGACATCGCTGATCTGGAATATTTAACTTTTCTAGACCTGCCACACCTCTTTTTGTATTACACGCGGAGTAACAAAGTTAATATAGCCATTTCAGAGTAAGCATAGAGATATAAAAATTTATAAAATAAAAAATTCAAGCTCGAAAAGTTCGCAAATCTTTCACATATCACCAAACTTTCGCTTTTGTTTCAGTGATCAAGCTCACTGAAGCTCAAATTGTATTAAAATTAATTAAAATATTTTATTAATCTTTATATTAAATATTTAAATTATAGTATATATATTATTAAATGTTTTATTATATTTTGAAAAAAAAAACAGTTGAACTGTTAAAAAACCACGAGAACTCAAAATGAAATGAAATGAATAAATTACACTATGAAGCAAAATTCAACTTTTAGCTGGGTATTTCATATTTTCTACACTCTATGGCTAATTTTGGGGCTCTGATCAAGAATATGAAATTTTTTATTTTATATGTTGTTCTCCTCTAACCTGGGATTCAAAGTTGAAAAAAAAGGTGTGGAAAGAATAAAACAAAATAATACTTATTAACCGACGTCAAAAAGGAGGAGGTTCTCAAGTTCGTTGGTTTGTCCGTTTTTTGTTTTTTTTTTTTTTTAGACACTAGCCCGATTTCCGTAATTTCTTATCAACAGATATATATCATGAACGCGGAGGTCTTTTTTTATAAAAGTGGGCGATATACGACAAAGGGGCATGTCACTATTAGAAAAACACTATATTTCAGTTAATATTGACACTAGAGTACTGAAAATTGCAGTAAAAATACTGGAGAATGCAGAATTATTACAAAATACTGTCAATAAAGTGGACGTTATCTGAGAAAGGGGTGTGGTCATATAAAAACACAAAGACTTCAAAGCTTTTATGTATATAAAGCAATTAATATATTGATGATAATAAAACAAAATAGACAAAATGAAATGATAATATTTCCAATATTATAATACATATAAATAACTTTTAAAATTAATTTGACCAAGAAATTAATGGGAAAAGTTATTTAAAATTATTTTTTACTTTGTAGTGATTTTGAAGTTGGTTTTTTTTTTTATTAAAAAGTTTTTATTTAAGAAGATACAGAATAGACGCTTGTGGCATATTCTTCAAACATAAATAAATCAATAGTTGTTGTTCCAACATGTTGTTTGCATGTTGTTCGAACGAACTCTAGTTTAACCCACTTTTTCAAAAATTACTGTTTGAAGAAAAACCTTTAAAAAAACCATCAAACAATTTGGAAAGAAAAAATTCCAAATTAAAAAGTAGTGTATAATCTAGAGTTTTACAGAAAACTTTTAGAAATTGGGTTCATTTCATATCATTTCTGATTAGAGTTTAATCAGAACAAAAAATGGTGGCGCCAACTTATGCTTTAGTCTTTTCTGAATCTCTTAAAGTAAATATTAATTTTATAAATCTTTTAATATCCCTTTTACCCATTATTCCGGCTTCGATATGAGATTGCGTGGAAAAGTAGGTAGCATGAAAACAAGTGGACTTCAAATTTGTGACAAGTGGTTCTAACATATCCCTAAGTCATTAGAAATTCGGAGTGACAAGAATTTTCCTGCACTGTGTAATAAAAATAAAAGTATAATGCGCGTTTTCAAATGAATTACGGTAGATCAAGGGTAAATATTTGTTGGCACATGCTGCACATTACTCGTGGCTAAGAGTTACAAGTGCCTTTACACACTGATAACGAAACGTCATTTGTTTTAGTTTTTATTTTTTATTTTTATTAGCTTGAAGCTAGATCTACCTTAACAAGCATTGATAAGTATGAATCTTTTGAATCAATATGAAAGTGAAATGGGGTAGAGAGAAGCAGGACTACACGTGTCAGACATTATGTAATAGCGGATATCTGTCTAGTTTAAAAATGTGTCTAATACTATTTATAACCCAGCCAAAGTAGCCGGTCTTACTCGGGTTTTATATTTTCTTACAATTTAAGTCTTTGTTTTGTTGTAAGGTCTTCGAAAAAAATTTTTTTTATTTAATGTGTTCTTTATAGTTTTAAGAGTATACACACATATTTTTAAATCGATATTTAAAAATAAACAGACGTTATAACGGTTTTCGTTAACCTATGTCTAAGCTCCATACAACAAATAAAAAACTTTAAACGCGATTTCCTCGAAACTAGTTTTTTTAAACGGTTCCATAGGTAACTCGAAATCTATTGGTTCAATTTCAATGATTGTTTTTGAATTTTGTTTGTTATTTTGTCCTGTAAGCATCCCCTCTAAATTCAAGTATCTATTTTTTTTGTTTTTTTATATAAACAAAAAAGCGCGCGAAAATGTATCTATTTTTCGAACTTTTTACTTCAACTTCCGCCATGTTTAAAAAATAAAACACCGGGGGTCTTGCGTAGGGGGGTGCTTGTTGAGTAGCAGGTGTTTACTTTTTTGAAATGTGCGATTCAAATATTGTTAAAAAAAAAGTTAAAAATGGAAAAATCATACAAGGAATGAACCGGTAGAATAAACATTTCTGTAAATAAAATTTAAAATATAGTTTTTTTACAAAAAACCAGATTGTTTTCCAAAGGAATCCATACAAAACAAGGAGACAAAACGATTTTTGTTTTTTAATTAAAGAGTTTAAATATGAGTGCAAACTTTTGATAGTTGATAGTTGAATAGTTTAACATTTGAACAGTTGAATAGTTTAACATTAAAAAGTAAAAATTTGTAAATTTTTAGTTGTGCCTGATTTGAAGATGGAGTGCGATTTATTTATTGATAATGAGAAAATCTCCCTTAGTAATGTTTTAAACATTTTTGCTTGAATGATGGTAACCTTGTTCTGAATAAGAGAGGATCCCGAGAGGCTAAGAGAAATTTTAGTAAAGCTCCTGCTCGCGAGCTGGATTGACAAGATGGCTTATGGCGCGAGAAGTAGCTTATTTGTCTGGCTCCGACTTGCGAGCGACAGTGCTTTAAAAAAATGTCTGTCTCTGGTTTACGAGCGCGAAATGCAATAATGAGGAAATGGCTCGAGTTCGCGAGCGGGACCTGCAAAAGTTTATAAATAAGTTGAGGTTCGCAAGCGAGAGCTTTGAGAAAGCGAAACATTGGCGCGGGAAGTGGGGGTCAGAGCGGGATAATTTTCATGCACGAAAATGATCGTTTCGAAATACATTAAAATGCTGTTAAAATCTACGTAAACCTAACTGCCAACTGCTTACCACTTTTGAGTCGTAAGAAATTATAAATTTGTAACTTCATTGAATAGAAATGAAGAAAGGTTAAAGCGTAGGACCACTGACTGTTATGACTGAGATTCCATACGGACCCACCTGGGTGACAGTCAAGTGTGCTACCCGTCGATTACCAAGGCCAATGTTTTTGAGAAGATAAGTTGTGTGTGTGTTAAATTTGAGTCAAATCCGTTCATACATTTTGATTTGTATAGGTGTCAAACAAACAAATAGAAAATAATTAAGGTAAATATATATTTTTTTTAGTATTTTTGAAAAATTTTTAACTAAAATTTTTTAAGAGTTAACATTCTTTAAATAAATATACCCTTGTATCAAGACACCTATTTCTCAAAAGTTGTATGGAGAGTATCACGAAAAAGTTTATAGATTTAAAAAAAAAGTTTCCATGTGACTTTATAGTCCAGTCTGGATAAAATTTTAAGCATATTCACACTAATTTTTTTGATTAATATAATTTTAATAATAAATGACCTATGTACACTAAAATGCTGCATTTTGACATTTAGTTTAAGGGGGCGGGGGGGTTGGTAAAGTTTGTTTCGTCTAAAAAAGACCTTTTTTCATGATTTATTTTAGAAAAAACTATAACAGTAGGTTCATTGTTCATATTATTATATAAAAGCACAACATTTTAAGAATATTTAAAAAAATTTTTGTTAAAATATAGAGATAAATAACGGATTTATTGAAGATTTCCGCAGGTGCTTCGAAAAAAAGTCTTTGCGCTGTGACCAGCCTACAGCATCACTGGATCACCTGAAACCAAAAAATCAAAATGCTTTCTTTAGTTTATTACTTTATCTCTCCAGTGACGACGATTTTTATTTAATTTTTCAATTTTTGCCACCATTTTGAAGCCAAAATGACGATTTTTGACGAAAAAATCCTCCTATTTGTTATTGTAAAATTGTTAGTAATTAAAAAATTAGAAAAAAAACTCGACGTCACTTGAGAGCTACTTATATGTAGAATATGTGGTAAAAATTTCAAACCTGACTGTAAAAATTACATGTTTGGGAAAATCGATTTAAAGTTTTGTACATTAAGCAACACTAGTTGGAGGTACGGTCATTCAAACTACTGTAACTTCGTTAGTTTTGCTCCGAATGACCTAAAAATTTAATACAATATTCTTCAGATGTTGTACTTTCAGAAACAATAATAAAAAAAAAAATGAAAATAAAAAGTTGTCAAACCTTACCCCCCCCCCCCCCTTAAAGGTGTTCAAAATAGGCTGTTTCCAAAACTGAAGTTGCCACGCTCACTTAAACTTGAGATAGTTACAACAAAAAAAAGTAGTATTAAAAGTTTTATGAGAAAGGATGCTTTCAACAAAGAACGTGACTGACAAGAAAGTGGGTTTTACAAGAATTGAAATCATTATAGGGTTGAAATAACTTAAATTTATTTCGTTTAAGTTCTGATCGGAGTGATTGGTCAGTTAGAAAATAGAAGGATCTTTAACTAAATTAAGCTGTGAAAACTGATCATGCCACGCCTACTCATACAAAAGTGTGCGTATTTGATTTTTGATAAGACAGATATAAAAAACCAAAATAGACAAGGATTAGGATTAAAAAGATAATTATTAAGAAAAGAACCAAGAATTTTTGATAGATAATAAATATATCAAAAACAGAATAGACAAGGATGAGGGAAAAACGGACAAGAGAGACCATTTATGAAAACAGGAAAAAGAAAACGATAACTAAGGTTCTAGTTTGAAATATATGTCTTACTTTAATCGATCAAGACTCATTTCCAAATTTATTTTGGGTAACTTACTTATTCAGCCGTCCATTTAGTACAACCCATCATTTCGAGTTTAAAAGAAATAATTCTTTAAATTCTTTAATTTTTATTGTCAACAACATTTCAAATAAAAAAGCAAAAATACAACAAATAATACTTAAGCACTTATAATAATAAATAATTTATTTTCTAAATTTTTGACACTTTTAATCGAATACCGCCTTTGACACTGTAAAATCGTTTTTCGCTAAGGTTAAATTCTATAACCGGTTGAGTTTCCGCTGTTTTGCTAAAGCGGAAGTTGCGCAGCAACATGGCTACACCTATCATGGTCTGCATTCTGCCAAAACGTTGCGCTATACAAATGCGTGGTCCTGCACCGAATGGCAAATATGCCATCGGATGTCTCTCTTTTATTGCTGCAGGAGTAAAACGATCAGGATCGAAAACTTCTGGATTCGGATAATACTCGGGATCATGATGTATGGCGTATGTTGAAATGATCGCTTGAACACCATTTTCTATAACTTGCTTGCTTTGTGGAACAAAGTAGTTTTTGCGTGAGACGCGTTTGAGTAAAGGCACCACTGGATACTTGCGCAGCGTCTCTAAAGAATTAAATTACAAAAAACCCTTTTTACTATATAAATCATTCAATTTGCCTAAAGATTCTCACCTGAAACCATTTTCTCTGTATATTTCATATCCTTAAGACACTCATAAGTCAACTGATTATCGTGGAGCATCAAACACTGCATAACTTCCTCTCTAACCCGCTGCTGTATATCCGGATTCTGACTGAGCTCGTAGAGACAGAAGGATATGGTACTGGAACTAGTTTCATAGCCACCAATAAAAAACAAAAATGACTGCGCAACAATCTCCTTCACTGTCAAAAAGAACTCTCCATTCACCAGTGTGTTCTTGAGTTCTATCAGAATATCAAGGAAATCGTTGCGTCGTATCTTGTGCTCCTCTCGATAGGCAATATTAGCCGTAATAATCTTTGTGTAGAATTCATTTAATTCGCGAGGAAAAGCTGTCATATGCAGCTTTCTAGCTAGTCGTGGAAACTTAGTGCCAAAACCTTCCACCCAAAAGTTAAAAGCTTGGAATGCTCTTTCGCCCATGAGTCTAAACTTAGCGTTCGGTTCCCTCAAGCTGTCGCACTCAATGCCAAATGCAACCATTCCGATGACATCGGTAGTGAATCGTGCGCATAGATCGCATACTTCCAACACAGCATCCTGCGGCTGCACTAGTTCTGAGACTACCTCAGCGAAGCGCTTAGCCACAGCGACTAAAGATACGCACATGTAACGCATTTTCGCAGACGTAAAAGTGGTCGTGTATTTGGCACGCAACCGTTTCCATGACTCGCCCTCGAGTCGCACAAGATTTCCGCTCAGCGGATCATCGTGAGTGTTGTGATATAAACCGCGACCGGGAAAGCATTCAAAGTCATGTATTAAAATATGTTTAATAAAGTCTAAGTTCACCAGCAGTGCTGCTGGCTGAAAGTACAAATGAAAGCCCACAAATTTTTGGCCAGAGTGCTTGTGTTTTTGGTAGATCCTTTGCGTGTAGCTTGCGAGATGTTCTTTGCGCCCAAAATAGGCTAATGATGCCGCATAACTGAGTGCTCCGCGTTCTGGCCAATAGCGTTGTTTTTGGCGTATCCACAAATAGGGGTAAGCCACTAACAGGAACAGGAATAATAGAAAAATCATAATAATGCGTTACCGTTACACGACCAGTGTTTTTACAGAGCTTGTTTTATTAGTTAACCGACTGCTGAGCGTTTTGTAATAACTAAGTAAAAACATATTTTAAATTGCAGTTTTATTAAAATAAAATCGATAATAAAGTACTCTATGTACGTACATAGCTAAGTGCTCGTGTTTTACGATCATATTTGTCGTTGCAGTAATGACGGTAAGCTTACGATATTTTCTTATGGTAAGACAAAGGTCTCAATGTATTGTACAGAATGCATTAAAAGATTATTTAAAGCAGTAGTGCCCACAAAAAGAAATGTATTTTTTAATATGAAATGAAAGATTATGAAATGTCATACAAAATTAATAGTGAATTGATGTATGACATGACATATGAAATGTCTTATGACATGACTTATAATATGACATGACATATGACGTGACATATGATGTGACATATGATATGACATGTGACATGACATATGACATAACTTATAATATGACATGACATATGTCACAAGATATAACATGACATATGACATGACATATAACATGACATATGATATGACATGACACATGAAATAATATGACATGACTTATAATATGACATGACATGACACAAGATATAATATGACATAACATATGACATGACATATAACTCAAGATATAACATGACATATGGCATAACATATTACATGACATATAACATGACATATGATATGACATGACATATGACATGGCATATAACAGGACATATGATATGACATATGACATAACATATGTCATCTCATATGTCATGCCATGTCATATGTCATGTCGTATATAATTTCATGTATCATGACATGACATATGTAGTGTACTTTGTTACACTAAGGGAAATAACGCATATTAACATTATTCACGCCTGAGTATATATTTCATTTAAATATTATATTTAATATTTAATATTTATATTTATATTATTTATATTTAATATTTATATTTAATATATATTTAATTTAAATCAAATATTTTCCTTACAACTCGTTTTTTTCCCGTATGGAAATTTTATTTATGCCACACACTTACACACATATTCCATACAGCTGCCAAGCAGCAGAAGCAGTTGCAGGTCTTATAGTTCTCATTTAGTTAATGTTTCAAGGGTAATATATCATGGATATTTGGCAAATATGATTTGTGAGTGCGGTGGTGAGTGCGATGCATGATGAATTCATGTAAGGTGGAGTGACAACTCGGTATTTTCTCAAGAATGTCACTCCACTCTACATGATTTCATTATGCATCGCACTCACCACCGGACTCACAAATCATATTTTCACAAGAAGAAAATAAAATATACCACTAAATGGCGTTTGATATGGACGCAGCTCGTGGGAAATATTCAAATAAATTGTTTTTCAATTTCAATATGTTTAAATAAATTTTCCTTAAATGCGATAGTTTTATTTTCAAATAGTAAATATTTGAAAGATATTTAAATATATTCGTGCATAATTTTAATATATTTTTTATTAATTCTGTTTAAATATTGTAATATTTTATTTAATTAAAAAAGTATTTAAATAAATTTTAAATATTTACGTAGTCGATTTAAGTAAATGCGTTATTGGTGCAAAAATGACTCGCTCTTTGGATAAATTAAAAAAGTTTTTGGATAAATTTAATATTTTTTCCCTTAGTGTAGTTGTTCAAAAACCGCAGTGTTAAACTCATGGTGAAATCGAGACTTTTATACTCTTAGTCACTAACTCCCATGATATTTGCTATACTTTCAAACCCATAACTTTCACGAAATCGTTGTGAGACATTCAGATAAATACTTTTTCAATAGTTTCAAGCACTCTCCTTCGAATCAGACTTCGAAAAAACGATTGACGTTATTTTAAATATGTTTTTCAAAAGTGCTATATTATTGAGCGGTAAAAATTATGCTATAAGCATAAGCGGTAAAATCGCGGAATTTTTATGTTTTCTCGCCTCTTGGGAAGTTTTGAAGGTTTAATTATTTAACCTTAACCCCGTTTATCGGGTCATATTGACCCGAGGCACTTTTCATTTGCAAAAAAAAAAACATATTAAAAATCAAAAATAAAAAAAAGTAACCATTTTATTTGTTGAACTTTTATCTTTGCAACTATGTTGAAAAAATTTTACATATGTGACACATGTGCATATCAGAGACAAAAAGCTGCCATGTGCACTATTCGGTTATCTGGGTCAAAATGACCCGACATTTTCTACCATACGATTTGTATGAAGGATCAGTTTTTGTAGTACTTTTTTAACTACTTTTTGCTGTTGTGCAATCCTTTCTACATTTTTTTGTAACTGTGAGTTCATTGGAAGTGAGAGACAGCATTATTCTGTCGTTGGCGTATGTACTTTTCATACTTATGTACACTTCACGTATGAAAACATGCTTTTTATAAGGATCTGTTATGCATGTACAGTGTTCTCTTGTGTGTTGTTTTTTAGTATTTGCGTTATATCATGCTAAAAATCAATTGGAAAAGCGATGCAACACTCCAATGAAACAATCAATAAGGCCGTGTTTTATTCGGTAACTTTTCACTCATGGTACAGAAGAAGTTACTAACTTGAATACAATTATGTTGAAATATAATTGTCATTTTTACTGTGCCGATGATATTTTGACAATTAGAAATTAGAAATGGAAATTAGAATATAGAAATGGTCGATGATATTTTGACAATTAGAAATTTTGACGTTTTAGATTTCGGTTGTGTATTAACGCAAGAATTTAAACCTTAAATGCATAGTGTGCCATATATGGCACAACCAAAAAATTTATCTCCATGTCTGAACGATAGCAATTTTGAGAAAAATAATAAACCTTTTCGAGTCGCAAGCTCGAGCACACTTGTGAGCACAAGTGTTTTTTTTCTATTTATGTTTTTGTCAAAAATTCTCTTGCCAATTGTAAAAATGTATACTAGCCCCTTAGCCCCTGGGGCTACTTGATTTTTTGACAGTCATATTCACCTCACATCTGCCAAATATTCTCATTCAGACTGTCGAAATTTCGTCTTCTGAAAGAATAGTTTCCAAATATCACACGGCCTAAAAATTGCTTTAAGTTTGATTGGTATGAAGCCAAAAAGCCTTACAGAATCGCTTCGAATGCCACAAGTTTAGGTAAGAAATAAATGAATCATTTCCATTTCAAATGATTTTTTTTGATAAGATGAGGATAAGAAACCACGACGTAGATGTGAAGCATATACGGGTAACAAAACAAAGGACAATAAAACGTCTGATGTGTGTGACCATTGTTCATTCATGTTAATAGTGTTACTTTCACAAATACAAAGAACCTTATATATTGCAAGATTACGATGATAATGATGGAGCAGATCCATCAATGCCTAGTACATCAAATACAGCTCAATCGAAGCAACACTATCAATCGGTTATAAATCTTTGTTTTTTTTAAATTTTGTTTTGTTTTTTTTTTCGCAACATTCATATGTAAATTGCAAATGTTTTGTTCAAACATATATTAAAAAAAAAAAAAAAAAAATATTAAAATTAATATTTCATGAAATAACAACACTTTTTAATTTTAAGTCATTGAAAAATGTAAAATTTCCATACAAAATACACAACGGGTCAATATGACCCAGATAAACGGGATTAAGTTGTAAAACATGTAAACGGATCTAAGGTTAAGCTAGATCAATCAATGATAAATATTTTCTTGCGTGAATTGCACAATATTTCGTTTCGTCGAAATTTTAAAGTTTCAAAGCAATGAGCTATAAGACAAACGTTTTTTATTTTGTTTTTTTTTTTGTGTTTTTTTTTGTTTTTTGGGTGTCCCCCTTATGTTAGCTAAAACCAACCTTGAGAGGCTAGAGATAAGATAAAATCACTAGCTAATCTTTATAAGTAAATTTTTTTAAAGATCTTACTTCTTTTAAATAAAGTAAACATTTGCGGCTGTATTCATACAAATTTTTAAACTTCCTATAAAAGTTTATAAGGGAAATAAAAAAATGCTATTCGTAAACGTTCATAATGATAAAAATCTGTTTTAAAGGCTTCATAAATAAGAGAAGTCTTAAAAGAAAAAAATAAATCTCTGAAGCCATCTATAAACCCTTGATACAGCAATTTTAAAATTGTTTGGTCTCACATGAGCACAAATATTGACAATTATATATTTAATTATTAATTAATATCTCAAAACGAACACAATGTCAAAAAAATGTAGGCCATCAAAAAATAGGCCTCATAAATGAGAGAATTAAAAAAAAAAATAATGAAACGTGTTTTTAACACTTATAAATTTATTTAAAAGTTTTTTTTTTCAACTGACCACAAATATTGTCAAAATAATTACAATTATTTCGAAATATTTTAACGAATTTTAAAATTTTGTAAAAAATGTAAAAGTAGTAAGAAAAGAAAATTATATATAAAACTATGTCAAAACATTTCATAATGTATTAATATATTAACAAACAGTGGCGGATTTGAGATTTGCCAGAGGGGGGCTAAGCTAACAGTTTTGTAACCCAAAGAGGTGTCTGAAATGGCTTTTAGGCCTTTTTTCATTATTTTTTCATACAAAACATTCTCCAATGATAGCGAGGGGCTAAGGCCCTTTTTACCACTATTTAGATCCGTCACTGTTAACAAGTAAGCAAATAAAATGGCAGTTATTCAGCACAGAGAATACCTTCAGAAAGCTTGTGAATGTTCTGGTTTGAATATAAAAATATTGATGTAATCTTGACAAATTCACAAAAAGTCATAAAATTTATCAAATTCTCAAACCATTATTTACACTCTTCCCACTTCAAATCTAAAGTGTTCCTATCTTAACCAAAAAGCTGCTACAGCATGATTAACATTACAAAGCTTTTTAACTTTTGAGCGTTTTAAAACTATTTTAAAATATTTCTAAGTATACGCCTGATAAACGATAAGGCGATTAACCTGGTGTTTAACACAAGCATTTTGTTTATTTTTAAATATATATTTTTCCGTTTTCATTTAAATACCACACACACTCAATTCAATCCAATTCAAAAGAAAAGAAAAAAATTCTAAATTTGTTCCACTTTCAACGGAATTCCGCCAGCGATCTTGTAGTTTCGCTTTTCTTTAATATCAAAATCCAGAACCGGTGGCGTTTTCTCAGAGTTACTAAAGCGGAAGTAGCGCAACAACATGGCTATGCCTATCATGGTTTGCATTCTGCCAAAACGTTCCGCTATACAAACACGTGGTCCTGCACCGAATGGCAAATAGGCCATCGGATGTCTCGCTTGTGCTGCTGCTGGAGTAAAACGATCCGGATCAAAGATCTCTGGATTGGTATAGTACTGGGGATCATGATGTATTGCAAACACGGGAATGATCGCTGCGACGCCATTTTGTATAACTTGCTTGCTTTGTGGAACAAAGTAGTTTTTGCGTGAGACGCGTTTGAGTAAAGGCACCACTGGATACTTGCGCAGGGTCTCTAAAGAATTAAATTACAAAAAACCCTTTTTACTATATAAATCATTCAATTTGCCTGAAGATTCTCACCTGAAACTATTTTCTCCGTATATTTCATATCCTTAAGACACTCATATGTCAACTGATTATCATGACGTATCAAACACTGCATAACTTCCTCTCTTGCCCGCTGCTGTATATCCGGATTCTGACTGAGCTCGTAGAGACAGAAGGACATGGTACTGGAACTAGTTTCAAAGCCCCCAACGAAAAAGACGAATGACTGACCAATAATCTCTTTCAATGTCAAAACGAACTCTCCATTCACCTGTTTATTCTTGAGTTCTATCAGAATATCAAGGAAGTCATTGCGTCGTATCTTGTGCTCCTCTCGATAGGCAATATTTTCCGTAACAATCTTAGTATAGAATTAAATTAATTCTCTTGGAAAAGCTGTTATGTGCAGGCTTCTAGCGAGTCGTGGAAACTTATTACCAAAACTTTCCATCAAAGGGTTAAAAACTCGAAACGCTCTATCGCCCATGAGTCTAAACTTAGTGTTCGGTTCCCTCAAGCTGTCGCACTCGATGCCAAATGCAACCAATCCGATGACATCGGTAGTGAATCGAGCACATAGATCGCATATTTCCAACACTGCACCCTGTGGTTGCACTAGTTCTGTGACTAGATCGGTGAAGCGTTCAGCCACCTCGACTATTGTGCCGCACATAAAACGCATTTTGGCGGATGTAAAAGTGGTCGTTAATTTGGCACGCAACCGTCTCCATGACTCGCCATCAAGCCGTACAATACTTCCGCTCAGCGGATCATCGCGAGTGTTGTGATATAAGCCACGATCGGGAAAGCTTTCAAAGTCATTTACTAAAACATATTTGATAAGATCCAAATTTAGCAAGAGTGCGTTTGGCCGAAAGAACAAATGAATGCCCACAAATTGTTGGCCAGAGTGCTTGTAGTTTTGGTAGATGCGTTGTACGTAGCGTGCGACATGTTCTTTGCGTCCAAAAAAGAACAAAGAATCCGGTTGACTGGGTACTCCGCGATCTGGCCAGTAGCGTTGTTTTTGGCGAACCCACATGTAGAGACAGGCCAATAGCAACAGGAGGATAAGTAGAAAGAACATAATAAAACGGCTTTAGCGTTTGACACTAGCTATCACATCAAACAATGTTCACTGAACTAGCTCTATTGGCTGACTAAATGCTGAGCGTTAACCTAGTAACTGTTTTAAAGCAGTTTTCTTTTTTTTTTTTTGTTTTCTTTGCCTCATAAATTCTTCTCTGTAGCTAATATGCTCTCAAATCCCTCTTGCATAAATTTTTAAAAATTATAACGGAAAGCATGAGTGTCCATAAATTTTAATAAATAGAGCCAAAGACATACATATGTTTTTGAAACTGCTCGAGGATAAATGTAATGATGCCAAGCAAGTTGTGTGTATTAACGATACGTTGATTCGACGATTCAATATGTGTTGAAAATATGATTACCTCTCTAGGGTAAATTTATTTAGTTATTTGAGCAAGGGAGAAATATCTTGTTTGAGTAAATTGTGGAAAACTTGAAAGTTTGAATGTTTAAAGTGAGATTCATAATAACTTTAAATTTTCATAAACCTTTCATAAATGAGAGAATTTAAATAAAAAAAATAATTACTGCAACGTGTTTTTAACATTTTATAAAGTAATTTAAAAAGTTTTTACTCTCATCTGACCACAAATATTGTCAAAATAATTAAAATTATTTCGAAAGATTTTAACAAATTTTAAAAATGTAAAAAAATTTAAAAATACTAAAAAAAAAGAAAATAATGTATAAAACCATGTCAAACATTTCAAAATGTATTAATTTATTAACAAGCAGTGGTGGAGTTAAAATTCGCCAGAGGGGGCTAAACTAACAATTTTGCAGCCCAAGGAGGTGTCTGAATGTCTGAAATGATTTTAGGCATTTTTTAATTTTTTTCCGTTACAAAATATTCTCCGAGGGGAGCAGGGGCTACATCCCATTAATCCCGTATTTAGATCCGCCACTGTAAAAAAAAAAGTAAAATAGCAATTTTTCAGCACAGAGAGTATTTTCAGAAAACTTGTGAATGTTCTGGTTTGAATATAAAAATATCGATGTCAATTTATCAAATTCTCAAACCATTATTCACACTCTTCCCACTTCAAATCAAAAGTGTTCCTATCTTAACCAAAAAGCTGCTACAGCATGATTACGAATAACAATATCTTAAATGACTTAACATTACAAAGCTTTTTAACTCTTGAGCTTTCCAAACTATTTTAAAATATTTCTAAGGAGACGGCTGATAAACGATAAGGCGATTAACCTGGTGTTTAACACAAGCATTTTGTTTATTTTTAAATATATATTTTTCCGCTTTCATTTAAATACCACACACACTCAATTCAATCGAATTCAAAAGAAAAGAAAAAAAAATTCTAAATTTGTTCCACTTTCAACGGAATTCCGCCAGCGACCTTGTAGTTGCGTTTTTCTTTAATATCAAAATCCAGAACCGACGGCGTTTTCTCAGAATTACTAAAGCAAAAGTTACGCAACAACATGACTATGCCCATCATGGTTTGCATTCTGCCAAAACGTTCCGCTATACAAACACGTGGTCCTGCACCGAATGGCAAATAGGTCATCGGATGTCTCGCTTGTATTGCTGCTGTCGTAAAACGATCAGGATCAAAGATCTCTGGATTTGGATAGTACTGGGGATCATGATGTATTGCAAACACGGGAATGATCGCTGCGACACCATTTTCTATAATTTGCTTGGTTTCTGGTACAATATAATCCTTGCGTGAGATGCGTTTGAGAAAAGGCGCAATCGGATATTTGCGTAAAGTCTCTTAATCAATGGGAGACAAAAAAGTGTTACACACAAATCAGTTGACTATCTTGGAGTTACTTACCTGAGATCACCTGCTCCAGATATTTCATATCCTTCAGGCATTCATATGTCAACTGATTATCATGACGCATCAAACACTGCATAACTTCCTCTCTTGCCCGCTGCTGTATATCCGGATTCTGACTGAGCTCATAGAGACAGAAGGACATGGTACTGGAACTGGTTTCAAAGCCACCAACGAAAAAGGCGAATGACTGACCAATTATCTCTTTCAATGTCAAAACGAACTCTCCATTCACCTTGTTATTCTTGAGTTCTATCAGAATATCAAGGAAATCATTGCGTCGTATCTTGTGCTCCTCTCGATAGGCAATATTTTCCGTAACAATCTTAGAGTAGAATTCAATTGATTCTCTTGGAAAAGCTGTTATGTGCAGGCTTCTAGCGAGTCGTGGAAACTTATTGCCAAAACTTTCTATCATAGGGTTAAAAGCTCGGAGCGCTCTATCGCCCATGAGTCTAAACTTAGTGTTCGGTTCACTCAAACTTTTGCACTCAATGCCAAATGCAACCAATCCGATGACATCGGTAGTAAATCGAACACATAGATCGCATATTTCCAACACTGCACCCTGTGGCTGCACAAGTTCTGTGACTAGATCGGTGAAGCGTTCAGCCACCTCGACTATTGTGCCGCACATAAAACGCATTTTAGCGGATGTAAAAGTCGTCGTTAATTTGGCACGCAACCGTTTCCATGACTCGCCATCAAGCCGTACAATACTTCCGCTCAGCGGATCATCGCGAGTGTTGTGATATAAGCCACGATCGGGAAAGCTTTCAAAGTCATTTACTAAAACATATTTAATAAGATCCAAATTAAGCAAGAGTGCGCTTGGCTGAAAGAACAAATGAATGCCCACAAATTGTTGGCCGGAGTGCTTGTAGTTTTGGTAGATGCGTTGCACGTAGCGTGCGACATGTTCTTTGCGTCCAAAAAAGAACAATGAATCCGGTTGACTGGGTACTCCGCGATCTGACCAGTAGCGTTGTTTTTGGCGTACCCACATGTAGAGACAGGCCAATAGCAACAGAAGGAAAAGTAGAAAGAACATAATAAAGCGGCTTTAGCGTTTGACACTACCACGTCAAACGATGTTCACTGAACTAGCTCTATTGGCTGACTAAATGCTGAGCGTTAACTTAATAACTGTGTTAAAACAGTTTTCTTCTGTTTTTTTTTGTTTTTTTGTTTTGTTTGCCTCATAAACTCTTCTCCATAGCTAATACGCTCTCAATTCCCTCTTGCATTAATTTTAAAAAATGATAACTGAAAGCATGAGTGGCCACATATTTTAGTAAATAGAGCCAAAAACATATGTTTTTGAAAATGCTCGAGGATAAATGTAATGTAGCCAAGCGCCTTGTGCGTATAAAAGTATTCAATTTATTTAGATATTTGAGCAAAGGAGAAAAAGCTTGAGTAAAATATGGAAAACTTGTAATTTTACACATGAGCTTTGATTTTAAGGCACTCTGCGTTTGATATTTGGCAAAATCGGATGAAAACCACGCCTGTTTCCTATATAAAGTGACTATATCAAATGATAAAATCTCTAAAACTTTTACAAAATTAATCTAAAATCTGGAATTTTGCACTTAAGTTTTGATCCGAGATAAACGCATTGAAATTTGTCAAAGTCGAATGAAGACCACGCTTACCTCCCCATACTAAGTGAATATATCAAAATGTAAAATTTCTAAAAATTTCATAAAAATTTTTCTAAAATTAAATTTAGCACATAAGCTTTGATTTTCACAAAAATTAATATTAAACTTGAAATTTTGAACATACCTTCTGATCAAACCCAGAATTCTTCAATAAAACGAAAACAGTTAATATATTCATCGATATTAACTTTATTTCCTTTTAAGTAATTTCCATTGTAATCAATACATATGTATATCCCAACGTTTCCTTCAAACTTGGAAACATTTCTCATAGGCTAATTTTGAAAACGCCTTCAATTCCTTCTACAAATTCCTCTTTATCGCCTCAATCGTCTCAAAACGCTTGCCATGAAGTGGTAACTTGAGTCGTGGGAATAGGAAAAAGTTACAAGGAGCCATGTTGGGTGAATACGGAGCTTTCAGAACGGTATGAAAGTTTTTGTTTTTGTCAAATAGTCGCATACAAGATGAGATGTGTGAGCCGGTGCGTTGTCATGGTAAAAAAATAACGAGTTTCCACAATGCTGACCTCTTGCGACCCTTTTGTTAGAAACACAAAATTTCAGACAAACTTTTTGCTCAACTAAAGTTGACATTACGAATTTCGCAAAAAAACAACAAGCACTGACTTGTTTACAAAGCTATCACAAACTGTACAAACTGCACAAACTGCCGACAAATGGCACTCGAAAAAATATTCTAGCACTTGATGACAGATGTGCCAACCCAGAATTTGTTTTTTTATGGGAAGTTCCGGGTATTTTTTGATCAGAAGATAAGCTTTGATCGAAAGAAAACCACACCTCACACCCGTATTAATTGATATCATGGAAATAATAAAACATACACTGAAAGAAAACATATTTTGTTTTTCTATTTTTTTCACAATCCAAATGGAAAAGAAAACAGATTTAACAATTTTACAAGGTAGAAGAAAAAAGGTAAATTGGCACATGGCCATTTCATGGACTAAACAACTTGTTTGATATTCATATAGAAACAGCGTTGCCAGATTGCTGACGCGGTTGTCAATTTGACGATTTTTGGGTCCATGTGACGATTTCATTAGCATAAATGACGATTTTAATATTATTAAATATTAGAAATTTGCACAAACTTTCGATGGATTGAAGCATTTTGATTTTTCTATTGTGAATTTTCTTGAAAAATTTATTGTAGGTACTTAAAAGTTTTGATATTTCATATTGGCAAAAGTGTTAGCTTCTAGAAAATAAGTTCCTTGAATTTGTTTGATCCTCAAGAGGAAATTGCAGTCGAAATTTTTTGGAAATCTCTATCGAATGTAAAACGTGCTGATAAAACTTTTGTTTTCAGAATGCTTTTCAGATTTGTTGGTTCACTTATGTGTCTTTCCCGAACTCGTCAGCAAATGTAGAACAAATTTTTAAAAAAATTCATTTAAATAAAACTGAAACCAGAAATCCTTTAAAGACTGAGACTCTTCAGGGAATCTTACCACCTCAAGACCACTTAAAATTTAAAAATTTTTCATTCCACAAGATATAACCACAGTATAATTTAATAAAAAAATCAAACTCTACAATTTTTAAGAAGGAAAAGAAGTAAATTGGTGGATTATAATAAATTTTTCCAATTGTGTTGGTTAGAATTAAAGTGAATCTATTCCAATTTAAAAAATAAGTTTTTGTCCCTACTGTTGCATTTGCAAAATACATTTCAAGCGAGTGCTCAATGTGATTCGTGACTCACGATAAAAATCAATGCTGATAAAAAGTGGCATTTTCTTATCAAAACATGTTTTCTTCGAATTTCTTCAAATATCCGAAAGTGAATTAGATTTACTTTGATTCTAAAAATTTATCAATTTGTCTAACAATTTATGAATATTATCTAAATACATTTGTGTAAAAATAAATTATATTCTCTGTGGTGATATTCATCTAACATTCATTTGTTAAAATAAGTTCCTAAATTGAATACAAAGATTGCAACTAAATGCAAACCAATAAATATTGTGTGATTACATATGAAACTCTAATGTTATCGAATTGATAAAAATTGATAACGAATGAAATAAAATTTTTTTGAAAAAATATTTAAAAATACTACTTTAAGATAAAACTTTAAAATTGACTTCAATTCCATATTTTGTTTTAATTTTTTAATAAAATATATTTTGATTTTTCATTCAAATGATGATTTTGGCATCAAAAAGACGATTTAAAAAAAGTTGGGGACGATTTGCAAATTTGACTTCTGGCAACCCTGCACAGAAGCTGATGCAGAGAAAAACCTCGCTCACAAAGCTTTGAGAATTGCTGAAACCGCTGAATGCGCTCAATGCCTGCAGTTTGAGAAAAATTTGCATAAATCTTTTTAAGTATTCTTTATAATTCTTTTTATAAAAAAAAAATATACAATTATAATTCCTTTTACAATTCTCAATACAAGAAAAAAAAATGAAGAAGCTGAAGATTTAAAAATCTTTCCAATATTAATTGACTGTGATCAATTATTTAGCATAAAGAGCTTAAGAGAGCAAGTACCAGAAGTTTTCTCAATTTGCATCAATTGTTTTTGTCTTGTAATTGCTGCATTCTTTGACTGGAAAGCAAGGCGAAGCAGTAACTCCGGCCGACTTTGTTGGAAGTCTCATTTGTGCGTGCGTTGCGTGTGGTTTATAAAAGTGAATGCTTTATTAAAATTAGTGTTTTGTTAAAATTAATGTGAAATTAAAATTATTTTATAAAATAATAAAATATAAAAATTTATGTACCTAAAATATATATGAATAAAGTGCCGTGTAATGTGTCAGTGATGAAGACTGTGTGTCTTCAATTTCTTAACTTTTAATACGCATTTTTGCGTAGAGCATCAAGATTGAAAATGTCGTCAAAATTATAAAACGAAAAAAAAAAAAATAACTGTTGCATTTGAAATGCTGATGAAAGAGTTGTAGATTAGTGTAACTCCTTTTGGCTGAAACAATCGCCAAAGGCATTTCGGTTTCGGTTCCGGTAACGGCATCGGTGCAGATTCCGGTTGCGTTAACGACTTTTTGAAAAATTGTGAAAATCGGTATCGGGATATGCAGAAATAATTCAAACTCGTTCGAACGCATAATTTCGGTTCTGTCAAGTGTGAGTATTTGTTCCAAAATATATGAGTAAAATAAATTGAATTAAATAAATTCTAAGGGTGTTTTTTGTAAATGTTTTAATAAAAAAATGGTTCGGTTGCATTTTAAAAACTTTTGGATTTTTATAATCCTAATATTTTTTTATTTTAATTAATAGTAAATAAAATATAAAAAAATATAAAAAAATATAAAAAAATATAAAAAAATATAAAAAATGATGTAAAGGAGCTGACTGCATTATGATCACACTGGTAAGTTTTGACGTGACAGTATATCTTTATCCTTTTTCTTACTCTTTCCCTTATTCTTTTCTTTGTTCCCAAACTTCTCCTCATCCTTATTCTTATTCTTATTCTTATACATGACCTAATAATTCTCGTATATTAGATGTATATTAATTAATAAGTATTTTATAATTTTTAAATATTTTATAAACAATATTTCTTTTAAAGTTTATTTAATCTATAAATAAATTTACATTCAAAAAATTTTTGAAAAAAATTAAGTAAAATTCTTCTTGAAAGAAAATTTTTACTTTCAAATATTTTTCTAAAAAATAAAAAAAAAAATTCAAAAGGTGTAATTAAGCCTATAATTTTGCTTTTCTCAAAATACTAATTTGGCTGATTGAGACTACTTATATTCATTATTTTTTGACTTATTGTCCAAAAACTTGATTAAACCCATGCTCAAATTCCTGGCCTTATGCTTGTTCGAATCTCTTTCCTGATTCTTATCACTTATTTTCCCAATTATTGTCCTAAATTTTGTCCTTAGTGTATCCAAATCCTTGTTATATACCTTATCATATATCTTGTCTTTATCCGTTTCAAAATCTTGTCCTTAATATTATTTAAGATATGTCTTAATTTTTTCTTTTTCCCAATCCATGTCTGAATTCATGTCTTAATCTCCATTGTCCAAATTTTTGTCCTACTTCTTACCTCATTCCTGATCTTAAGCTTTATCTACATCCTTGCCCAACATCCATTTTCCAATCCTTGTCCTAATCCTTACCTAATCCCTGTCCTTATTTAAATTTTAATTTTATTATATTCTTGGATTTCTTTTATTTTGGCTTTTACATTGCATTTGATGCATTTAGGTTACTTTAAGGTGCTCCCTGTGAGGCCTCATGACGTCATTTTTTTTACTGTTATTTTTATTATGTGACCAAAAACCTCAGCATAACTGTCGTTCCATAAAATTTACCGTGGCACTAATAGGCATGGAGTTATAATTGCATGCCACTTTTTTTCGTTGACGTTACATTTTTACTGAATGAAGCGGCTGTCTTCATTCATCCATGGTGCCGTGACTAAAAAATTTTTCTATTTTCGTCATGGGGTTAAAGCACTATATTTTGCTGTCAGAAAATAAAATTTTTCGTAGCACTTTTTCTCAGCGAGTAATATTTCCATGCTACAATATTGCATTTTGGTTGCATAGCCTGCTGCCTATGTGACCTGACGACGCCATAATTTATTTTTATATTTTTGTCGTAAGGCCAAGTATAAATCCTTCATTTCTGTTTTATAACATTTATCATGCTGCATATACTCACTGAATAGTAATTCCATGCAACGCCGATGCACGATTGATGCATTTTCGATATTGTAGCTACCTTCTTCGCGGGCGCATCACGTCATGCATTTTTTGTCTATTTTCGTCATGATGTCCAAGCAGTCTTTCCTACCGTAAAAAATTTTTACCGTAACACCTTAACACAGCGCATTATATTTCCATGTAACAAATTTGCCGTTTCGTTGCTTAGGCGGCACATGCCCTCATCGCAATGACGCATTTATTATTATTTTTTTTTTTATTTTTGACATAAAATCAAAGAATTCACCTTTACTGTCATATCATTACTTTTATCACTACATGAAGCACTCTACTCATTAAGCAATAATTTCACGCAATGCATTTTGAAAAAAAATAATGCCTTTTGTAACATTTTTGGAAGGAATTATTTTGTTTTTAAGTGAAAAAATTTACTTTGAGTCCACAAACCTGGAGATGATTGAAATAAGAAAGACCGTCTTTAAAAGGAATCATATTCAAAGGTAAGTGAAAGGAGGAAAAATAAATATTATAAATTCTATAATTTTCATACAAGTCCCTATCGTAAGTTTATTAAAAAAGTAACACAGTCCAACAGTTTTTTTTACAAACGGTACAAGTAGTAGAAGTAGACACCTAATCTAGACCATTTTAACTGTATAGCGTTGTATTCCAGCACGTTTGAATCTTTTTATATTCCCATGCTTTCTGCGTCAGAAATATATTAAGTTTGTCACTCAGCTTGTAACGTTCACAAGTGGGCGTGGTAGGTATAGTAAAGTATATAATTCTTAATCAGCAACACCTGAGTCGATTCAGCGCTGTCCGTCGTAACGTTTACAGCCGTCTTTTTGAAGCTATCGTAATAAAATTTAATTTTTAAGCTTTTTTTAAAAAAATGAGATCAAGTTTGAAAATTGTTGCATATGTGTTTTGATTTCATAAATCCACTCAAAATATTGTATCTCCCATACAAAGTTACGTCATCAAAATGGTTAAATCTCTTAAAATACTTGGGTTAGGAATAGTGTCCTCATGTACGCATGTGGGACCGTACATAGCTCATTTGGGTACACGCTCGTGAACCTTTTAAAACGCCGTTGCTCATGTGCAAGAGCCAAATTTTTTTAAGGTTCATACACGAGAACGATAAAAAAATGTTTTGCGTTCGTCCTAACGAACATGTTCGCAAATTATGCGTTTGAACCTTGTTTTACCGCTCGTTAAAGAGAGTAAAAAAATGTTCAATAGGGTACACGTCCACGATCTCATACGATCACTTGAGTACCTTTTTGAAACGTACTAAAATAAAACTTTGCTTAAATAAAAAAACCGTCTGCTAAAAAAAAAAACAACTGTTCCTAATGAACTTGAACGTTTCGAATTTTGTTTCGTGAAAATTTCTCAAAATCACTTTTCACTAAAAGGTTTTTCTAACACCATGAAACTGTACGGGATAGTAAATTGATCTAAAATATTCAAAGACACTGTATCCTAAAGGGTTTCAGAGAGAATATCTTTCACCAAAAAAGTTCCTATTTTTAGTTGACTTATCGAATATCAATAAAAAAATTTTAAATTCTAAAAATAAAATTAAAAACCTCATAAGAAAATACATTTTTGTTTATTGCCCAAAGAAAAATTGATAACTGTTTCATTTTTTTCAAGATCTCCATTAAACCATATTCTAAAGATAGCTTATCAGTTCTTTATGAAGCCACGCTGATTCAGATTAGAGTGTTATTTTGCTTTTGGGCACCCAGCAGCACATGAACACAAGAGGTGAACTGACTACTTCTTAAAGAAAACGTAGTTGCGAAGCTTTCATTTCATGCCACTAAAAGTCTGATTACGAATAAATTACAATGTAATTGGGAATCGGGGTAGGTTACTTATAGCGCACAAGAAAGACGAGAAAACAAAAGTTTAACCGAAAATCCTCACGATATCGAAAGAAAACGACTGAAGCTAATTGGAATACCACCTGAATATGAAAAGTTTAGCTTTCGGGCACTCAGGATGGGAGGAGGATTTCAAAGTCACTTAAGCGAATAATGAAGATTTTTAGAGTTTAATTTCCAGCTAAAATTTCTTAAAACCAAATGTTAATCTTCTCCCCAATAATGACAGTTGCCCAGTTTCTAAAATTATTACTTATTTCCAAGCAAAAAGAGAGATAAGACACTATAACTTGTCAAACCTCATTATATTACAAATGTTTTCAAGTAAACATATTGTGAATTATAACAATTTGGTGCAGTCCTCTTAAAATCCAGCTTGGTACTAGGCTTGAGTAGTTCATGAACGAACTAGTTCAATTGAACGATTCCCACTCATGAACTATGTGAACTAGTTCAGTGTTTCTCGTTCTTTTAGTTCATTTTAGTTCATTTGATATTGTAGCGAGTAGGAACAAAACGAACAAAAGCAAAAATAATTAAATTTACCAAGCTATGGTTTGAGTCCTTAGTTTGAGACTTGGTTTGAGACTTTTTGTGTCTGAACTAAAAGAAATGTTGGATTTGATGGCTATCACATATTCATACCAAGTTAGTTTCATTTTATATACCTGGACATGAATGAATAAACGAAACATACTAAAAGACCAATCGAACTAAAAGATCTAACGAAAAAAAAAACGAACGAACTAAAAGAACTAACGAACTAAGAGGACAAACGAAGTAAAACATGAAACGAACAAAAATAACGAACGAACTAAAAGAACTAAATGAACGAACTAGTTCATAACATACGATTGAACTAAAAAATGCGATCTTTGTGGTGAACTAAAATGCCCAAGCCTACTTGGTACTGATGGCTTGTTCCAGAATTTTTAAATATATGATAGCATATGAATTACTGGCTAAGATTCTGGCTTAAATCGTAATTTTTAGTAAAATTCGACGCTTTCCAATTCTTTCCCGATTCCAATAAAAAAGTCAGCGGTGATATGCATCTCAGACCAATAGTTTTGTTCTAAACAAAACTTTGTGAACATTTTTATCAATTTCATGCAAGCAGTTCGTTTGATGATTGGCTTCGATGCTGTCATTGCTTGCAGCGCACATAATGTCGCTTTGGTTTAGCCACAAAATGCAGCTCACTGTTGTAGCGTGTCGTTTTAAAGCTGTGCGCTGATCATTTGTGCTTTTGTTTAAAATCATGCGTGCGTTTATATCTTTATTGTAATTCAGATTTAAGAAATGGAATCTGAAAATGCGTTTAATACACAATTAGTTAAGCAAGTTTATAAGTTAATAAAATTGTATATTTTGATACAAGTATTAAGTGTTTACATTTGTTTGTTTCTGTTGTTCAGTAGAGCTTAAGAAACTTCGTTCTTGACGAGGATCCTCTGACGAGTCAGTCTTTTGGACTCTCAAAAAAAGCGTTTTTTCTTATAAAAGAAGTAAGTACTTTACAATTACAAACATTATATTTTTACCTTAACCCTCAAGTGCTGTTGTTGCTCTGTGGAACCACATCCAAAAATATTTAAAGTCTATTATTTGTCTATTTTTCGATTTAAAAAATAAATTAAAATTAGTTCATCTCATCATTCTTTTTATTGTAAAGCTAAATGACTACATAAAATGTTTGTTAATATATTTTATGTGAATGAAAAACAAAAATATGATAGATATATAAATATAGTTTTATTAAAAGAACATCTTTAGTATTTACGAAATATTTTTTTTCACAGCAGTACTTAAGGGTAAATGTAGAGTATTTTAAAAATTTAAAAGCGAATAATTGGTACTTTTTACCGATACTTGGCCGATTCATAGATTTTGGCCGATATGAAACCGATATCTATTTTAAAGTTTCAACCGATGTGATGAAGATTACATTATTTTAAACTAATACCGATGCCGATATATTTATGCCGATAAATCGAATATAAAGGAATTTTTAAATTTTTGTCACTTTCAATGGAATACCGCCTGCTACATTGAAGGTACGTGTGGACTTTATGTCAAAATCCAAGACTTTCGGAGTCTCCGCTGAATTGCTAAAGCGAAAATTTTGCAACAACTTGGCTATGCCTAACGTAGTCTGCATTCTGCCTAGGCGCTCAGCAATACAAAAACGTTGTCCTGCACCGAATGGCAGATAGGTCATCGGATGTCTGCCCTGCACTGCTGCAGAAGTAAAACGATCCGGATCAAAAATCTGAGGATTGGGATAGTACTCCGGATCATGATGTATCGCGTAGACTGGAATGATAACGTGGACACCTTTGTCAATAACTTGCTTGCTCTGTGGCACAACGTAATCCTTGCGTGTGACCCGGTTTAGTATAGGTACCACTGGATATTTGCGTAAAGTTTCTAAACGAATCAATAAAGAATCATTAACATAAAAATCAGTTCAATATCTAGCAGCGACTTACCTGAGATAACTTGCTCCAGATATTTCATATCCTTCAGGCACTCATATGACAGCTGATTGTCATGGTGTCTTAAGCACCGCATCACTTCTTCTCTTGCACGCTGTTGTATTTCCGGATTCTGACTGAGTTCGTAAAGACAGAAAGACATGGTGCTGGAACTGGTTTCAAAGCCGGCCGCAAAGAAGATAAACGACTGTCCAATTATCTCTTGTAGCGTCAACACAAACTCACCATCCACCCGCGTATTCTTGAGTTCTATTAGAATATCTAGGAAATCATTGCGCTGTATCTTGTTCTGCTCTCTATATTCGACATTTTTCGTTATGATTTTTGTGTAGAATTCAATGAGTTCCCGTGAATAAACTTTGATGCGTAGACTTCTAGCAAGTCGTGGGAACTTTTTGGAAAAAGTTTCCAGCAGCAGATTGTGCGATTTGAATACCTTGTCACCAATAAGTCGGAACTCAGTGTTTGGTTCCCTCAAACTGTCGCACTCTAAGCCAAATGCAACCAATCCAATGACATCCGTAGTGAAACGGGCGCATATATCGCGAATTTCTAAGACTGAACCCTGAGGCTGCACCACTTCTGTGATAAGATCGTTAAAGCGTTCGACCACCTGAAGTAGTGTGCCGTACATATAACGCAGCTTGGCCGCTGTAAAAGCGGGTGTTAGCTTAGCACGTAAGCGCTTCCATGTTTCGCCCTCGAGTCGCACAATATTTCCGCTCAGTGGATCATCGCGTGTGTTGTGATAGAAGCCACGATCGGTAAAGTTCTCAAAGTCAGTTATAAACACTTGCCTGACCAGATCCAAATCAACTAGCAAAGCTACCGGCTGGAAGAACATATTAAAACACACAAATCGTTGACCAGAGTGTTTGAAGTTTTGGTAGATACGTTGCGCGTAGCGTGCGACATGTTCTTTGCGTCCAAATAAGAACAAAGAAGCCGCAAAACTGGGAATACCGCGTTTTGGCCAGAAGCTCTTCAAACAGAGGCAAGCCAAAGCCAATAAAAGAAAAAGTATAAAAACTTGTAGAAAAAACATAACAATGCGTTATAGTATCTGTGCGAGTGTTGTTTGCAGAGCGAGTTCTACTAAGTGACTGATAAGCATTATCTTAGTTGCGAATTATTTGAAAGCAATTTGCTCCGAATTGCAAATCTGAAATTGGCTTTAAAATAAGTTCAAGATGTTTTATAATTGATTACTTATTCATAAGCCGACGATGCTTAACTAAGAAGCATACTACTTATGTTGTTTTTTTTTTCTATCACAGCTCAAGATTAATTTCGAGGTTAGAATAAAGAAATTCCAAATAAGATTAAGACCTGGTTGTTTTATAGTTTTATCGGATTGAACTATACCTCGGGCAGTAAATAAGCTTTTCAATTTGAGTGTATGCTGGTCATAATTTTTCCAATCCAAACTGGAGGCAACGTATCAATACGTAATAATTTTTTGAAGTGTTTGCAAATTTAACCTTTAGTCTGTACTATGGGCGCTCAGCGCCCCAGACAACCTTTAAATGTAATACGATGGCAAAACATAGTACAGACTAAAGGTTAAACTAAGAAGAATGGTAAAATCGAAGAGAAAGAACTTATTAGTGTGGTCCAATTAAGAAAAATGTATTTATTTCGCAATAAAACTGAACAACACTTCAAGATACGTATCGGTTTCTAATTCATCTTCTTCATTTGATGAACATCTGGTTTTCGCAAGCCATCTTTTGAGATTGGGGTTAAAAAAAATAGCCGCTGTGAGCAATATCTAGGAAAATAGATAAACGATGGATGGGGGAGCAATTCAAAGCGAAATTTGTTGAGTTTTGCCTTTGCTTTCAATGATTTGAGATGGCACAAGTTGGAGAAGATATGAGAGAAGAAATCGCGGGGAGAGACTGAACAGGGGCAAGATAGCTGGGTGACAGAGTTCATCAGAAAACCATGAGAAAGGTTTTCTTATCTGATTCTTTCAAATTTTATGATGTTTAACTGATTTCAGAAAGTCATTAATTGATAATTGGTTAGAATTAATAGACTGGTACCAGATAGAAGAGGAATTAAAGGGTTGATATATGCTCTTTTGCAAAGGATGTTTTTAAGAAGTTAATTATGTCTGAAAAGTTAACATTATCAGACATAACGACTGGGGCGTTGGCTGTAAATTTAGCTGTATGATCTGCAAAATAGTTGCCTGAGATATAATGCCCTGGAATCCAAATAACAGTAATCTTGGGATGATATTTAATCAAAGAATATCTTAGTTAAGCTGAGTAAAAGTTATTGTTGTTAACATTTAAAATGGATTCAAATGCTGAGAGGGTGATACACATATTGCATAATTACCTCTATTTCTGCTGGCGACGATAATTGCTTCATAAATGGCTATGATTTCGGCTGAGAAAACCGAACTATAATATGGTACAGTAGGCAGTTTTATAACTTTTTTTTGAGTTGTGATGCTGTAGCTGACTCTTTTATTTATCTTAGAACCATCTGTGTATTAGAATGTATGTAGCAAATACGTATATTAAAAGAATATATGTTTTCATATTTCTCTCTTTCACTTTTGTTGTTTTGATTTTCGGTTTTTTTCGGGGAATTTCGTTCAATTGCTTGTGATCTCTTCTTTCAATGCGTTTTTCTTAGCGTTGTCATCAGCAGACCTGCTCCAACGTCCACTAAGCATGCAAGGTAAATGTCGTTAGTGTTTGAAACATGCCCGAAATTGTGTAATAAGCAATTGTAAATAGACGTCCAACTCCTAGAAACCATTAAGAAACAAGCAAGTAACGTCATCCGTCCATTTACTATTAACTAAAAGGAATCGTTTTAGCTTAAGTTTGCTTATTTTTTAAAAATATTACATAAAATTTTGTTAAATTGTTAAAGTTTCATCATAAAACATTTTTCTAAAATTTATTTTTTTATAAAATCTCAAAATGTTAACCAAGTTAGAAAAATTTTTATGGCAACACTGCAACACCTATCTTACTCGCTCTCTCTCTCTCTATCTCTCGCCATAGTAAAATAAACAAGGTAGACTCGCTCTGATTCGAAATTTGTCAAAATCAGTTCAAATAATTTTCAGTTCCTTTTTGCTGTATTTTCGGTGTTTATCTGACAGTTTTGAGTCTTGTCTCCACCGTGCAGTTACTTTGCTTATTATACTACGTCTCTTGCTGTCTATCTGCAAATTCTTATCAATTCTTTGTTTTTATTTTGCTCTGTTTTGTTGCTTATTCTGTGAGTATTGAAGAAAAAAATTTTAGAACAGCTGATTGGAATCGTTAAGCTGAAAGTACATTTATTGCGTTTGTATTTGCGTCCGTCTATTCGTTGGTGCGTTGAAAAAAATTAACTAAAAAATAAATTATCTCTTACTGTGAAACCTAAACAAGAGCGTCAGCGTTGTTTATCTGTCAAAAAATCGTCATGCTAATATGAATTGTATGAAGCAAACCATAATAACGCGACGACAACGCTGAGCGGTTGGAAAATCCAATTTTGACAGAGCGTTAGGAAGTAAAGTTGGCTGCAGACTTCGAAAATATTGCTATTTCTGTGAAATATTTGTTGCCTGCCTGCGCATCTGACATAAAGCCGCCGCTTTTATTTAGGGATGACAATTCAGCGTTAACGCAAAGCGGCTGGTAACGCGCCGCTCAACGCTCTTATTTAGGTTTCACAGTTAAGCGTCACGAGATTTATCGATGGCGCCCCATAGGTCGAAAGTTTTTCTCAACAATAAATATTTTTCATTATATAAACAATATAAAGCCATAATTTTTGTTGAAAATTAACTGTTATTTATTATTTTTTTTTTTTTGAAAACCGCCTTGTCAAATATGAATATTTTGCTTACTAATTCGATTAAATAATAGATGATACCATATATTAAAGAAATTTTTTGTTTTTTCATTACAGATGATCCAGTCCAGAGAACCGGATCACTACAAGACGCCATTTTGTAGAGTAGCTCTCAGACTCAGCTACAACAGCTTTAAAAATAATTATTTTTACAAATAAAAATAAATATCAAAGTGAAGTTAAAAGTTACCACAATGTGTATATAAATTTCAACGATATACATGTGTTCTCAGAAGAATTCTTGAAAACCCGATTTTTTTTTTACCTCCCGACTGTGTATAACTCCTTAAAAAATATGAAAATAGCTGAATATTTTTCTTATGTAACGAAATTGAAGGTATGTGCATACATGTTTTTTTGCTATTGTTCTTATTTTGCATAAAATAAATATTTTTCGATTAGCTTGAACTATTGGATTGAACTGGGTGAACACTACATCCAACAAATTTTATATACTTATACGATATTAAAAATACGAAAAAATTCCCTCTATGGGAAATTTTAATATGTCACATAAAATGTTAACTTTTTAGTTTAGTGTTTAATTTATAGTATACTTTTTGGATTTCATCTATTTATTTTTATGTTTCCTCTATGCGGAATTACTGAATAGTATTTAATAACTGTATTTGCTTAAGAGCACTGAGATTTAATATATAAAATTAATTTCCCTTTCTAGGAATAATTTATGGATTATTTTTTTTTCATATTTTAGTTACATGTGCTTAGTTTAAAAAAAAATTAAAGTTTATTAATACTTAAAATTTTCCACTGTGGGAAATTGTGTTCAGTTGTTGCGGGTTAGATTAGTTTATTATTTTATAGTTTCATTTTAGCCCTTGAAAGGACTTTGACCGAGCTTCTTATGATCAATTATGTTGTGCGTGTGATTAAGTTTGTGCACAATTGACCGAGAACCGGACCTACAGGTTTAACGCCGACTCCGAACGGCATGTTCTCGTTCTCAAGAAGCTTTACATGGCATTTTGATTACTCTCTGAGGTTTTCCATTGTCTGCAAAGAGGTGGCGACCGTACAGAAAAACCATTTTTAATTTAAATAATTTTCTGTCGCTGCTGGGGTTCGAACCCGGGTCTCCAGGTTCGTTCACATAGAGGTCACGCACTAAAACCAACTACGGCACGGAAGCCACAAGTTTACTAGTTTATTTATTATTATTCGATGTAGTTCTTATATATTTTGGAAATGTATAATGCATTAAAATTTCCCACTGTGGGAAATTTGATAAAGCACCCTATAGCCAATAATATCTTTGTTCGATTTTACTTAATGCTTGGCCATAATATGTAAATCGAAAAAAGTAGATTTTTATAAAAGTAAAATTTTCCTTAGAGGGAATTTTTCACTTTGAAATATATACTCCTGAAAATTTAATCTTTGACTTAAAATAAATAATTTATTTACGTTTATAACAATAATTTCCCACTGGAAAATTTTCACTTCATATATATATATGTACTATATATATATGTATATATTTTTTTCTTGTGTTCAGACTTGAATATTATTTATTTACATTTATTACATAAATTTCCCTAAAAGGAATTTTTTTCTTAACATATATTTTTGACAAATATTAATGTTTTTTCATAAAATTTTTTTTAATGTGTTTTAGACACGAAAAGACTTTATTTTACGTTTTTAAATAATTTCCCACTTATGGGATGATTCCAAAAAAAGCCATGTTATAGCAAAAAATAAAACAGAATGGACAGTGTTACTTCTTAAACTACTTTCTCTCACTTTTTAATACGTTGCACAACCAACTCAATGCCATCCGCCCATGATGGCATTGGTCGCGACATGTCGACACTGAACTCATAGCTTTGCAAAAGTAAAGCCAGCGTTAAACGCATTTGCATTTGCGCAAAACGCAGTGCAACGCAATTGCGTGGACCTTCGCCAAAGCCTAGCCACGTGCAGGAGGCCTGCGACTGCATTGACTGCAATGAAAATCGCTCGGGCCGAAAGAGATGTGGTTCAGGAAAATAGTCGGGATCATTGTTCATGGCATGCAGAGGAATAACGACGAACATATTCTGCGTTAGCAGATACTTTGAGTTGTTTGAAACACGGTAGTCGTGCAGTGTCTTGCGTGTAAGATATGGAGTAATGGGATGATGACGTACGGTTTCTGAAATATAAATATTTTTAGAGAATTTTTAAATTTGTTTGTAATAATTAAGCAACAACCTTGCAGCACTTGGCCCAACAGCTCCAGCTCCATAACACACTCATAATCTAGGTGATCACCATGTCTCTGCTTTGCCTCCTGAACCTCCTGACGCACGCTTTCCTGCAACTCCTGTTGCAGTGACAGCTCCAGCAAGGCGTAGCTTAAAGTCTTTGCAGTGGCCTCGAATCCAGTGTGTAGAAAGCCATAGGCATGTGCAGCTAACTCGTTGAGCAAACGCTGCTGCAGCTTTGCACATGCATCCGCCTTGTCTTCGCGCTCGTTGATGCGAAACTGATCCCGCTTCATATTGATAAGCAGCTGCATATAATCGTCAAACTGCTGTTTGCTCTGCTCACGCTGACTCACAACATCCGTAATGAGTTGCATAAAGTAGGTGTGAACCTGAGGAGCAGTCATGGCTATGCCGAATTTCTTGCCGAAACTAGGGTACCGATACAGCAGACCCTGTATGTAACGGCCATGACGTAGTGGAGCTTTTAGTGCTTCCTGCACCATGTCGTAAAACTCAGGCAGAGAATACTTGGGATCAGTAGAAGAGAGCCCAAAAATGCAACTAGCCAACGTGTCGCTGACAAAACGCGACACAAGCGGCTGCACCTTCAACACCTGTAGCGGCGCCTCGCTCCCATTGAACACAAGCTTAAAGCAGCCGAGTAGATTTTGACACTCGCTTTCAAGCCCCTCAAAAATATACTTCATGGCATTGTCGCTGAATAGGGACTCAACACGTGGTCGCATTTCTTGCCAGCTCTTACCACGTCGATTATACAAATGCGCAGCGAGTGGATCATGTTTTTTGTTGTAATAGTGACCGCGATCATTGAAATTGGCAAAGTCATTTATGAGTATCTGCTTGCAGAGCTCACGCTCGAGTACCAGCACAGTGGGTCGCATCAGACGATAAAAACCACAAAATGGTCCTGTGCCCTTAAAGCGCTTGTACAGCTCATTGATTTGCTCCACATCCATTTTTGTTGGCTGCTCCCCGGAGGCATCGATTTCACGCATTTCTCGAAAGATTTCGAGTATTGTTTTGGCCTTCTCATGCGGTACATCGAGAAAGCGCCAATAGTCGAGCTTGTAGCGTATGGCTATGATAATAATTGCCACGCCCAGCAGTAATGCCAATCCAAGTATCAGATAGACAATCCACATTGCTTTGATTTGTTTTTGCACTCATTAGTTCACTCACTTTTTATTGTGTTGAAGTTGTTGTTGTCTACAGTGCCATATTTGTAAAGATTTCCGTTGTTTATGTTTTGAAAGCTTGCCATTAACTGCCGTAGAAAAAACAACTGAGCGCTTAAACGATTCTCAAAAGCTCAATTTATTTTTTGAAATTTTAAGTTCCATTTTATCTGTTTTGTTATCTGAGTCATGGAGGTTTTGTCTGGTAAGTTTTTTTTGTTTTTTTTTTGTTAGATCACCGATTGCATGCTTTTAAGGCCAATGGTTAAATACAGGGTATACGAGGTTTTATTAATAAAAAATTAATAGGATACAATTAGTTTGTTTTTTAAAAAAAGTTTGAACAAATTAATATTGTTTATTGACTAAACTAAAAAAACTCAATTGTACCCATTTCTACCCTATAATTGGTTTCATATGCGCCTTCGCCAAAAGACGAAATGTTGCTCCACACGCGTGTGTACTACGCGGTCGACACTGCGCTATACTTATTATTAAAGAGATTCTCTTTGCTAAGTAGCAAGTCAAGCCCAACGAGAGAGATAGGGAGATAGACAAGAATGATAGAAACAAGATTACGCGTTTCGTAATTAAGAGAGAGAGAGAGAAAGAGAGAGATCATGACGTCACACATCACTTTTGCTTACATTAACTGCATGCATTTATGTTCTACATATATACTAAATATTTCTTATTTTTCTTATTTTTACAATATGTACATGTACCTCTTAAACCTATTGGTGTAATAAAATTTTATCAATCTCGAATGGTTTGCGAGATAAAACTCGTGAAAGCTTGAAAAATTTAAATTTTTTCTTGGGCCCATATTACACGATGATCGTTTGATCGCGGTCAAAATATCTTTGTTGTTGCTTTCAATGCGAAACAATTGTTCATCCGCTCTGGCTCTCAGTGTTTTTTGACAGTTTCGCATTGAAAGCAACAACAAAAATATTTTGATCGCGATCAAACGATCATCGTGTAATATGGGCCTTGTACGAAAATATCTACTTTTTAAACAGAAGAGTAGTTATTTTTACTTTACTTTTCCGCAAGAATATATTTTCAATTTCCTCAATTTGCCTAAGTGATCGCACATTTGCATTTATTTTGTAATGCAGAAGTGCTTTGTGACGTTATGCAGTCAATTAAGAAAGAGAGCATTAGATAACGGGACTGCGGAATGCGTAATGTTGTTTCTATCATTCTTGGGAGATAGACAGAAAGAGAGAAGTCATTGATTTTATGAGGGAGCAAACAAGTGCGTTTTGAGAAAAATACCATACGTTCATTATTTTATGTAAAATGTAAAAAAAAATATATATGGACAAGCTCGGAGTCAAGTTCAATGAAAACTTGTTTGGATAAAGATAACGGAAAAAAGCTTTGAAGCTTATATTATTTGTAGTTATCCAAACTAGTTCAACGTTACATACAAAACAAGCATTTATTTCGATTTCAAATAGTTTTTACCGGTAACAGATACTAAGTCAGGTGTTTGATGTGTTGGGTATGTTTCATATAGGTAAGAGGGAAACTTTTTAAAGCGGATAGTCATTATTGATTATTTTAGCTTTTTCACGATTACAATTGTCAATATATATTAATATTAGAACTACAACAACCAAATTTAAATGAAAACAAGAAACTTGACAGGGTAAATTATAGGTTATTCAATCGATTCATTAACATTAAAGACAACAAACAAGGCTTAATATTAAAAAACTTGCAATAATTTAAATCTTAAACTATCTCTACGAGTATACAATTATTTCAAAACTTGGCCGAAATCTAAATCTTCTCAACTTTCAAGACGATGCCTCCTTTAGCACTGAGTAAAAATGCCAAAACATCAAATTTCATCGGCACTTGTGTTTCTTTGGATACGCTAAACTTGAAATTTTTCAACAAATATGCCAAGCCAGTCATAGCCTGCATTTTGCCGAAACGTAAACCGATACAATTGCGAGGACCATCACCAAACGGCAGCCACTCTGAAGAATCACGTTGCTGTACCATTTCAGGGGAGAAACGCTCCGGTTTGAATGCATCTGGTTCGGGATAGAGTTCAGGATCACGATGAAAGGAAGATGCGGGTATAAGGACAGGTGTGCCTTTCTCAATGACAAAATTAGGGTGTCCAGGAACAACATAATCATTGATAGCCTGACGCTGCAGCAAGGATAGAATGGTGTACATACGCAGAGTTTCTACGTTAAATAAAAACGTTAAATTTCAATTTAATTTGGAGATTATATACAGGCATAAGAATTTGTACAAACCTGCAAAAACCTGTCCCATAAGATGTAGCTCCTTCATACATTCATAGGTAAATGTTTGGTTATGTTTCGCAAGAGCTGCATTCACCTCGTCACGCAGTTTATCCTGCCACTCAGGATGAAGCGCCAGCTCGTAGAGCGCAAAGCCCATAGTTGTCGATGATGTCTCAAAACCAGCTAAAAAGAAGACAAACGATTGTGCTGCAACTTCCTCCAAGGTCAAACCACCAAGTCCATCTCCACCCTTCTCGTTTTTCAACTCTATTAATAGATCCATAAAGTCGTTGCGTTTAATTTTATTTTGTTCCCTAAAGGCCACCGTTTCACGCACAATGCGCATGAAAAATAGATGCACATCCTCATGAATCTGACGCATGCGCAGCTGACGCGCCAGATTTGGAAAGCTTTGCAAAAAACCCATGAGTATATCTCCATACCGGGTTTTGGTAAAAGCCATGTTACCCATGACGCGAAATTCAGCATTTGGATCTCTCAAACTATTGCACTCAATGCCAAAGGCACATGTGCCAATCACATCGGTTGTAAAGCGAGCCATCATATCTTTGATTTCAACATTAGAATTTTTCTGCACCATTTCCCCGAAAACCTGAACAAATTCTTCAGCCACATTCACCACTGTGGGAAACATGAACTTCATCTTGCCCGAGGTAAAAGTGGGTGATAACTTTTGGCGTAAGAGTTTCCATTTCGAACCATCAAGAGAGAATAGATGACCTGTCAGTGGATCATCACGCTCATTATAGAAGATACCACGATCGGCAAAATTGCTAAAATCCTTAATGAGCACATTTTTGGCAAGCTCTGTATCTAAAACTAGCACCGATGCTCGCTGGAAAAAGTAAAAGCCACAAAAAGGACCCGAACCCTTGTGTTTATTGTAAACTTCAGCCACAGCTTCATGAAGTATCTTTGTTTTGCGCCATCCTGTCATGTTGCCCCATAATGGATGCGGTTCTGTGTGCGGTATGCCGCGACGTTTCCAATACGTTAGATTACGACGTATAAAATAGAGTGCTAACGCAAGTATGGGGATTAGAACGTAGACTAACCACGCCGTTAGCTCCATGATTTCTATTTTTCTAATTTTATATTCACTATTTACTGAAACGTTCTGAGCACGAGTTGAGCCGTTTGGCGTTAATGATAAACTGAATGAAATGGAAGCAGCTTTCACTGTTTTATATGCTTACATAGAACTAATCTCTGATGGACTAATTTTTCTCTCTTTGGTTTTATTTGGTTAAATTTTTCTTGGAGTTATTAATTTAGCGTGGAGGTAGAGCTGTACGATTTTTTGGTAGGCCTCTAAGGTTTTTGACAAATGTTACACATTCTGAAAGCTGAATGAAAAACTTTAGATATCGATATTTTCTAAAAAAAATACGATCTATTTTAGTTCTCTGAGATGGTCTTTTTTATTATTGAGTTAAGGAGAAAACCAAACAATTTCATCAAAGTCGAGTTCAATAAAAACTTCATTTGTTGAGGTTCAAGAACAGATATGATCATGAATAAAAATATGTCGAAAGCTGATTTATTACTAGATATCAATACTCATTTATAAAAATAAAAATAAATAACTGGCCATTTCAGCCCTTGAAAGGACTTTGACCTAGCTTCTTATGATCAATTGTGTTGTGCGTGTTATTAAGTTTGTACACAATTGACCGAGAAAGGGACCTACATGTTTAACGGCGACTCCGAACGGCGATGAACGTAATGTTCTTATTCTCAAGAAGCTTTACATGGCATTTGATTACTCTCTGAGGTTTGCCATTGTCTGCAGAGAGGTGGCGGCCGTACAGAAAAATTATTTTTAATTCAAATAATTTTCTGTCGCTGCTGGGGTTCGAACCTGGGTCTCCAAAGTTCTTTGACATAGCGGCCACGCACTTTAACCAACTACGCCACGGACGCCACTCATTTGGTTGTGGAAAAAAAATTACATATAATCAACTTGTTGTAATAACGATGATAATAAAATAATAATATAATAACGATTGATATGCCATGTATGCTCAAAATAAGGTGCTGTTCTAGCTTAGAGAAAATATGTTAGATTCGATTGAGATATATCGAAAAGGAAAACAGGAAAAAGAAAACGAAAATAAGCAAAAGTTAACGTTGAAGAACAGTGCTGCCAGTGAGTTTACCTACCCGAGTTTCTCGTGCATAGCCATATTTATCAAACAACCAAAATTATATTAATATAATTTTCTATCCCTATTCCTATTCCTATTCCTATTCCTATTCCTATTCCTATTCCTATTCCTATTCCTATTCCTATTCCTATTCCTATTCCTATTCCTATTCCTATTCCTATTCCTATTCCTATTCCTATTCCTATTCCTATTCCTATTCCTATTCCTATTCCCATTCCTATTCCTATTCCTATTCCTATTCCTATTCCTATTACTATTCCTATTCCTATTCCTATTCCTATTCCTATTCCTATTCCTATTTCTATCCCTATTCCTATCCCTATCCCTATCCCTATCCCTATATCTATCACTATATCTATGCCTATCCCTATCCCTATCAATATCCCTATCCCTATCCCTATCCCTATCCCTATCCCTATCCCTATCCCTATCCCTATCCCTATCCCTATCCCTATCCCTATCCTTATCCATATCCCTATCCCTATCCCTATCCCTATCCCTATCCCTATATCTATCCCTATATCTATACCTATCCCTATTCCTATCCCTATCCCTATCCCTATCCCTATCCCTATCCTTATCCCTATCCATATCCCTATCCCTATCCCTATCCCTATCCCTAACCTACTATCCCTACTACTATCCCTACTATTTACTATCCCTATATCCATGCTCTTACCCATACCGAGTTAATTGTGACGACCAAATTTTGAATTCTTTATTGAATGTAAGAAAATGCCTTTGTGAGTGCGCTGATAAAGATTTAAGTGGACTGCTTGAAATCGTAAGTCATGCTTAGTTTTAAAAACAAAAAACTTCTTTTAAAAGTGAGCCCAAAATTGTTTAAAGCAATTACCTTAAAACTGCTTCGCACGCTGAGACAACATAAAATAGGACGGCCAACAAGTGGCGTTGATAAAAAATAATATTATCGCCTAAGCAAAAGTTAGGCGTTTTGTCTCTTAGAACGCCACCAATGACTGACAGTAATAAATACAGTAGAATAATCACAGAACAACAATAGTGGATCGCTACTGGCCGAATATTCTGGAACTGAGAAGGAATGAGAAATGAATAAAGGAGAAGTCACGTTTACGCCATCGGGTAAGGCCACCACACTTGTCTGAGCTAAGAAATATTATTTTGTTTGTTGAGGGAACTTTAGGGATTTCTTTTTTCGGTTCCTTAAAAAAAAAATCATATTATGTAACGAAAAATCTTAATATTTAATATATATATGTGGGATTTGACCCGGACGATAACTCACAACAAACGGACACATAGTGGACAACACTTCTGATTGTATAAAAAGGGACAACACTGCAGCAGACGACCAGCGACATGAAAACTGAAAACGAAAGTTAGTTGAATAGAGAGAATCGTGTGCGCCGCTAGTTGTATCATCCACTGCTTGGTTTTAAAAATTTAAAAAACTGTGTTAATTTAAAAAAAAACTTTGTAACTTTGTTTAATTTTGTAACCAAATCATAAACATATAAAGAAATTATTTATATTAAAAATGATTTGAACTACAAATTGGGGGCACAACCGGGATCGGCAATAACAATAGACGAGTAAATTTGGTCGCCGCGTAAGAAATACCCATAAATAAATGTAAAAAAGACTTTTTGAGAAGCATACAGTGACTAAACCACAATGAAATATAAATTTAAAAATTAAAGGGAAATTTTTATAAGTACATAGCTGAAAACATTAATTTTCAACTGTGGTAACTGTACGAAAATATTGAAAGCGTACGTCATTGCGCTTTTCCATTTTGGACAAGACAATATATTCTAAAGACTATTTCAGTATTGAACAGAGATAAGAATGTAAAGATGGGCCTGGAGAAAAATATGAGTACGGCGAAATAAAAGCAGGACTGACCATGATACAATTATACAAGACAGGGGTGATAACTTGCTATTTTCTCTGGCAGTGCCATCGATCTTCTTTTCTACTTTTTTCGTTCTCTAATTTATACTATTTTTGACAGTTGGAGCAAGACCCTGATTCAAAAAAATAGATTGCATACTGCGCAGGTCCATTAGATTTTGCTCATACAATCGCTTCTGACGTCTCTTCTTGCATAATGTCTATAGGTAGTGATCCAAAAAGTTGACAAATTTCTCAAGTTTCTTTACTTCATCTCGAGTTTCCCTACCTTATTCTTCCATGAATGCTACCTTATATTATAATACCAAGCTCTATTCTAGAGATTCTCTTCGCTAAGTAGCAACTCAAGTCCATTTAGAGAGAGAGAGAGAGAGAGAGAGAGAGAAAGAAAGAAAGAGAAACAGAGGGAGAGGAAACAAGTGCGTTTTGAGAAAAGTACCATCCGATCATTATTATATGTAGAATGTAGAAAAAAATATAAATGGACAAGCTTCGGCGCCAAGTTGAATAAAAACGTGTTTGAGTATAGATAACAGAAAAAAGCTTTGAAGCTTATATTATTTGTAGTTATCCAAACTGGTTCAACGTTACATACAAAACGAGCATTTATTTTGATATCAAATGGGTTTTTACCAGTAACATATACTAAGTCAGGTGCTTAATGTGTTGGGTATGTTTCATACAGGTAAGAGGGAAACTTTTAAAATCGGCCAGTCATGCTTGATTATTTTAGCTTTTTATTTCGATTGCAATTGTCAATATATATTAATATTTATATTTCCACTTATAATACTCCAAAGCTAAATAAGTTGCCAAGAACTACAACAACCAAACTTAAATGAAAACAAGAAACTTGACAGAGGAAATTATAGCTTATTCAGGTTGACAAGGATTTTATTTATTAACATTAAAGTCAACAAACAAGGCTTAATATTAAAAAACTTGCAATAATTTAAATCTTAAACTATTACTACGAGTATAAAATTATTTCAAAACTTGACCCCAATCTAAATCTTCTCAGCTTTCAAGACGATGCCTCCTTTGGCATTCAGTACAAATGCTAAAACATCAAATTTCATCGGCACTTGTGTTTCTTTGGATACGCTAAACTTGAAATTTTTCAACAAATATGCTAAGCCAGTCATAGCCTGCATTTTTCCGAAACGTAAACCGATACAATTACGAGGACCATCACCAAACGGCAGCCACTCAACAGAATCACGTTGTTGCACCATTTCAGGAGAGAAACGCTCCGGCTTGAATGCATCTGGTTCGGGATAGAGTTCAGGATCACGATGAAAGGAAGATGCGGGTATAAGCACAGGTGTGCCTTTCTCAATGACAAAATTAGGGTGTCCAGGAACAACATAATCATTGATAGCCTGGCGCTGAAGCATCGATACAATGGTGTACATACGCAGAGTTTCTAAGTCAGATGAAAAAAAAATATTAAATTTCAATTAAACGCGGAGATTATATGCTAAGAGAAAAATTAATAAAAACCTGCAAAAACCTGTCCCATAAGATGTAGCTCCTTCATACATTCATAGGTAAATTTTTGATCATGTTTCGCAAGAGCTGTATTAACCTCGGCACGCAGTTTATCCTGCCACTCAGGATGAAGCGCCAGTTCGTAAAGCGCAAAGCCCATAGTTGTCGATGATGTCTCAAAGCCAGCTAAAAAGAAGACAAACGCTTGTGCTGCAACCTGCTCCAAGGTCAAACCACCAAGTCCATCTCCACCCTTCTCGTTTTTCAACTCTATCAATAGATCCATAAAGTCGTCGCGTTTAATCTTATTTTGTTCCCTAAAGGCCACCGTTTCACGCACAATGCGCATGAAAAATTGATGCACATCCTCATGAATCTGACGCATACGCAGCCGGCGTGCCAAATTGGGAAAGCTTTGCAAAAAACCCATGAGTAGATCGCCATAACGAGTCTTGGTAAAAGCCGTGTTACCCATGACGCGAAATTCAGCATTTGGATCTCTCAAACTATTACACTCAATGCCAAAGGCACAGGTGCCAATCACATCGGTTGTAAAGCGAGCCAATATATCCTTAATTTCGACATTAGAATTTTTCCGCACCATTTCACCGAAAACCTGAACAAATTCTTCAGCCACATTCACCACTGTGGGAAACATGAACTTCATCTTGCCCGAGGTAAAAGTGGGTGATAACTTTTGACGTAAGGCTTTCCATTGCGGACCATCAAGAGCGAATAGATGACCTGTCAGTGGATCATCACGCTCATTATAGAAGATACCCCGATCGGCAAAATTGCTAAAATCCTTAATGAGCACATTTTTGGCAAGCTCTGTATCTAGAACTAGCACCGATGCTCGCTGGAAAAAGTAAAAGCCACAAAAAGGACCGGAACCCTTGTGTTTATTGTAAACTTCAGCCACGGTTTCATGGAGTATCTTTGTTTTGCGCCAGCCTGTTACGTTGCCCCACAATGGATGCGGTTCTGTGTGCGGTATGCCACGACGTTTCCAATACGTTAGATTACGACGTATAAAATAGAGTGCTAACGCAAGTATGGGGATTAGAACATAGACTAACCACGCCGTTAGGTTCATAATTTTTATTTTTCTAATGTCACTATTTACCGAAACGTTCTGAGCACGCGTTTAGCCCTTTGGCCGTTAGTTATAAACTGAATGTAACTTAAGTAGCTCTCTGTTTTATATGCTGACAAATAACTTATCTGCAATACATTTTTTTTTGTCTTTTTTTGCTTTAAAGTTGTTTCGCGTTATTAATTTAATATAAAACTGGAGGTGAAGCTGTACAATATTGCGGTAGGCATCTAAAGTTTCTGATAAATATTCCTTGGTTTTCTACTTCACAAGCTAAAAGGAAAATAATAATGGACTTTATTTACCAACTTTTTTTTCGGCAAAGAAGACCAGCGGGCTTAGGTAACGATATCTTCTACTTCTTTGAGATGCTCTTTTTTATTATTGAGTTAAGGAAAAACCTATACCATTTCACCAAAGTCAAGTTCAATAAAAACTTCATTTGTAGCGATTCAAGAACAGATAAGAGCATGAATCAAAATATGTGGAAAGCTGATTTATTGCATGATATCTATACTCGTTTTGTTGTAACAGATAAATTACAAATATTGTAAATAAATTGTTGTTATATCGATAATTGGTATGCTACGAGTGTGTATGCTCAAGATAAGGTGCCCTTATAGCCAATAGAAAGTGTGTAATTAATTATGGCTTTGTAGAGTATATAAACTTCAGTGCTTTTTGACTGGAAAGTCAAATATATATTTAGTTTTTTTCCAACGAAAGTTGTAATGAACGAAACAAACGGGACAAAGGTCTACGCAAGAATTATTTTTTATTCAAAGCTACAGTTCACGACACATCCGTTCAATAATTACAAATCGATTATTTTAAAGATAACCAAGAGCCAACTGGTCAAAATAGATGCCAGATTCGTGTTTAGAGTGTCGAATTACATAGGAATTTGTGGGCTTACCTTCTCGCACTCGGTGTGTCGGCTTCATATGAAATTATTCATGAAAAATGTAAAAATGCCAATGCCTTACAATTTGTGTCCCTATGCCACACGAGATAAATAGGAGATATTTTTTCATTCACCTTTATACATAAATTTAAATGCTTGATTATTGAAAGGCAGTGCTTTACACAAATTTCGTGGAAAAACTTTTATTTGTAAATTTTTCCAAAACGCAGAGATTTTTTCCCTTTACTCCAAATGTCCAAATGCCTTATTTGGAATGAGCGATATTCGAAACAAAATGTAAGTGTGCCTTTGTTTTAAAATTATATAAAAAAATAATAAAAAGAAACATACAAAGAAATCAAAATCAAATGAAATATAAGCAGTATGTTTTATGTATGACAGCAAAATTCAAATGAATTTGATTCTGAGGCAAGCATTGCGCCTCAAAAGCCTATAAGTGAATTTCCTTAAGATCCTATCCTCATAAGTTTAAAGGTGCAGAGAAAACAAAAAAGCTTTACACAAAGACCCAGCAAAAACATCAGGGTGCTTTATATCATCCTTGGTTGCTAGCGACCTAAGAACACTTAAATTTATTGAAATTATCCATATCCATATCCAAATACTTATCTATATCAATATCCATATCCATATTCATATCAATATCCATATCCATATCCATATCCTATCTATATCCATATCAGTTTTCATATCCATATCCATATCCATATGCATATCCATATCCATATCCATATCCATATCCATATCCATATCCATATCCATATCCATATCCATATCCATATCCATATCTATATCCATATCCTTATCCATATCCATATCCATATCCATATCCATATCCATATCCTATCTATATCCATATCAGTATTCATATCCATATCCATATCCATATGCATATCCATATCCATATCCATGTCTATATCCATATCCATATCTAAATCCATATCCATATCCATATCCATATCCATGTCCATATCCATATCCTATCCATATTCATATCAGTATTCATATCCATATCCATATCCATATCCATATCCATATCCATATCCATATCCATATCCATATTCATATCAATATCAATATCCATATCCATATCCATATCCATATCCATATCCTTATCCATATCCATATCCATATCCATATCTATATCCATATCCATATCCATAATAATATTCCTAATAATATCCATATCCATATCCATATCCATATAAATATCCATATCCTATCCATATTCATATTCATATCAATATCCATATCCATATCCTTATCCATATTCACATCCATATCCATATCCATATCCATATCCATATCCATTTTGAATTCTGTTTTGAAAGTAAGAAAATTCCTGTGTGAGTGCGCTGATAAAGATTGAAGTGGTCTACTTGAAATCGTGAATCATGCTTCGTTTCAAAAACTTCTTTTAAAAGTGAGCCCAAAATTGTTTAGAGCAAACGCACGCTGAGACAACATAAAATAGGAAGGCTAATAAGTGGCGTTGATAAAGAATAATATCGGTACTTATCAAGAATAAGATGTTTTGTCTCGTGGAAAGCCACCAATGACTGGCAGCAATAAATACAGTAGAAAAACCATAAAGCAACAATAGTGGATCGCTACAGACCGAATATTCTGGAACTGAGAAGGAATGAAAAATGAATAAAGGAGAACACACGTTTACGCATTCGGTCCCCGCTGCGTAAAGAAGGAAATATTCCCCTCCTGTTAGAGATGTTGAAGAGATTGCGCAAAGGCCGAGCCAATGTAGAACCATTTTTTTAAGTACAATTGGTGGTATGCCATCAGAACCAAATGCCTTTATTGGAGTTGAGATTTGCAAGGACCAATACACTTAAAATCCATGTTTAGTTTAAACTGCTACAATTATCTTATGACAATAAATGTTTTTATTGAAAATATTTGTCTAAGGGAAAAAGATAGTTTGGAAGGAAAAGTAATGCCAGAGTAATGCCATGGAATTAATATTCATCTCAACTGTTAACTTTTGAATTCTTTAAAAGTTTTGAGAATTCATTAAAAGCTTAAGTTTAAATCAGTGATGTTCACGTCGTACCACGCGTGGTGAGACTCGAGACTTTATTCGAGAATCGACAGACGTACACGACCGAATGCACAAAGTTCTCTCAATCAGTTGGCGCTGAAATTTCAAGCTGGAAGGTTCGTGCCACTTGGTCGTAAGTTTAACACAGCACGAATTGTTTGAGGCATATGAAAATGCGATATTTGCAGAATTGTAATAATTATATTGATTATGATAGAGACAATGATAACGATAGTGACAATGATACTGATAATGATAATGATGATAACAATGATAATTATAACACAATGCTTGCTTAATACCTGCACAGCAATTTTTGTCAGTGCAGAGAGCGAGAGAGCTACAAACACAAGCACAAAAGTAAACAATTGTAGTAGTATTCGTGTGAACACCACTGGCTTAAATCAGTGATGCCAACTACACAGAAATTACGGGTTTCTACGGATTTTTTAAGCCTTGCACATATAAACGGATAAACGTAATATTTTTTTATTGAAATTTTAACATGAAATTTTTAAAAAATTTGGGAAAAGTAGATGCAAAAAATTTTATTAATAATAAAACAATAACACCCTTGCTTCAATATATTCCATCTGTCTTACCAGAAAAATTTTATAACGAGATTGACATCGAATATAGAACTTTACGGAACATGGATCGGCCGTCAAAGAACCTTGAGGTGGCCGCATATTGGCAAGAAGTCAATAAAGTTGTAAAGGGGGTGGAAGCATACATTTTCCACTAGTTTCAACACTAATACTGCACATATTTTTGCTACTACATTCTTCAGCAACCGTTGAAAGAATTTTTTCGCAAGTCAATCTGAATAAAACTAAAATTCGCAATCGATTAGAAACAACCACTTTGGATGGAATATTACACGCAAAGAAACTTTTCAAGAAATGTAATTGTTATGATATGGAAATAAGTAACTCACAGTTATCAAAATTTTCCATTCAAATGTATGACCATAAAACATAGTTTTATACAGGTATTTCTTAAAAGATATGATTTTATTTTTGTTATGATTTCCAAAGAGAATCAATTGTGTAGAGTTTCCTTAAAAAATATTACGTTTAAAACTGGTTCCTTGAGATCTGGTTCTCAAATTTAAACTTGGTATAATATACAAAAGAAAATTAATTGAAGCTAAGTAATACATTACTGGGAATCAATTTAATAGTGGGCAGTGTATACAGCTTAAAAAAAAAACTAAAAATGAATTTAAAATGTAATTCAATGTTATTGTATTGTTAATGAATAACGATTAAAAAAAGAAAGTCTAAATAAAAGATATGTTTTATGTTATTTTTTCAATTATTTTTACATTTAGTTATGTTGTTAAGTTTTTTTAACTTTTTATAAGTTTAATGCAAATTTTGAAAAAAAAATATTTTATATTTTTATACAAAATATTTGTATAAAACTTTAAACGACTTTAATTGAGTAATCTTTTTTACTAGTATCGCCTTTGGTCGAAATTCGACCATTTACGAATTGATTTTTTTCTTGTATTTTTATTGAAACCTTTTTTTTTATTTCTTTACTCATGTGCAAACTTAACCGAACTCATATCACACCATATGCACAACCAACAGGAAATCACAAAATAGTAACTCCATTCCGAGTTTCCATATTCTGTGACTTTTACATTCAACGCTATTCGATGTCAAAAATTTGGCTTATATATGCGGAGCCACACCCCTTTGTCCAATGACCGTCCCAGTACCCTGCTTTCCATACTCTACTTTCTAGTAGAAGGATATCACCAAGTGGGAACTCCATGTTGAGTTTCATTGTTATACGGCATTTACTTCCAAAGCTATTCGATATAAGAACTTTGAATTGTATGGGGGGTGCAACGCCGCGTCGTCGAATGCTCGTTAAATTTTTTCAGTCGAAGAACACGACTAAATAGGAAGATCCTATCGAGATTCATCGATTTGTGACCAATAGTTCGAAAGCTATACCAAAAATTTGGGCAGCTGAAAAGTGTCATGTCCCTCTTTAAACACTCATTAAATGTAACCAGTGGAATGGTACGTGTGATTTGAGGTCGAATACCAATTTCCAATGCTGTGTAAGCTATAACTCTAAAGCTATTCGATATCGCAAGCTCGGGTTGTATGGGATGTGCCACGCCCACCATAGATATTCGGTGCACTTTTTCTCCATACTCTTACTGATTTAAAACAAAAATTTTCAAAATCGGTTAAAACATAGGAGAAAATGGTTCTTAACTGTTCTGCCTACGCCTATTTATATATAGACAAGAAATCGAGATTCCTAAAAAGGGAGTTTATTATACACTAGCGATACCCGGTGCGCGTTGCTGCACCCGGCAAGTATATTGGAAATAATAAGTAAATTCAAAACTTTTATTAGTCCCTTAGTCTGACACCACGCTCATGTTCCACTGCCCGTTACAGTTTCCCAGTAGCAGAACATCACTCCCAGGTGACAATTCCATTATAAGTTTCAATGTCCTGTGAATTTAACTTCCATAGCTATTCTGTATAGAGAATCGGGCCACACCAGTTTTCCAGTAGAAAGACTTTGGCAATTACTAACTCCATACTGAGTTTTATTGTCATGCGAAGTTTAGTTCCAAAACTATTTCATATCAAAAATTTGACTTGTGTGGTCGAAGCCATAACCCCTTTTCCTATGCCCGTACCAGTCCTCTTGTTTATTTATAAAAAAACTTATTGAATCACACAATGTCAATTCTATAATGTAAAAAGTCAGCCGTTTGTTCCTTTTGTTCATTTATAAATTACAGGAAAACCAACGTCAAAACATGTGTAGAAAAGTTGCATGCAGCGAAACAAATAAAAATACGTTAATACATACAGACATACATCAAGTCTGATTGATTCTCATCAAAAAAATCCTTAACATGCTAAAGGTGGTCAGTGAATCCCCTTTTAACAAAACTGTGTTAGATTAATTTACCACATCAAATCTAATTTGAACATATTAAAATGTACTTCGGTCCAATTAGCTTTAAGCGCAGCAAAGTATGTGTGTATATGTATTTGTTTGTTTGTTTTGTTGTTTTGTGCTTGCTGAGAACAAAAAGAGTATAGTAGAGAGCAACATGCAGTTTATTGAGGCTCTCGCAGCACAAACGCATAAAAAGCTAACGATCCAGCAATGCATGGCATTGTGGATGATTTTTTAAAAACTTAACACTTTAATTAAAGATACTTATTATTGAAATTTCGTAAAGAAAATAATCAATGAACCTTTTGTAGCACAAATGTGACATTTTAAAACTTATTTCAAAAAAATCGGACCAGTACTTTTGGAGTTTTGCGGACACAAAAAATGTTCACTTTCATTTTATATAATAGTATAGATAGATGCTAGTCTTAAATTAAAAAAAAAAATTATATAAATTTACACGGATTTACACGGATTTTTTATGTCGCATTTGTGGATTTTTACTCTCTTCGGGTTGGCATCTCTGCAGTGCACTGGTTTAAATCAGTGCTTGGCAAAAACGAGCGTACGCACACAAATATAACGTATGCTTGTGTTCGTTGCCTGAGCGAAGGGCTGCACTTAACACTCTTAAAAATTTATTATGCTAATGTTTAATGTGCTTATTAAAAAAAATTCTTAAACTTTTTGCTCATTAAATTGATAGATAAATTTATGCAATAAAACTGTCAAGGAAATGGTAAATAGCATCAAATATAAAATGTCATTTGTGCATTTCGCAGGCACATATTAAGCTAATTTGGTACCCTTTGCTGGTTTTAAAAATTGCACCCTGCAGCATGCTTGAGTCGCTTCAACGTTACCCTTCAGGTGGTCTACAAAACCAACGTGTTTTTTTAACGAGGTATCCCCATTAGGCCTAATCCTCAAATAAATATTTATTAATACGAGTATAAAGTCTAAAATCCATTATTAATATGGTTTATTTCAATATTTTATGTAAAGTTCTCCTTCATGTGAGTACCTTCTGATATAAGCTATTTGGGATATTGATTATTATTTCGTTTATATCTCTTCTTTATATAATTTTGATTTTCTAAATGATTTTCAATCAATTTTTTTCTATATTTATTTTTAATTACTTTTAATATAGAAAAGGAATTTACAAATAAATAATTATATTTTTAAAATTGTTGGGGAATTTTTAGTTGTAAATTATCAATACATTTTTTTCTTTCCTCATTTTTTAATGATTCGTAATGATATGACAAGAAAAATAATGCCGCCTTATCTTAAATTTGTCAATACGAGCTATTTGCTTTCAACAAATATAGCATTGCGCTTTTCCAATATAATTTTCGAAATAAAAGTATAGAAATGCCAAAGAATAATCAAACATTTTTTTTGTGTGTATTGCGCTGCTGAATGACAAGGTACGTGCCTCATGAAATTCATTTAGTGACTGACCGCTCTGCTATTCAGTATTTTTCTGCCACGCCGAACCGTATGTGTGCTTTGCCGATCGTGACTGTGTAAAAAAAATTATTTGTGTCGACCTGGCGAGGCTAAAGGATGGCAAACACTGGTTTAAATATTGTTTTAATAATATTTACAAAAGTTGTTAACCAAAAAATAAAATTGGGATGTTCGTAGTATGAAGATTAAAAGGGTGATTTATTTGGTTCTCACATATATACAATACTTAATGTTAATAGAACAAAGTTTTTTTTTAAAGCTTTTACTTCATCCAATCACATATTCTCTTTGCTCACAACGATTCCGCTCTGAGATAAATACCATCTTTGCTGTTCTTGAAAAAGTTCGTCACCTCATAGCGCAATGGAATTTGGGTCTCTTTGCAAGTCGTAAACTTAAAGCTCTTCAGCAGCAAAGCAAGGCCAATACGCGTCTGCATCTGACCGAAACGCATGCCGATGCAATTACGTGGACCATCACCGAAGGGCAGCCAATGTATTGAGTCTCGAGCCTGTACCATATCAGGCGAAAAACGATCTGGATCAAATTCTTTCGGATTTGGATAGAAGTCGGAATCATGGTGTACAGCTTCCGCTGGTATAATGATGGGCATGCCTTTAGTGATGACATACTTTGGATTATCAGGTACAACATAATCAACTAAAGCCTGACGATTCAGCACAGGAATAATCGTGTGCAGACGTAAAATTTCCGAAATGACTTGATCCAGATACTGCATCTCTCTCATACACTCGTAAGTGAATTCTTGATTGTGTTTTGCCAGCACTTGTTGGACTTCCTCTCTGGCTCGCTGCTGTATATCTTCGTGTTGAGCCAACTCGTAAAGCGCAAAACCCATCGTAGTGGAAGATGTTTCAAAACCAGCGGCAAAGAAGACAAATGCCTGTGCTGCCACTTCTTCCAAAGTGAGATTTGTTAAATCCTGTCCAACTTCTGATTTCATTAGCTTGTTGTTCTTAAGATCGATTAACAAATCCATGAAGTCATTGCGTCGTATTCCATTTTTCTCGCGGTATTCTACATTTTCACGCACAATGCGCATGAAGAATTCCTCAATATGATCGGGTGTCTGTTTCATGCACAATTTTCGTGCAAGATCAGGAAAGCTGTTTAGGAATGCAAGACCCAAAACTCCATGACGAATATCGGTCAAAGATCTACGACCCATGATGCGAAACTCGGCATTGGGATCCTTCAAGCTGTTACAATCAATGCCAAAGGCACAGGTGCCAATAACATCGGTGGTAAAACGGGCCAGTACCTCCTTAACTTCTACCACAGAGCTCTGCTTTACCATTGTGCCGAAAACCTTTGCAAAGTCTTCACCCACTCTTATAACTGTTGGAAACATATACTTCATTTTACCCGATGTGAAGGTAGGCGAAAGTTTGTTGCGCATATTACGCCACTTTTCACCATCCAATAAGAACAACTGACCCGTCAGCGGATCATCCTTTTCATTGTGATAGAAACCACGATCGGTGAACTTGGCAAAATCCTTAATGAGTATATTTTTCATCAATTCGATGTCCAATATGAATGCAGCAGGTTTTTGAAAGAAGAAGAATCCAGCAAATGGTCCCGTGCCCTTGAACTTGAAGTAGTATTCCTCCCAAATCTCAGAAAAGGTGCGTGTAGTGCGCACACCCTTCATATTACCCAATAATAGGCTAGGTGGTTCATAGGCAATACCAACATTTTTGAAATAATTCAAATGCTCACGTGCGAAGTAGACAAGCAATGATAATAAAGCTATAAATGCGTAAAGCAGAGAAGTGCTAAGATCCATGTTTATGGCCTCTATGTGCAGCGGAACAGAAATTCACCTTTTGAATGTTGACTAACTACTGAGAAAAATTTCACAGGCTGTGTCTAGTCTATTTACGAAAACCTTTAATATTTTCTAATGAGAGCGTTTTTTTCAACGAAGTTCTTAGATAAGCTTCAATCTAAGAAGTTCAATAGATAAGCTTTTAGAGAGCAACGTGTTGCAGACACTCTCTCCCTCTCTTGATGGGTGTATTTTCCTTACATAGGTACAATAGTGTAAATATAAAAAATTAATTATAATGCTGCTCACTCACATACGATAGAATATAAACAAATATTTAAAGCAATTTGGAAAAATTATGTTTATTATTTAAGTATATATATCTTTCTGATTCTTAAATATATACAATTTTATATTTTTTAAAAAAAATAAATGCTTATCATAACTTATGGTGAAATTTTGTATGTAGTGATAAGAAAATTCTAAGATATAGAGAGAAGTGAAAGCGAAATATTCAGATTCTGCCGTTTCGAACTTAGAATTAGAACGATTGCAGTCAAGTTCACTACAACAAGGCTATGAAGCTTTTGTTTTTGTTATACTACTTTGTAAAAGTTTATTTTTTTTTTTTTAAGAAATATAGCCTTACAGTCTTCCTGTAATACAGCAACAAAAAACTGTTGCGTATTTTTCGTTACCTCTATTTAATTTGCTTCCGATCTAAAAATCAACATTAACGTCAGACTTTAATTGCAGGAATATCTATCCATTATCAGAACCCCAATAAGTACTGACATCAGTAAGCCTCTTCCTGGTAGAAGAGTATTTTTGGTTGATATACTCCTTTTTTACCAAATCTCTTTTTAATATCAGACCATGAGAGAAACCACCACTCTCTGGAGTGTGCTAAAGAATATTGTGAGTTGGCTTCTTTTCTAACTGATGCTTCCACACCTTTTTCGGACAGAAATTCATGATTTATCTTTCAAAAGTTGTGATATCCTTATAAATAGCGGTTTCCGTGGATCTTGTTCAGTAACATCAGGTTGTTCAGTTACATAAATTTGGTTGTTTCACCTAAAAAAAAAGCATATATATATTTTAGTTTTATTATCTTAAGTTGTATTTGGAAGGAGATAAATTTTATTAACTTTTTGAAAAATACAGATAAAAAAACTCACTCTGTTCCTGAATAGATAACAAACTGTATTACAACATATTGAAATAATCAAGTTCATTGCTCTGTTAAAGATGAATAAAGATAATTTTAATGATAGCAAAGGCACATAAAAAAACAAACCTAAAATTCTGATTCAGTGTCTTAATATATTTTAACCCACTGATTCCCAATTTCGCTTCATTAAAACGGAGTAAATTTTGAGTGTGTAAAACGCGGAGTAAAAGAGTGTGTGGACCACTCGATACCAATTAGAATCTCAGCTGAAGCAATAGCAAGGTTTTTTCATTGAAATTAATTTTTCTGATCGATCGTCAGATCTCTGCAGAGAGTAAATAATGCCATGTAAAGCTTCTTGAGAACATGTAGATTAGAAGTGCAGAGTCGGCATAGAACTACTAGGTCCGGTTCTCGATCAATTGTGTACAAAGTTCGGTCAAAGTCCTGACCCTGACCCTGGTAGAGGCAGGGCGAAATAACCAATTTTAAGATACCAGGGTCTGACCTTTGGGTATAAACTCTTACAATCTATGAATATGTAGAAATGATGCAAGGAATCCATTTCTATTTTTTTGAGTTTAGCTTCCTATGGCACGGGGTTAAGTGTATAAAACGCTACAAAAATGTGCTTCAAACGGCTTAAAGGTGGAATTTACCTAAAATAAAGGTGGTTTAAAAGTAATGTTGGTTAGTAGGTTGGTTAGTCTTATGAAGATTTAATCAAACACAAGAGGGACACGTCAACAAGCGTGAGCAAAATACATGTAACCTATCCAGGAATTTTAATTGGAAATTAAAAGTGAAATATTGGATATCCACAAAGTCTTTTGATGAGATGGTGGTCTATTTGAAAAATAGACTTTAAAATTTTAAACGAAAGACCCAAAGAAAACAGTACAGATATTAGCTTTATAACATATGTTTAGTGTAATCAAATAATGCGCATTACTTAATAATACAAGTAAAATGTGCCTTCAAAGTTCTAATTGTACTTTTGTATGTGAACTGTTTATTCATATATTAAAGTAAAATGTGAAAAATATATTTCAATTTAAGTTGATGTTAATAAGTACTTTAAGTAACAAACATAGATAACTATTTTTAAATAGTGTGTGCTTAGCAAATAAAAGACTATTGAAGTCTTCTCTAATACAGGCACTTAAAAATCAAAATGTAAATAATGAAAATACAGCTACAGCTAGTTGAAGTGGGTTTGTTTTTTTTATTGCATATAATTCTTCAATAGAATTCAAATAGATTTAAGTGTATTTATTTAAAAATAAAAGTATAAGACCAAAGCAGATAAAGTAGCAGATATTTGTTTATGCGATAATTACTTAAAACTTTATTAGAAAAATAATTATTTAAATAATAGGTACAATTTATTTCATTATTTATAAATATAACAATTATTTCAATATTTATGCCATTTAAACGGCTTCCACCTTCAAGGAAATGCCATCCTTAGAGCCAACCAAGAAGGATTTCTTATCGTATTGCATGGGAATTTGAGTTTCCTGACAAACAGAGAACTTAAAATGTTTCAGCAGCAAAGCCAGACCAATACGAGTCTGCATGAGACCAAAACGCATGCCAATACAATTGCGTGGACCTTCACCAAAGGCCAAAAACTCGACAGTATCGCGAGACTTAACCAGTTCGGGCAAAAAATTGTCGGGATTGAAAACATTAGGATTGGGATAGAAGTCAGCATCACGATGTATGGCATTGGCAGGAATAAGCACCTGCATGCCTTTCTTAATAATGTACTTGGGATGTTCCGGCACAGGATAGTCCTCCAGGCAATAACGATTTATAATGGGTAACACAGTGTACAAGCGAAGAGTTTCTATGCAAAGGATTAAAAGATCAAAATTGAATTCTTAATTGATAGTAGAAACACTCTTACCAGATATGACTTGATCCAAATACTGCATCTCCTTCATGGATTCGTAGGTGAACTCTTTGTGTTGCTCGAAAATCTGCTGCACCTCTTCTCTGGCTCGCTGTTGAATCTCTGGATGTTGGGCCAACTCGTAGAGAGCAAAGCCCATGGTTGTCGAAGATGTCTCAAAGCCCGCATTAAAGAAAATAAACGCTTGAGCCGCAACCTCTTCTAGCGTAAGATTCGTAAAAGCTTGCCCATCCTCAGTTTTCATTAGTTTGTTGTTCTTGAGCTCTATCAACATGTCCATAAAATCATTGCGACGCACATGATTTTTCTCACGATACTCCACCGTCTCACGTACGATACGCAGAAAGAACTTCTCAATATGTTCGGGTGTCTGCTTGAAGTGTAATTTGCGCGAAATATGTGGAAAACTGTTCATAATGGCAATTCCTATCTGCCCATGGCGTTGCTCAATCAAAGCTTTTCTACCCATTACACGAAATTCGGCTTCCGGATCTCGCAAACTGCTGCACTCAATGCCAAAAGCACAAGACCCAATCACATCGGTGGTGAAGCGCGCCAAGAGCTCCTTTACTTCGACAGTGGCACTCTTTTTCACCATATCGCCAAAAACTTGCACAAATTCTTCACCCACCTTCATGACTATGGGGAACATGAACTTCATTTTACCCGATGTAAAGGTGGGCGACAGCTTATTGCGCATTGTACGCCACTGATGACCATCGAGCAAAAATAGCTGACCCGATAGCGGATCATCGGCGGCATTGCTATAGAAACCACGGTCGGTGAATTTGCTAAAGTCCTTGATGAGTATGTTTTTGATCAAAGCTGTATCGAGTATGAACACCGAAGGACTGTGAAACCAATAGAAGCCAGAGAACGGTCCAGTGCCCTTAAATTGCTGATAGTGTTGCATCCAGATGTCAGCAAAAGAGCGTTTCGTTTGCACTCCCACAAGGTTGCCGAACACAAATGTTGGCTCCACGCAAGGAATGCCGAGTCGTTGCCAATAGTTAAGCTTTTTCTTTTGTATAAAAATGAAATAGCTAACGAGAGCTATTAAAGCGTACAAGAGAAATGCCGTAATAGACATCTTGAAGTTTTACGAGAGACTGTTCAAGTTCGATGAAAGAACTTTTATCGAATCTCACAAGCACTTGCCAGACAAGCTTTGTTCATATAAAAGACGATAACAGGTAGAGGCTTTCATTTGAAAAGCTTTGTTGAGTTAAAGTTAGGCGAGAGCAGAGCTTTTTTGTTAATAAGCTTTAACTTTTTTTAGCTAAACGTTTCAGTTGAATATTTGGTGTGAAAGAAGCTTCGCTCACTTAGAACAGTCGTGTCTACAGACATTTTTGAATGAGTCAAAGGGAAGTCGTTTTGGAGATTTTTTTAGGCATTAAAAAACCATTGAATGTACAATGAAATGAAAATACATATGAACATGATATGGTAAATTTTCAAATTTGTATAAAAAAAGTTCTCCTTAAATTGGTACTGTAAAGTATGGAATATTTTACAAACGATTATTTGTAAAATAGCATTTGAACAATATAGGCGTGGATATTCGATCCTTTGAAACAACAATTTCGATGATTCGTTAGGAGTTTTGAAAATTTCACACAAAATGTAATTCCTCTTAACCTTTAACCTGAAAGATTGACATTTTTATTTATATTCGGTCGTTTTTTTTTAAATTTAAAAAAAAATTGTTAGAGTAACTTAAAAACATTTAAACTTTTCAACTTTGCTTTAAAAGTATTTAAAATATTGCTATTATAAAATCCTCAGACGAATATGTGTCACACTCGAAAATCTTTATAAGTTTAAACTATTCTTTGTTATACATTTGTATAAACTTATTGTGTACCGACCTTTGAAAGAAAGTTTTGGAAGAATATTAACTCAAAAGTCATGATGTTGTGAACCATGGCTACAGATATTGACAATAAAACAAGTAAATCTGAATTTTCGATATTGAAAATGGTTTTCAGTAATGATTTAGCATGATAGTTACTCTTAAAACCATATACTTATCGCAAGAAAAGCTTCTAACGAGAGCACAAACAGGCGTTTTTGGAGTCTTTGACTTTTACCGAAATACGAACAAAAAAAAAATGGATTTAACACATAGGATTTCCACAGTATTGAGCATGAACCCTTTAAATAGTGCAAAGTATTTACTTTGCCTGGGTTCTTCAAATACTTGTGTTAGTATGAAAAGTAGGCCTTGCCTACAGTAGTCAATTTATCATTTAAACTGTTAATTAGTGCTCGATAATGAAAAAATGTGCGCCTGTTCGAGGTTTTATTATTGATTCTTATAGAAACTCAATCACTTGGCATTTAAAGTATTTGTGGTTATATGTTAATTACTTTTTTTTGACAAAATATGTTCTGGTGCCAAGTTTTATTTAAGTTTCTTGTATATTCATAAAGGCTCAATACTATGGTTTATGTATCAATGCTTTATCCAGTTTATATAATGTGAAATTTTTGTGTTTGTTGGAAAATAATTCCCGGTGATAATTTCCATTCAGATTTCTTATATAAAGCTCTATGTTCCTCTTTGTGATCATATGTAAAGTGGGCGTGAATTATGATTCGAACACTTTTTATAATAGTATATATAATAGTAAATATTTAGAAATATTATCAAAATTGCGCCAATTGAGCCACTGACTGGTCATCATTGACCTAGAAGTTTATTTTGTGCTGTTAGCTAAGAGAAAGAGCAAAATATTGTAGTGAGAATGGGAGCTTTATCGCTTAATCAACACATGTTGAATTTTTTTTTTAATTCTCTTGCTGAGAATATCATTGAGCATTTTGTAGCTGAATGAAGTTCCTCTAACTTGACCGCTTAATATAACGAAATCAGTTAAACGTGCACTCTTCCCCATTAAGGTTGTTGTTAAAATGGGTTTTCTCTCGTGGCTGCTCTGCAGCTTGTTTGCACTCGTCACTTTGCTCGCCCATACGATTTACGCACGCTTTAATTATTTCAAAAATGCCGGCATTGTTTACGAGAAACCCAGCTTTTTATTGGGTAATATGCAGGGCTTTCGCAAGACCCTCAGTTTCTCGGAAATTTTCTACAATTTCTACTACAAGTTCAAGGGTAGCGGACCATTTGTTGGCTTCTACTTCTTCCAGAAACCTTCAGCCTTTATTTTGGACATAGAATTGGTGAAAAATATACTCATCAAGGACTTCTCCAAGTTCACCGATCGTGGTTTTTTTCATAATGAACGCGATGATCCTTTGACGGGTCATCTTTTCGCGCTGGACGGTCAAAAATGGCGCAATATGCGCAACAAGCTGTCACCCACATTCACCTCGGGCAAAATGAAGTATATGTTTCCCACAGTCATACGCACAGGAGAGGGATTTGTTGAGGTTTTTGGCGAAATGGTTAAGCAGAATGCAGTGGTTGAGGTGAAGGAAGTGTTGGCTCGCTTTACCACCGATGTCATTGGCACCTGTGCCTTTGGCATTGATTGCAATAGCTTGAAGGATCCTGATGCTGAATTCCGCATCATGGGACGTAAGGCTCTCACTGACATGCGTCATAATATTTTGGGCATGGCATTCATCAATAGTTTTCCCGATCTTGCACGTAAATTGCGCATTAAACAGACACCTGATCATATCGAGGCCTTCTTTATGCGCATCGTGCGTGAAAGTGTCGCTTATCGCGAACAGCATGGCTTAAGATGCAACGATTTTATGGATTTGCTTATAGATTTGAAGAATAACAAGCTAATGAAGTCCGAGGACGGGCAGCATTTGACAAATCTTACAGTGGAAGAACTAGCAGCGCAGACTTTCATCTTTTTTACAGCCGGTTTCGAGACCTCATCGTCTACCATGGGCTTTGCACTATATGAGCTGGCACAAAATGATGCTGTTCAGCAGCGTGTTCGTGAAGAGGTGAGGCAAGTGTTATCCAAACACAATCAGGAATTTAGCTATGAGAGTATGAAGGAAATGCTGTATCTGGATCAAGTAATAGCCGAGACTATGCGGCTGCATACAATTGTTACAATTCTAAATCGTCAGGCTGTGGTGGACTATGCAGTACCTGGTACGCCCAGTCATGTTATACCCAAGGGCATGCCTGTCATAGTACCAGCCGAAGCTATACACCACGATCCTGAATACTATCCAAATCCTAAGGTTTTCGATCCCGAACGTTTCTCGCCTGAAATGGTACAAAAACGTGACTCCATTCATTGGCTGGCTTTTGGTGAGGGTCCCCGCAATTGCGTCGGCTTGCGTTTTGGTCAAATGCAAACTCGCATTGGTCTCGCTTTGCTGTTGAAGAGCTTTAAGTTCACGACCTGCAGAGAGACGCAAATCCCATTAATCTATGATGTGGAGAGCTTTTTGAAGAGCACCAGAGATGGCATATATCTGAGAGTGGAGAGAATTTAATTGAAATAAAAGCTTTTAACATTAAAACAAACTGTGAAATTCTAAAGTCTGTGAATACATAAATAGTATTTATTGGTCATAATTGTAGCCTCTTAAATGGTTTTGTTGTTTTCATAAAGATATTTGCTTCAGAAACTATAATTTTAAAAATTACAGGCTATGCATGACGACTGTGTAATTTTTTTTCTTAATTAAGGTTATTAAAAAATAAAAAGCAGATGACAAGACTCTGTATAAGGCATATAAATAGGATTTCCTTGGGGAAGGAGGGTGGGGGTGGGGAGGGTTTTTGATATCGAAAATATATAGCCAAATCGCGCACTTTTGACTAATGATCTAGTGTGCTTGGTATTTATGTTTTTTCCAACCCTATGGGGGGTTGGAAATACCAAAACCCCCCTTGGCTACGGGTCTGCTCTGTTTAATTTTGTTTAGTTTTAAATATTAATATGTTGCTTTAAAATTGTTCTTGAATACCAAATATGAGTGGGATGTATGATATGGGGAATGTAGTTTTTAATATGAGTGGGGAATATGTTTGATAAATAGCTTCAAAGTGAGAATGAGCCCATAGATCACTGAGCAATGGGTGCGGAGAGAGAAACGCACGTCAACAAAGTCATTTAAAAATAATTCAAATATTCACTGTAGCCACCCCAAGTCATTCTTATCTAACTAGTATAAAAATAGTCTATAATAGACCAAATAATTGAACTTTGTTTCGTTATCTATTTTTGTACTTACGATTAAAGAGATTAATTTTCCTGCCAATTTTATCACAAGTAACTACATGCGATAAGATTACATTCTCAAATCAAATTTAATTAAAAAAAATAATAATGCTGGGGACTTCCAACATTTTGTGATCTGTTAGTAGTCTTATCAAAATTTTATTTATTTCTAATTTGTCGTATAATAAATTGGGTTCTAATCCCCATATATTTATAGTAAAGGGTGATTTTTTTGAGGTTATGATTTTCATGCATTAGTATTTGACAGATCACGTGGGATTTCAGACATGGTGTCAAAGAGAAAGATGCTCAGTATGCTTTGACATTTCATCATGAATAGACTTACTAACGAGCAACGCTTGCAAATCATTGAATTTTATTACCAAAATCAGTGTTCGGTTCGAAATGTGTTTTATCGACAAATTTTGTTCAGCGATGAGGCTCATTTCTGGTTGAATGGCTACGTAAATAAGCAAAATTGCCGCATTTGGAGTGAAGAGCAACCAGAAGCCGTTCAAGAACTGGCCATGCATCCCGAAAAATGCACTGTTTGGTGTGGTTTGTACGCTGGTGGAATCATTGGACCGTATTTTTTCAAAGATGCTGTTGAACGCAACGTTACGGTGAATGGTGATCGCTATCGTTCGATGCTAACAAACTTTTTGTTGCCAAAAATGGAAGAACTGAACTTGGTTGACATGTGGTTTCAACAAGATGGCGCTACATGCCACACATCTCGCGATTCTATGGCCATTTTGAGGGAAAACTTCGGAGAACAATTAATCTCAAGAAATGGACCGGTAAGTTGGCCACCAAGATCATGCGATTTGACGCCTTTAGACTATTTTTTGTGGGGCTACGTCAAGTCTAAAGTCTACAGAAATAAGCCAGCAACTATTCCAGCTTTGGAAGACAACATTTCCGAAGAAATTCGGGCTATTCCGGCCGAAATGCTCGAAAAAGTTGCCCAAAATTGGACTTTCCGAATGGACCACCTAAGACGCAGCCGCGGTCAACATTTAAATGAAATTATCTTCAAAAAGTAAATGTCATGGACCAATCTAACGTTTCAAATAAAGAACCGATGAGATTTTGCAAATTTTATGCGTTTTTTTTAAAAAAAAAGTTATCAGGCACTTAAAAAATCACTCTTTATTTATTTAATAGTAGTTTTGAAGTTTATTCGTAGTTATGAAAATTTAACTGTTGTGATGACGTCACATTGTATGGAGGATATATGAAGTTTCCATTAAATTTTTTCAAGCTTTAAATTCAGAGAAAATATCAAACTTAAAAGTTTATGTGCACAATAGTTTATGGAGATCGTGATGGTTTTGTCAGTTTGATGACGTCACTTTGTACGAGAGTGTGTTTATTTTTTTATCAAATTATGCTCAAATTAAAACTCAGAGTGCATATAAATACTTAATTTAAGCTTAATGGCAATATGTCAATTTCCAAAAATGATTCTTAGGGATTTATGAAGGTTTTACTGCTTTTATGACGTCACTTTATATGGGAGGTGGGTGCAACTTTTATTAAATTTGGCTTATTTTAAAACTTGATCTGTATGTTTTGAAAATAAGCTTATGTGCAAAATTTCAATTCACTAAATTATGATTTGTGCAATTTTAAGCGATATTACCGTTTGAAAATGCACTTTATATGGGTCCTGGGCGTGGTTTTCCTCCAAATGAATTCAATTTCGAACCTGATCTTAATTATTTAAATAAAAGCTATTGTGCTTTAATTTTTGTAGAATTTTTTAAAGTTTTTCTATTTTGATGACTCAAATTTCTATGGGCGGTAGGCGTGCATTTTTATACATTTAGATTTTTGTCGAATTTGGTCGATAATTTTGTCTTTTTTTAAAAAAAGAATCTTGGATGTAAAATTTCTAGTCTTTCGATTCTTCGAGATTTGTCGTATCGCAGATATGAATGTTTTCATGGTCGACATATTATGGTTTAATCTTCACCATAATATAGTTTTAATCTAGAGTTAGGAAGCAGCTTGTTTTCATAAAAGTTGTGCGAAGTAGTTTAAAAATGTGTGGATAACTAAGACCCTGCATAATTTGGAAGCCCGTCTTTTACACATAGTTAAAGATTCGAATTAATCCACATACAAATCCTGCTTTTTGAAATTAATTCAAAAACAATACCTGCTTTTTGCACTGGGATCCTCCTACTATGATCCTAGTGACTTCAAAAACTTGCCAACGTACGAACATAGACCCTTCCTTCTGAATTTGATGGCTCTGTCTTCAAAGAGAACGGTAATAAGCGCTTGCTTCACCTTTGATGTTATAACTGGAGCTATAAACATCGACTATGTTTCCAGTAAGATTACATTTCATGATCCTGTAAGGCTAACTGGGCATACAACACCACTGAATGAATACCAACACCATACAGTTGGTACCCTTTCAAAATTACTTTTCTCTAATTCAAATCATGCCTATCTTGCTCACTGTGTCTTTAATTTAAAATTCCTATTCCTCTCTTTCTTCTTACTTTAAACAATAAGAATTATCAGGACAAGTATCTCAAAATATTTTTTTCCTTTGAATCACAGATTTCCGGGCAGAGAGCGCTCTTAGAGCACTGAGAGCAAAAATTGAGCGCAAAGGCTTATATATCAACACAAAACGCAACAACAAAGCAAAGACAAAAGACAAACACAGAAACAACACAGAAGCTTTAAATGTAGTGGTGCCCATACCCGGTTATAGCTAGTTGCAAGGTAGAAAGATGGAAAAGTGTCAGTGTAGACCAGCGCAGGGCACTCCATAGCTCACTGAGCTCTCTGTGAGCGTAACTTTTCTCATGTACACAAAGCACACCATAGAAGAGAATATAATTCAGTCGTTCGCTGACGATGATGCTGTGAAGGTCTATGTCATTTTGCGCTGCAAATTTTATGTACACTCGTGAAAAACGAACTTATTGATTTGTAGATTCATAATACTTAGATTCGTATATATTAAGGTTTCATATAATCAATACATATTAGCTATTAAGTTTTTTTTGCATTCACGTTCCTTATTAATTTTTTAATACTTTTTTTAGAATTAAAGAATTTAAAAAAAAAACAAAAAACGAAATTTTTAAGCATATTTCAATATTTAATTTTCGCGAGAATATTGACTCCTCTTGTGGGTGGCTACCACATTAACTCTATACCGCTAGATAGAATTTTCACTAAAAAAGACTTAGGAATTATTTTAGATCCGCATCTTAACTTCGGTGATCATATTGCATACATTGTAAATAAGGCTAATGCTATGCTCGGATTCCTTATGAGGAATAGCAAAGAGTTCAGTGACCCGTACACTTTAAAATCACTTTACCCTTCACTTGTAAGGCCGCACTTGGAATATTGCTCCATTATCTGGAACCAACAACTTCAACAAATATGCACTCTGATCGTATCGAAAAAGTTCAACGTAAATTCACTAGATTTATGTTCAACCAACTAAGATGGAATCTCTCTGTTTCCCCTCCTTACAGTACAAGATGTGCCTTGATTGGATTAAGCACGCTTAACTGCAGAAGAAGGGCTTCATCAATAATCTTTCTCAGAGACATACTTCACCATAACATAGATTGCACGGAACTATTGTATAAGCTTAACCTTCACATTCCCTCGAGATCTCTTCGTAGTCATTTCCACTTTTATTTTGAAAGATTTTAAAATCTAAATGAAATCTTTCAAAGATTTACTTTGAAAGATTTCATAAAACTGTTTATGCTCAAAATGAACCCCTGTCACGTTGTATCAGAGAAGTTAATAAGGTCATAAACTTAATTGATATATTTGTTGGTATTCCTAAAGAAACTTTTAAGATTTCCTTGTATAATATTCTCATGTGCCAAGTGACGTAATCTTATTACTTGTGTATTGTATACTTAACTAAGAAATGGATTGTATACTCATCTTATACTATCCTTGCCATGTATTATTTGAACTATAAACACTTTTCTTTTCAGCTTGAGAGTTACTTTTATTACTAATTGAATTATATTGTAAATGGAATTCTACCTTGCTGTGAGTTATTTTTAAACAAAACAGTTTAAACTGCTTTATTTTCACCTATCTTTAATTATATTTGAATTCTAGTGTTAATGGTATATATTACAGTAGTCTATAAGAGCTTGTTCTCTGCTTGATGAAATGAAATGAATAAATAAATAAATATTTGGATCAACATATTGTTGCGAAAGAGCCTTCTTAATCGTAAAAGCTATTTTAAGCAAGCAACTCAACTTACTTAGAGATCAACACTTACGAGATTTACTAAAATTTAAAAATAAAAATATAAAATAAAAATAACAACTTACAAATCTTGATAATTGTGTCGACTTTTTCGCTCAGTGTTCGCGATTGGAGAGCACACCAATATTAACAAGGCAAAATAAAATGTGACTGTGTAGGAATGCCCAGCCCTGGTGTAGACCCATGAACCAACAAGACAAGATCAAGCAATCAGCACTGCTAGAAAAAAGTAATTTTTTCGTGCTACGTCATCGGTCACAAAACAAGCTATGTTGCAATACGTTTTTCATGAAAAACATGTGAAAACTTAAACAAAAGCGGAAAATTATAAAATGATCAAGTTTAATTCTCGAAAAAATTGTTTGAATACTTTGTTTGTTTATATTTTCATGCAGTAACGAAATTTAAAGTTATTTTTTTTTTGCTGTTGCAATTATTGCACGTCGCTACAGCACACTTAATTTTTATAAAAAACACGAAAAATGGCTGAATTATAAACACTAAAAATTCTTTAAAACTTCAAGAAATACTTTACACATATAATCGCTACACGTAAACAGAACAATTTGTGACCGATGACGTCAGACCTACCAGCTTTGTTTTGTTTACAATATGGCGGCTCTTTTCTTTGCATGATCTTTATTTCTTGGTTCATGCATACGTACGGCCAAATATCCCTGTTATGTTATCCCTGTTATCCCTGGCAAACCTCAGACAGTAATCCAAATGCCATCTAAAGCTTTTAGAGAATAAGAACATTTCGTTCATCGCCGTTCGGGGTCGTTGTTAAACCTGTAGGTCCGGTTCTTGGTCACTTGTGTACAAACTTAATAACACGCACAACACTGATCATAAGAAGCTAGGTCAAAGTCCTTTCAAGGGCTGAAATGAACAGTTATTTATTTTTTTATTTTACTTACTCTTGTTGACTATAATGTCTTTAAATTATATTTTTAAATTGTTGTACGCTAAAATAACTTTATTGATCTTACTGTACTAATTCTTAAGTCCAATAAATACAAATACAAAATACAAAAAAAAAACAATTATTTGTCCATAATTTCCATATTTATGCTATTCAAACGGCTTCCACCTTCAAGGAAATGCCATCCTTAGAGCCAACTAAGTAGGATTTCCTATTGTATTGCATGGGAATTTGAGTTTCTGGACAAACGGAGAACTTGAAATGTTTCAGGAGCAATGCTAGACCAATACGAGTCTGCATGAGACCAAAACGCATGCCAATACAATTGCGTGGACCTTCACCAAAGGCCAAAAACTCGACAGTATCGCGAGACTTAACCAGTTCGGGTAAAAAATTGTCGGGATTGAAAACATTAGGATTGGGATAGAAGTCAGCATCACGATGTATGGCATTGGCAGGAATAAGCACCTGCATGCCTTTCTTAATAACGTACTTGGGATGTTCCGGTACAGGATAATCCTCCAGGCAATAACGATTTATAATGGGTAGCACAGTGTACAAGCGAAGAGTTTCTATGAAAAGGATCAGAATTTAATTCTTTACTGATAGTATAAACACTCTTACCAGATATCACTTGATCCAAATACTTCATCTCCTTCATGGATTCGTATGTAAACTCTTTGTGTTGCTCGAAAATCTGCTGCACCTCTTCTCTGGCTCGCTGTTGAATCTCCGGATGTTGGGCCAACTCGTAGAGCGCAAAGCACATGGTTGTAGAAGATGTCTCAAAGCCCGCATTAAAGAAAATAAACGCTTGAGCCGCAACCTCTTCTAGCGTAAGATTCGTAAAAGCTTGCCCATCCTCAGTTTTCATTAGTTTGTTGTTCTTCAGCTCTATCAACATGTCCATAAAATCATTGCGACGCACATGATTCTTCTCACGATACTCCACCGTCTCACGTACGATACGCAGAAAGAACTTCTCAATATATTTGGGTGTCATCTTGAAGTGTAACTTGCGCGAAATTTGTGGAAAACTGTTCATAATAGCAGCTCCTATCTGCCCATGGCGTAGTTCAATCAAAGCTTTTCTTCCCATTATACGAAATTCGGCTTCCGGATCTCGCAAACTGCTACACTCAATGCCAAAAGCACAGGAGCCAATCACATCGGTGGTGAAGCGCGCCAAGAGCTCCTTTACTTCGACAGTGGCACTCTTTTTCACCATATCGCCAAAAACTTGCACAAATTCTTCACCCACGTTCATGACTGTGGGGAACATGAACTTCATTTTACCTGATGTAAAGGTGGACGACAGCTTATTGCGCATTGTACGCCACTGATGACCATCGAGCAAAAATAGCTGACCCGATAGCGGATCATCGGCGGCATTGCTATAGAAACCACGATCGGTGAATTTACTAAAGTCCTTGATGAGTATGTTTTTGATCAAAGCTGTATCGAGTATGAACACCGAAGGACTGTGAAACCAGTAGAAGCCAGAGAACGGTCCAGTGCCCTTAAATTGCTGATAGTGTTGCATCCAGATGTCAGCAAAAGAGCGTTTCGTTTGAACTCCCACAAGGTTGCCGACCACAAATGTTGGCTCAACGCAAGGAATGCCGAGTCGTTGCCAATAGTTAAGCTTTTTCTTTTGTATAAAAATGAAATAGCTAACGAGAGCTATTAAAGCGTACAAGAGAAATGCCGTAACAGACATCTTGAAGTTTCCCGAGAGACTGTTCAAGTTCGATGAAAGAACTTTTATCGAATCTCACAAGCACTTGCCAGACAAGCAGGCTTCGGACTTAAAAATTAGTAAATCGCTGTAAATAAAAGAAAAAAAAACGCAGTAAAACGAATTTTTTTCGCAGTAGTTTTTTATTTACAACCATGTACGTAAATTTTATACTAATAAAAAAATACTTAACAAATACAAATATATATATAACTATATACTATGATGTGCACTCGGAAAGCTCTCTTTGTTGTTGTTTGAACCGTCGTTGAGCTACCGTCGTCACCACTGAGCTAGACGTACAGTTGAATGATTGGTGTAAAAAAGCTTCGCTCACTTAGACCAGTCGTGTCCACAGAAATTTTTGAATGAGTCAAAGTGGAGTCGTTTGGGAGATTTTTTCATGCATGAAAAAACAATTGAAAATACAATGAAAAGAAAATATACATATGAACATGATATGGTAAATTTTCAAATTTGTATAAATAAAGTTCTCCTTAAATTGGTACTGTTAAGTATGGAATATTCTACAAACGATAACACTACTCCACAAATTTACGAAAACTTTCACCACAACGAATTGCGATAACGTTTTTTATCAAGGGCGTCCACAGGGGGGCCAGGGGGGTACTTGCCCCCCCTCAACTGAAAAATTTTATTTATTTTTATTTCCTAGGTATGTGTTACATTTTTGTTTATATGTTACAACGTTTTAAACTCTTAAGTTCTGATTTCTTAGGTGTTACGAAACTTATTTTTATCTGAGTTTTGTCACTTTTTGTTAAGATTTCATTAACTACTTATGTGCATTGTTCATATAGCAAATTTGAGTAGCGCTACCACACGCTCCGTTACGTTTGCATAACCAGCCCTGAGCAGCGATCAAAAAATTACCTTGTTGTGGAAAATACTTTAGTTTTCCTTTGGAATGTTGGGCATCATTGTTCGACATTGTTCTGGAAGGCAGGCGTGTAGAATTGGAATTATTACAAAATTTGTATTAAAAGGTAAGGATAAAAATTTATACTGAATATCATTCATAACAAATTTTTCTTTTTCGCCTAAAAGAAAATTTGTTTTGAAAATGCCTAATTCACAAGAATCGAGGGGCTCTTGGAAAAAACTCTCTAAATCAAGCAAACGCCGTCCTGCAACGTAAATGATATCGTTTTCTTTTATTATTGCTTCGATTTTTATAGGAATATCTGATTTAACCGACCAAACATTATTGGGTTCTTTGCAAGAAATTAAGCAATCATTGATAGAAGCTTCCACAATGGCACCTTGTTTGTACTTTAACTTTTCTGTTTTAGTTTCAACATATACTAAGTGTTTTTCTCTTTGCACAATTTGTTGAAGAATTGACGATGGTTTTCGAACATGTCTTTTTAAAATTTGTAATTTATTTTCAAAATCGTATGCCGAAAATGACGTTAGAGGTCCATACAATTCTGCGCTGGATGCTATATGCAATAGGTTGTGCACATTAAAGGAAACGCTGTCTGCACCGAATACAATAGGGAAATTTTCAACAAATAATTCAAGTAGATCATTAGCTACATTTATATTATTGTTAACATGTCGTGGATTACTCAGTAGCCTATAAGCGCAATGTAAGAGCAAAAATTCATAGAAAATATCTTTGTGTATTTGATTGTAAAGTACAATTACTCCTGTGTAGGCGAGAAACTGATGAAATTCAGTGGCCTTCCAATAATGTATTTCATCTAAAGATCTTGGTTTCCGTGGAAACTCCTTGGGAAAAAATTTTCTTAATTTTACGAGTTTAGTAGATATTTTCGAGACATTTGCTTTTGGAGTCGTTTCTTCTGTTCTATTTTTGATGATTCGAATAAGCATTTTTCTTGTAACCCCAAGATCGATAAGGTGCATACTGTCTAAAGGATTTTGCGTTACCATATTAAAACCTATTTCTTCGAGGGGAGTTTTTTCATTTTTGAATTTTTGGCTATGATGCTTTTCATATTTTCTTAAAGAAAAGTCTTCGTCGGAAATTAAAGTGCCGCTGACAGTTTTATATGTTAGCACATTGCCAATTTTTTTTGATACTTGTGTGCACTTAGTACAACCATGTGATGCAGTATGACCTGGGACACCACAAACGAAAGACTTAGCCGGCGTGTCGCATGTTAAACAGCGAAAAACAATGTTAATTTTCTTATCATTTAAAATAAATCCATCTTTAAGCGAATGAAATTCTTCGACAAAATTTTTGAAAAATCTTTAACACAAGTCGGTTTGGTAAGTCCTACATATATACCTACAGGAAAAGGTTTCACTTTCTCTTTTAAATTTACGATCTTCAAAAGAATTGGCCACAACTGGATTCGCGAACTTTTAAATAATGGGATTCCGTCGATGTTTATATCCAGTTCAATTTTGTCATAGTTTTTCAACACGTCTCCAACTTTTTTTAGTTGATTTTGGATTCCAATGTGGCAATAACTTCCAGGAAAAACTTTTCTGACTGAAACTTTACACCTTTCGCCCAACAATGCTGCAGCTGAAAGCGGAACCTGCAGGCCATGCTCCTGTAATATGGCCAGCAGCTTCTCCAAACATTTTCTGGAAGGTGCTGTCTCAATATACCAATTTTTTATTTTTTCGCGTAAATTTAATTTTGGAGTCGACAAATCTTCAAAATATTGCTCAAAATCTTCAACAGGCTCTTCCAAATTTTCAGCAGGCTGCACAAAATTGCTTAAGTTAGAACTTTCACTAAAAATGGTTGCTTCGTTTTCATTATTTTTATTTTTATACAAAATTTTTTGCTTTATTACAAGTCTTTTGTAATTTCTTTTGCTCATGGTATATTTTGTTTAAATTGTAAATTTATTCACCTTTAAAATTAACTTTTTCACTTTTTTTTATAAAAACTTTAATATTGTGCGTCATCCACGTGTATTTTCAACAAAACAAAATGAAACAATAAAAAAATAAAGAAGAAGCAAAGCTTGCTAGCCATAAAAAATGCCTCTACCTATCAAAGGCAAAGTAAAAAGTGTAGACGCTTTCGTTGACAATGTCACCAAAAAGTCGCCCAAAATAGTCGACAAAAGTGGTGACTTGGAGACACTTGACCCCAGGCTTCCTTCAGGGCGACCATTGGTGGCCATTCTAACACAATCTTAAACTTTACTTTTATGCGTATGTATTTGTGAGCTTTTAAGCTTTGCACTGCGAAAAAGTGTGTTTTGTGCAGAATAAAAATTATCTTCCTGTATCCTTCATTAAGCATTTCATAATCTTCATGAAGCGTGATATGCTAGTATGCGATGACATATTAAGCATTAAGACTTATTTACATCGTTTTAAATAATATAAAACAATAAAAACAATATTTATATAGGTTTCAGAAAAATGTATTTAAAAGTAAATTTATGTGTTCAAAAGTTTTGAATGAAGTCACAGCTATACTCATAAACGAAAACATTGACGCATCCGAACATTTTTTCAGTGCATTAAATAAAAAATCAAGCGCAGACAGCTTAGCTTTCATGCAAGACGATGGTTCGCTTGTTTGATTATTCAGTGGCGTCGGAAAAAATTTTCATCTGGTGTATTACAAATCTATGGGAGAGTTGTGAGAGGAAAATATTTTTAAAAAATTTTGTGATTTACGTATCCTGAATAATTCATATCGAAGAAACATATTAACATTCACTATTTTATGCACTGTTACAAAAAAGGAGAAAACTTTAAAATAGTAAAGGTTAATTTCATAATTTAATTTCAATTCTTAAAATTTAATTTTTTTTTAGTTTTTATTTAATTTAAATTTCAATTTTTATTCCGGTAGCACACCATACATTGACGTTCAGAAAAAATATTTCCTGCAAAAAAGAATTGCAACTCCCATTCAAGTAGAGACATTTTGCATAGAAATAGCAAAAACTGATATTTTTATGAGTGTAGCATAAGTGGCGTATGCGCAGCAAAAAAAAAACAATCCAACCAGCAGGCGTGTGCCGCAGGTTTGTTTGTTCTGCATGAAATTTCAATATTTCAATATGTATACAGAAAGCTTTTTAGCACAAAAGCTCAAATGCCCGCGGGCATAGGCTTTGATGATCACTGGTGTAGACTCCTTTTAAATTTACACAGCTGAAAACTGCCGGGAAATATGCCGTAGTGAACTTAGGAATCACACGAGCTGATGGCGTTAGGTCTCTCCCTTAACTCTGGCGTCGATTTTCGAAGGAATATATCGCACGTCGTTGAATTCAGTCTGGAAGCTCCAATTAATATTTTGAAGCTCCCGCCCAAATTTGCAAATTGTGATCCATTTTTGACCCAATATATGAGGTATAGAGCATGCGAAGATCAGTCGGAGTGAAGTATTTCTTTTTTAATGTTTTTAAAAACCTAGGCAATTAGCCGCTTCTTTCGGCGTATTTTCGATGTACCAACGCAAGAGCATCAGACTCCTTAAGATCTACACCATTTATATTGAGGGGAGCTGAGGGGTAATTCATTCATTTGTAAGCTAGTGGGCAACACTGGATCTTGCTAGCATTAGCATTTAACTCTACTCCGCCACTCGGAGATTTTTTGCAAGTCATAAAGAATGGCATTCATAGATTGGCTCACTCTTCATCTCAAACTAGATCGGGCACTTTTTGAAAAAATGGCAATATGAATGGCAAATGCTGCTGTCTTCCGCAAACAAATAATTGGGATATGGACTTTGCTCTCAAGTCTTACTTTCAACGCTTCCAAAGCGCTCTCCGCCCATAGCTGATCATGTGGGGCTATGGGCATTACTACATTTAAAGCTTCTGTGTTGTTTCTGTGTTTGTCTTTTGTCTTTGATTTGTTGTTGCGTTTTGTGTTGCTACATTGGCCTTTGAGAGCAAAGACTTATGTAGCAACACAAAACGCAACAACAAATCTAATACAAAAGACAAATACAAAAACGACACAGAAGCCTTAAATATAGTAATGCCCATAGCCGCACATGATCCATCGAACAAAGATATCCCCATTTTTCTTTTGAAGTTTTTTAATGTTTTTTGCATGGTTGAGGTTTTATCTAATAATTTTTGTATTTTCAGGTGATAAAGTTATCGATTGAATTTGTAGATTTATTTCGCAATTAATATTTTACTGTAAACAATCAGTAATTAGCTTTTACATTTAACATAAACACAATTATACAAGAATAGTTGTTATCGATTGTAGCTCTAAAAATAGAAATGAAATCAAAGCAAATGTTTGCTTGATACCAAAAAAGCTTTTGAATGGAATTTAAAACTATCTACCATTTCAAAAATATTCCATTTGAATATAATTCTAGGGAAATACTGAAAGTCTCCTGTCGTTCATTTGGAAATTTTTTCAGATTTCTTTATTTTTAATGGCTAGTTGAAAAAGTTTCTTATACATTTTTTTTACTTCTGATGACATTGAGTACAACTTTTAGATACGCTCCACTTTCAAATGAATGCCATTAGCTGGGCCTATCGTAAGGCTTTGCACGGTTTTCTGAACTGGAATCTGAGTCTCGGGAGCAACGCTAAAGCGAAAGTTCTTAAGAAGATAAGCCAAGCCGATGGACATTTGCATTTTCCCAAAACGCAGACCGATGCAATTGCGTGGCCCATCGCCAAAGGGCAACCAAGTACAGGTGGGACGCTGCTGTATAGCCTCCGCAGTAAAACGTTCAGGTATGAATTTTTCTGGCTCCGGATAATATTCTGGATCGAGATGTATGCCTATTAGAGGTATGATAACCAAAGTGCCCTGTTCAATATAATACTTGGGATCGTCGGTCTCATAGCGTTGGCGTGCACGCCTAACTAAATGTCCCACAACCGGGTGCAACCTTAAAGTTTCTGAGAAGGAAATTTGAACAAATGTTTACATCGATTAATGATAAATAAAGCTCAACTAAACCTACCGGAATAAATCATTTCGAGATACTCCATCTCTTTCATGCATTCATAGCTGAACACCTGATTGTGTTTGGCAAGCACTGACTGCACTTCTGCTCTCGCTTTATCCTGTATATCCTGATGTAGAGCCAACTCGTAGAGCACAAAACCCATCGTTGTCGCTGAGGTATCAAAACCGGCCAAGAAGAAGACGAAAGCCTGTGCTGCTACCTCTTCCATGCTCAACGCATCATGCTCACGATTCTTTAATTCGATAAGCATATCCATAAAATCGTTACGCTTTACATTATTCTGCTCTCTGAACATAACAGTCTCACGCACGATACGCATATAAAAATCATGCACTTTCTGCGGAACGAGACACATGCGTAGCTTGCGCGCTAATTTCGGATTGCTATGCATAAAGGCATCTACTATCTTGCTATGTCGCGTTTGCTTGAGAAAACTTTTGCCCATTGTTACAAATTCAGCCTCTGGATTCCGCAGACTATTGCACTCCAGACCAAAAGCACATGAGCCAATGACATCAGCGGTAAAGCGAGACAATAGATCGATTATTTCCAATACGCTACCATTCGAATCTACCTTCTCAGTCAACACCGACGACAGCTCCATGCCTACCGTAGATACTGTCTCAAACATGTACTTCATTTTGCCCGATGTAAATGTGGGCGACAACTTATTGCGTAGAGTGCGCCACTTATCGCCATCCATAAAGAACAAATTCCCCGTTAGCGGATCATCCCGTTCATTATGGAATAGACCTCTTTCATCGAAATTATGGAAATCCCTGATGAGCACATTCTTAACGAGCTGCAGATCGAGCACTACAACCAGTCTCATAATTAGGAAATAGAAACCCGCAAAAGGACCGCTACCCTTGTACTTCAAATATGTATCGCCAAAGATCTGAGAGAAGTGTTTTGTTTTGCCTCCTTCGCCCATATTGCCTCGCAGAAATTCAGGCGCATCATGTGGTATATCGCGTCGCTTCCAATAACCATGTAGATATTTAAAATATCCCAGCAACAAAGTCACTGCCGCAATTAACAAGTACAGATATAACAACATAGCCCGAATATTGAACCACCTCTCACAAGTAAAGAGCAACGTTTAAAAGTGTAACTCATGTTGAAGTAAAAGTGAAGTTGTTTTTCAAGTGCATAAGCTTTCGATTGAAATGCCTCCGAAGCTTAAGTAAGATTGAGCATAAAATTATCAAAGATAAAACAATAGCAGGAGTGGAAAAAAATCAAGAACACAAAGCTTTTTAGAGAAGAGAGCCGAAAGCAAAACATGGAAAGCAGCAAGAATGATGAAAGCAGATTTCGCCTTCAGCACTCTCGTTATCTAATGCTCTCTTTCTCAATTGAGGGCATGACGTCACGAAGCGCTTCTGCTTAACAAAAACGAATGCAAATATGCGATCGCTTAGGCAAATTGACGAATTGAAAATAAATTCTTGCGGAAAAGAAAAACAAAAACAACTAATCTTCTGTCTAAAAAGTGTATATTTTCAAACTTTCACGATTTTTACCGCTAAACCATTCGAGATTGTATATAACGCCAATAGGCTTAAGAGGCCCATATACATATTGTAAAATTAAGAAAAAATAAAATATATATATAGTATATAGAACATAAATGCATGCAGTTAATGTAAACAATATTTCTGTGTGACGTTATGCTCTCTCTCTCTCTCTCATTTGCGGAACGCGTAAGCTTGTTTCTATCATTTTTGGTAAAGCAGCAGAGAGTTTAAGATTGCAGACAGCCAAACAGAGGGTTTAAGGTTGCTGAGTACCAAGCAAGAATGATAGATACAAGATTACGCATTCCGCAGTTCCGTTATCTACTGCTCTCTTTCTCAACTGAGTGCATGACGTCACACAGTACTTTTGCTTGACAAATTGACAAAAACGTATGCAAATATGCGATCGTTTAGGCAAATTGACGAAATTGAAAATAACTTCTTGCGGAAAAGTATAGTAAAAATGTCTATTCTTCTGTATAAAAATATGAATATTTCCGTATACGAAAAATAATAATTTTTTTAAATTTTCATAATTTTTATCTCGTAAAATATTTGAAAATGACAAAATATTATTGTACACATAGGTTTAAGAGGTCCATATACATATTATAAAAATATGAACAAAAATATTTAGGCGTGGGACCCAAAGTAAAATTATTCCAAAGTCTGACAATATCGCATGTGATGTCATGCTCTTTCTCTCTCTCTCTCTCTCTCATTTTCGGACCGCATAATATTGTTTGTATCATTCTTGAGTACCAAGCAGAGAGTTTGAAAGTGTTTAACGTGGAGAGCCAACAAACCATTATCGATACGTATTCAAAACTATTTTTAAAATTTTAATCGATAAGTTAAAATGATAACATGGAGCAAACGATTTATTTTTTAACAAAAGTTAATATATGAATCGGTTTGTTTTCAACTTGCTTTCATTACATTGTAACCTTAATTACATGGAGTACTTTTTTTAACTTCCCAAAACTTAAGTTTTGAAATGGGAGTAAGCACATAGATACAAATGACCAATGTTGTCCTAACCTATACAGTCCAACAAAATTTTAGGTGGAAATTTAAACATTAAATTGTTGATATTTATTTACCTGGTATCAACCCAGCTCGTTAAAACTGGAATCCTTTTGCAATTTACCTGCCAATGACCTTTAATGTTAGTACTCACTAATTGGGGGAGTTTAGAGTTTAGTTCATTTTCTGTTTGAAGTGAAGAAAAAAAAAAAAAAGTATCCCCCGGTGTCGACACTGCAAGATTTTTCAAATATGAGATCCATCTCATGTATAGTCGTCCGCAGGAAGAATTTTTCGAGAGGGGGAAAAGTTATAGGAAATAAAAATATATACAAATTACCTGTTCAGGGGAAGTCCAGGGGGGGGAGTAAAGTTCCACCCTGCTCCCCCCTTTGGACGCCCGTGGTCTCATGACTTCATTATAATAAAAATTTGTTGTTATTCATAAAGAATAAACGTAATTAACAGTTTGTGCCTGAGCTTGTATCAAAAATTTAATGAACATTTCAAAATGTTAAATCGAAGTCCCAGGTCGAGACCGCAAAATTACTAGAAACTTTTCTGTTTTAAACTATTTTTTAATGTATTATGTATTGAATATTTCAAATGTATATGTCTAAAACTGCTTATTTCAAACCCGAGGTATGAATTTATAAACACAAAAATAGAAGACCCTGGTCAAAACTTCGGGTCTAAAATGAAAATTTCAGTTTGAACGTGATTATCTGTTATTGAATTTAATTTTTAAAGCGCTCATCTCAAAACCGAGGTTAAAATATAGGCTTTATAATGGAAGGCCCGGGCCTAGACTCTACTATCTAAAATAAAATATTAATTTGGAATTTGGTTTGCTTTAATTAGGACATCATTTGAATTTTGCCTATTTCAAATATTAATTAAGAAAATAAAAATAGAGGCTAGAGTTCAAAAAAAAAAAAAAAAAATTGAGGTCCTGGGTCTAGACTCCACGATCTAAAAAATATGTTCGCTTTGAAGTGAATTTGCTTTAAGGTAGAACTCATTCTCAAGTTATAGTTATTATTTAAAATCCGAATTTGAACATCTAAGACTCAAAATATAAGGTCCTGGTTCAAGATCCTTAAGTTTTGACAAATTTAAGAAAGCACCATACATTTTATCCGTGTATCTATGCAAGAGCATCTTATATATATCTTATATATATTACGCAAACTCAAATTTTGTCCGGCGTAAGGCTTTCTAAGTACAAGTCCAATCTTAATAAATTTAGTATTTCTTGGTAGGTTTAGATCTGTAGATGTGCAAACTGGACTTTTTATTTCTAAAAAATTTATATTTTTTAAGTTATAGCTTATTAAAGTTTGCATATAATTGCATATAATTGTTGTTGTTATGTTGCTTTTTCTTTTCGTAAAAGAGCAGCTGAGAACAACGTTATCAAACTCAGAGCAAAACTACTCGCTGTTCACATTTCGCTCTCTTCTGTCTCTTCTTAATAGAGCGTCCGTTAACAACAAAATGAAAGTCAGAAAAATTTAAAGCTTTCGCAAACCACTCGCGCTGACCGCTCGCAACCAAGATACATAAAAATTTTTTTTATTGCAATTTTCCGCTCAAATTTCACTTTATTCTGCCTCTTCTTGATAGAGCGCTTGCAAACAACGACAAAACTCTTAGAATACACGCTGAACACAACGAACGGCGTCAGAGGTCAGCGCCAATTATTATTATTTTTATAGTTGATGGGTGCAGCAACGCGCACCAATGGTCGCTAGTATTTTAAATAACTTTGACATACAAATTCATCTTAACTATGACTAGAGGTACACGGGCCTTCATATGAAGGAACACTTTTGGGAAAAGTACTTTAACCCGCATAGAATTCTAAAGAGAAAAATGGTTAGGTGCACCACCCGAAAAGCCGCCGGCTGGTGCATTTCTTCGGGAGGTGCATTTGAATTTATATCAATTTCTTTTTTTTTTAGAAAGGTATGAGGTTCGTCACTTTATTTTTATATTAATTCATAGTGCGTAGTCTGACACTTAATTTCTTTAAATTTGCTCAAAACTACAATTTTCAAAAGACTTTGCTGGAGGCAGCATTCGAAAATGATAGGAACAAAACACGTTTTGTTTTAAATTTTAATAGCCTAGCAATACCATGTATTTAACATTTAAACGCGCTCTACTCTTAAATAGATTCCATTAGCTGCACCTACTGTGAAACTATTAAGTCCCCATTTCAATGGTATTTCAGTCTCTGGAGCGACACTGAAGCGATAGTTTTGAAGTAGATAGGCCAAGCCGATGGACATTTGCATCTTGCCAAAACGCAAGCCGATACAGTTGCGTGGCCCATCGCCAAATGGCAACCAAGTACAAGAGGGACGCTGCTGTATAGCCTCTGCAGTGAAACGTTCAGGTATGAATTTTTCTGGTTCTGGATAGTACTCTGGATCGAGATGTATGCCAAGCGTCGGTACGAGAACTAATATTCCTTTGTCTATGATGTACTTTGGATTTGATGTCTCATAACGTTGACGTGACTTTCTAACGAGATAAGAAACAACTGGATAAAGTCGTAAAGTTTCTAAATTGGAAAGTTAAATAAATGGAAAGTTAAATATTGTATAACATGGGTTATTGTTTTCTCACTTACCTGAGTAAACCATCTCGAGATATTCCATTTCCTTCATGCACTCATAGCTGAAGATTTGTTTGTTCTTGGCAAGCACCGTTTGCACCTCAGCTCTCACTTTATTCTGTACATCCTGATGTCTTGCCAACTCGTAGAGCACAAAGCCCATCGTAGTGGATGAAGTTTCGTACCCTCCTACAAAGAAGACGAAAGCTTGTGCCGCCACTGCCTCAATGCTTAAAGCATCCTTATCACGATTCTTTAGCTCGATAAGCATATCCATGAAATCATTTCGCTTTATATTATTCTGTTCTCTGTAAGCAATCGTTTCACGTAAGATACGCATATAGAAATCATGCACCTTCTGCGGTATGACGCGCATGCGTAACTTTCGCGCCAAATTGTGGTTACTAGCAATAAAAGCCTGCACTATTTTGTTGTGTCTGGGCTCCGTCAAGAAGCTCTTTCCTATTTGCACAAATTCTGCATTTGGGTTGTGAAGACTATTGCACTCTAGCCCAAAGGCACATGTGCCTATGACATCAGCGGTGAAACGTGATAGTAAATCCGTTATTTCCATTACCTTACCAGCTGATTCTTTTCCGACCTTATCGTCGAACACTGAAGATAACTCCTTGCCTATTTGCGATACTGTCTCGACCATATGCTTAATTTTACCCGATGTAAATGTGGGTGACATTTTATTGCGCAAAGTGCGCCACTTCTCACCATCCATGAAGAACAGATTTCCAGTCAATGGATCATCTCTATCATTGTGAAAAATGCCACGTTCATCAAAATTATGAAAATCCTTAATCAGCACATTTCTTATCAGTTCCAAGTCCAGTGTAATGATTGATTTTATGGTAAAAAAATAGAATCCCGCAAAGGGACCAGTGTCTTTGAACTTCTTATAGATATCGGCAAAGATTCTTGAGATATGCTTCGTTTTGCGAAATTCCGCTACGTTACCGTGAAGAAAAACTGGCTCATCATGTGGTATACCACGTCGTTTCCAATAGCCTTGTTGGTACTTTAGATAACCCAAAAGTAGTGTTATAGCAGCTATAAATAGGGATATATATATTTCCATGGTGTTCTTCTTTGTCTTCAGCACTCTATGAAGTAAAAGCAATGTTTAATGCTTTGACTCACTTGCGCGGTTGCTTTTATGTACGTTCTCGCAGTTCTTTAGCATGAAACTCTCATTGCCTTACATGAAAGCTATTTTTTTAAATACAGTACATACTCGATTCTTGCGCGTAATGAATATCGGGCTCGGTACAAGTTTAGAGGTAGTCGCAAGTACCGAGTCTTTTATTTTCCATACAAATAAAAAGGCACAAAAGGAAAAAACACAAAACTGTTTAGAATCTTATTGAAATGTATTTTATATCGTAGTTTATTACACTTGTAGATATACTTATAAAAAGACGTTTTTAACATATTTTATGATGATTTAAAGAAATTATTACAGTTTGTTTTGTGCAGACTCGCTTGTTCAATATTACATTGCTTCTTAGTCCCTGGAGTGTCATAACATCGTCTAAGGAAGCATCGCCTTGCTGTGTCCATTCTAAGCAAATATTGAAAGCTGATATAGTCTCCTCCGGTGTAACTCTCTTTGTTCTGGTTTCCTTACTAGCAAAAAAGACGTCGTCAGTTTCTTCAGCACTGGTGAGGTCATTGTCGGTATAGTGTTCTTCATAAAGTGGAGTGGGCGCTAAATTAGATTCAAGAATCCATTGCTCGATTTCAGTATTAGATATTTGCTGCAATGAATATTGGATGCATCATCAGCTAGCTGTAAACGTAACTCAGAAAGAGGAATGATATTCATTCTCCCAGTGAAACTATTTTTCAAACAGTTTTCCAAAAGATGACCGAATTGAAGAAACATTTAAGGCCTTCCACGCATAAGCTAATAAGCATATGGCGTCTTTCAGGTTGATGTCTCGCAGAGATTCATCAATAGATTTTCCACGAAAAAGAATGTGATTAAGGAGGCTTTTCTTGTAGTTTAGTTAGGTAAGCTTTACAATATTCTGATCCATGGGCTGTATTAGAGCTGTACAGTTTGGAGGAAAGCACATTACCGATATATGACCATCATGACTCTTTAACTCTGCTTCTTTGGGATGTCATGGATCATTATCAATAAGTAAAAAAGCTTTTCCCGCAAGGTTTTGTTCACGAAGGAATTCTTTTACCTGTTGCATACATATTTAATTTAAAAAGTTCTATATTAGAAAATTAGTTTTTTTTTAACAAAATGTACTTACATCTGGAACAAACGTTTTGCGAAACCATTCTTCAAACAAGGCCAATGTCCTCCAAGCACTTTTATTTCCTTTGTAGACAACAGGCATATCCGTAAAATTTTTTAATGATCATGGATTTGCCGACTTTCCAATAATCATCAATTTAACTCTATGATTTCCAGCAGCATTAGTACAACCTAGGAAAGTTATTCTATCTTAACTGATTTTATGACCCGGAGCCAATTTTGTCCTTTGAACGCACAAGAGTTTTATCGGTCAAGAGCTTCCAAATTAAGCCAGATTCATCGGTATTGCATATCTGCTTTTTTTTCCAAACCTAAATCTGTAATTCTTTCTGTTAAATTGTCCAAAAATGGGTTAACAGAATTTGTCTTATTCTACAGTTTTTCCCCGCATATTTTAAGTCTTCGGATTCCATGTCTTTTTTTAAAGTTTGCAACCCAACCATTGCTTGCGTGAAAGCTACATATTTTTTCTTGGATGTTGGAATGGAATAGCTTGGTTTTCTCCTTTAAGATATCAGCTGTGATTGGTAAGTTCTTGACTCGTTGATTGGTAAACCATTTGTGCAATGCTTTTTCCATTTTTGGAAATTCCGAAAGTTTAAGTGTCTGTCTTTACCCAGGTCCGGATTCAGAATGCAGCACGAATTTCTTTATGGAGTATTCATTTTTTTTACACGAGATATTGTTGCACATTAAAGCTTTTAACTAATGCATTGATGAAAAATCCGGCACTTAGTTTACTTTAAATGTCAGCTTTGTCTTTAATTGTCAGTAACGTAAACCTTTTCTTCGTCATTATGAGACCGCACAACATAAAAATTAGCTCAAACTGATTCAATTCAATACATTCCATGGCCAGCATAAAATCGCCAGCATAAATTAATGGTACTTTAACGGTCGACGGTTCTTCCCCAGACCTTCTTTTAGTTTAAGAAAACATAAAAAGAATGAAAAGGAAAATATTGCCAGTTCAGAGTTTAAAATTTTGAGATCTCGCAAGTACTGAGTACGTAATGGAATAAAATGTTAATGTTGCAAAAATCGAGATGTGCAAATAGCACGTATGATGTGCAAGAATCGAGTTTGTACTGTAAGTTGCTATCATGTGTGCGAGTTTATGTTCATAATTAAACTAAAGTCTTAGTGACTAGCGAACATTTTGAGGTTTTTTGATTTTAACATGGTTTTTAAATTAATATCGGAGACAATATATATTTATTTTTTGCTCTTTGAAATATTCCAATTTGTTAAAACCCTTACACACCTTTAGTTACCATTCCATAACATACCCATCCTTACTTTATCGACCTTACCTAGTCTAATTTACCCTACTTCTCCTAATCCCTGTCCTACTCTGAACAAGAGACAAGGTCTTAAATGTTCTCCTTCTCTATATACATAAATCCTTTCTTAAGGCAAGAGAACTAAAAAGTTACTCTTCAAAACTCTTTGTTCTCAAAATTTTAAGATACTTATAAAGTACTTAATCAAGACCCACATATTCGATTAAAGGTCTTTTGTATAATGCTCACAAATACATCCCACAATATGTTTAGGTAAGCAGAATAGAGAGGAAATAGAAATGTTAGCTATTTTCGACTGTAAATAACATTAAATTTATAAAATAGAAATCTTTATTTATTTTTTTATTTTTTTATTTGTTACGGCTTTTGAAGCCCATTTCAAATGCATATAAAATAAAACTGCATAAAATAAAAACTTATATACTATTCAAAAGTTACAATACAATAAAAAAGTACGATAACTATAATAATGATAACCAACATATTTATCTTATAGCTAGAGTTTTACAATTTTTCTTTCAAGGTATTTATATCACAGTTTTTTAAGTACTCGGGTAACTCGTTAAAATATTTTAACCCTTTATAATACAAACTGTTCAGACTCAGTCCTATACAATGGCAATTTAAAATTATTTCTATTCCTAGTGTTAATGCAATGTACTTCTCTTACAAATTATAGATTTGAACTTAAATAATCAGGCAAACGGCCAAACTAAATGTTGTGTACAAATAAAATTGTGAAATAAAAAATTTGGTGCTTAACACTCAGCCAATTAGGGGCAATTAACATTTTATTTATGTGTGTATCGTAATGGTTTTTTCTTTTTAACGGCTCGGTAATAAGTGATCTGTAAACTATTTTCTTATAATATATACTAAGATATCTAGATGTTCTTTTTAGAAACCAAACTTTTTTAGCTATTTTTCCAACTGTATAATCAATGTGATCATTAAACTTTACTTACTTACTTATCTGGCGCTTACAACCGAAGGTCGGTTTTGGCCTCGTATAAGAAATTGCGCCAGCCATTTTTGTTTTGCGCTTGCTGGCGCCAGTTGGAAACACCAAGTGTAGTCAGGTTATCCAACACCTGATCCTTCCAACGAAGATGTGGGCGTCCTCTTCTGTGTTGACCACCACCGGGCACCGAATCGAATATTTTTTACGCTGGAGCGTCGTTTTCCATTCGCTCAACATGACCTAGCCAGCGGAGCCGCTCGATTTTAATGCGCTTAACTATGTCGATGTCAGCGTACAGCTCATACAGCTCGTGGTTCTATCGAATTCGGTACTCGCCATTGACGCAGATTGGACCGAAGATCTTACGAAGGATCTTTCTCTCGAAGGCTCCCAAAGTCTTTTCATCAGAACTGCTCAAAGTCCAGGTTTGTGCTGCATATAATAGGACGGGCATGATTAGTGACTTATAGAGCGTGAGTTTTGTTCGTCGAGAGAGGGCTCTGCTTCTCAATTGCCTACTCAGCCCAAAGTAACACCTCTTGGCAAGAGTTATCCTTCGCTTTATCTCAATACTGACATCGTTGAAAGAGTTTACGCTGGATCCCAGGTAGACGAAGTCCTTAACAACCTCGAAGGAGATGTTGTCAACAGTGACGTGGTTTCCAAGACGCTGGGACTGTTTATTTGTTGACACTAGGTATTTCGTCTTATCTGCGTTCACTACAAGATCCATTCGACTCGACTCTTTCGCTAACCTGAAGAATGCTGCGCTGACTTCACGCGTATTATGGTCAATGATATCGATATCATTAGCATACGCCAGCAGCATAATACTTTTGTAGAATATCGTGCCACTGCGTCTCAAATCAGCAGCTCGGATGATCTTCTCCATCACTAGGTTGAAAAAGTGGCACGATAAGGAATCACTTTGTCTGAAACCTCGTTTGGTATCGAATGAAGGAGTGAGATCCTTCCCGATCTTAACTGTGCTGCTGGTGTTGCTCAGTGTCATTCTGCAAAGACGGATGAGCTTTGCGGGAATACCAAATTCAGACATGGTGGAGTAGAGATGATTCCTTATTGGACTTTCGAAGGCGGCTTTGTATTCGACAAAAATATGATGTGTGTCGATTTGTTTTTCTAGGGTCTTCTCAAAGATTTGTCGTAGCGTAAATATCTGGTCTATGGTGGTCTTGCCAGGTCTGAAGCCACACTTATAAGGTCCAATCAGCTGGTTTACGATGTGCTTCAGTCTTTCACATAGTACGCTCGACAGGACCTTATATGCGATATTCAGAAGGCTTATCCCACGGTAGTTGGCGCGAATTGTGGGATCGCCTTTCTTGTGGATTGGGGAGCACACTGAGGTTCCAATCATTTGGAATGCATTCTTCCGACCATATTCTGCATAGAAGCTCATGAATGCATTTAAATAGAGCTTCGCCTCCAACCTTGAAGAGCTCAGCAGGTAAGCCATCGGCTCCTGCGGCTTTGTTGTTTTTAAGCCGAGCTATAGCTTTCAAGACTTCACTATGGTCGGGCAGCGGAACTTCAACGCTGTCGTCCAAAATTGGGAATTCCGGGATATCATCTCTATTGGCAGGATTGTTGTCGCCGTCGCCATTCAGAAGCCTAGAGATGTGTTCCCTCCACATCATCAGTGTAATCTGGATATCTGTCACTAGATTCCCATTTTCATCCCTGCAGGAAGAGGCCCCGGTCTTGAAACCATCGGCCAGGCGTCTTATTTTTTCGAAAAATTTTCGGACCTCATTCCTGTCACCATGCATCTCAATTTTCTCGCACTCACGCATTTCCGCTTCCCTTTTCTTTCGCCTGCAAATGCGTCTCTCTTCCCTCCTCTTCTCTTTGTATCGCTCCTTAGCAGCACGCGTTACAACCGACTGCAGGGTGGCTTTGTAGGCAGCGACTTTTTCTGCAGTAGCGTCGCGACACTCCTGGTCGTGCCACTGGTTTCGGCGAGCGCAGTGATAGCCAATCACCTCTTCGGCAGCCGTACGCATAGAGTGGGAAATATGATTCCACTGCGCGCATATATCGTCGATCGGAGGAGTGCTTTCTTGAAGCAGGAGTGAGAGTCGAGTAGCGAAGTCTTCGGCTGTTTGCTTTGATTGCAGTTTTTCGACGTCCAGCTTTCTCTGTGCTGGATTGCGCGCATTCTTGGTTGCGCACAGGCGTGTACGGATCTTGGCTGCGACAAGATAATGATCCGAGTCTATATTGGCACCACGGATCGTGCGTACATCTAAAACACTGGAAGAGTGCCTTCCGTCAATCAAAACGTGATCAATTTGGTTGCGCGTCTTTTGATCAGGAGACAGCCAAGTTGCTTTATGAATATTGAGATGCTTGAACCTAGTGCTACTAACGACCATGTTTCGCGCTGCGGCAAAGTCAATCAGCCTCATTCCGTTATCGGAGGTATTGTCGTGGAGGCTGAACTTTCCGACTGTTGGACCAAAGATATTTCTTTTCCCACGTTGGCGTTGAAGTCACCAAGCACGATTTTTATGTCGTGGCGGGGGCTGCTCTCATAGGCATCTTCAAGGCGCTCGTAGAAGCTGTCTTTGGTCTCATCGTCCTTATCTTCTGTCGGAGCGTGCGCACAAATCAGGCTTATGTTGAAAAATCTTGCCTTGACACGGATTATGGCAAGTCGTTCGTTCACAGGTGTGAATCGCAGAACATGATGTCGTAGTCTCTTGCCAACCACGAATCCGCATCCAAATTCGTGCTTCTCCGCATGGCCGCTGTAGTAGATATCACAGGATGCTTGCCGTGAGGAACCCTGTCCCTTCCATCGCATTTCTTGGATTGCAGTGACATCAGCCTTGTATCTTTCTAAGATATCTATCAGTTGGATAGAGGCACCATCCCAATTAAGGCTTCGAACGTTCCAGGTTCATATCCGTAAATCATTGTCAGTTTTTCGTTTGCGGTAGTCGTCATCAGATTTGGGGATAATTTTTATCTTATTTCTTTTTCGTTTCATTGAAATTTGTTTTTACGTGGTGGGCTTCAAACCCAACGCACAACCCTTTAAAGGCAGGGGGAGCCCGCCGCTCAGATTAGCCGTCAAACTAATGGTTGCCAGTTTGCCGTTTCTAGAGGACACCACGCAGAGGTTTGAGTCGACTTGAGACGAGTTCGACATGGATAATGCTGGCCTCACCAGGTTGAGGCAGTCAGACACGTTGCCATGTGAAGATCGCCCCCTTGACCCTGACGCGTTGCCTTGTGAGGATCGTCCTCCATTAAATCATTAAACTTTAGCTTATTATATATTTGTACTCCTAAATAATTTATTTTATCAACTTTTTCAATGAGGTCATTATTAATATTAATGTCTTCTATATTGATATTATTAATTCTCGATAAAACCATATATTTTTTATCTACATTTAGTTTTATCCTATTTGCACATAGCTATTTATATAACTCATCTAAGTCAGCTTGCAAATTGCCTTTTATCTCATCTATATTTTTACCACTTATCATAACTAAGGCATCGTCTGCAAACAAATTGATAGTACATATTAAAAGTAGATACTTTATCATTTCAATATATATATATATTGAACAATATAGGAGCGAAGACTGACCCCTGAGGTAACCCTATGTAACATCAGTTTCCTCCGAAATCGTGGACTGAATTGCTGGTCTTTGCTTTCTATTCGATAAATAACTTCTAAACCACTTCAGTTCAATGACTTTTACCCCAATCATTGATAACTTTTCTAATAATATTTCATGTTCTATAGTAATGGTGATCAACGCAAGGTTTAAACAACAACAAAGAGAGCTTTCCGAGTGCCCAGCTTTAAACTGAAACAAGAATTTGTTAAAAGCTCTTACAACATTTGGTGCAAGGAACTCTTGTCGAGTGTTGGATTTTCAATATAATCATTTATTTTTTATTTTTGTGTTTATTTTTTGCTATTTTAATATAGAAAACATCAAGCAAAAATGTATTAATGCTTTTCCTGAAGCATTGCAATATATTTACATATATTCATAAATAAAGCAGCGAGCAACATAGGCTTGGGTAGTTCATGAACGAACTAGTTCAATTGAACGATTCCCACTCATGAAATATGTGAACTAGTTCAGTGTTTCTCGTTCTTTTAGTTCATTTTAGTTCAATTGATATTGCAGCGAGTAGCAGCAAAACGAACGAGAGCAAAAATAACTAAATTCACCAAGCTATGGTTTGAGTACTTGGTTTGAGACTTTTTGTGTCTGCACTAATATAAATGTTGGATTTGATGGCTATCACATATTCATACCAAGTTTGTTTCATTTCATATACCTGGACATGAACAAGGAAACGAAACGAACTAAAAGACCAATCGAACTAAAAGACCTAACGAACTAAAAGAACGAACGAACTAAGAGAACTAACGAACTAAGAGAACAAACGAAGTAAAACATGCAACGAACAAAAAGAACGAACGAACTAAATGAACGAACTAGTTCATTACATACGATTGAACTAAAAAGAGCGATCTTTGTTGTGAACTAAAATGCCCAAGCCTAAGCAACACCCTCACCACATGAACGCTCAAAGCATACTGACTTGAAAATTAAAGCACAGCAGAAACAAAAAACTTTTACGCTGTGTACAAACACAGCGAGCCGATTGATACTTCGTGTGCTAAGGTTCAACAACACACGATGCCCGCGGGCTATGGGAAACCATGTAGTGAGCACCACTGTTCTATAGTTTCAAATACTCTTTTTAAACTATAAATACAGCTAAGATACTTTTTTTATCATTTAAATCATCTTTCCAGCCAGCTAAGACAATATTTAAGGCAGTTTCGCATGAGTGTTTACTCCTAAATCCTAATTGTTGAGGTATTATAACTTTTTTACATTCCAGTTAGCTTATTAGTTGCGTTTTTATCACCGTTACAAGAATTTTTTCATCAGATGGCAGTGTGTTTATAGGTCTCAATTCCTCCGCTTTTAAGGTATTTTTAATTTTTTCACCCGGTACTAAAGGGTGGTTAAATTTTAAGGGCCGATGTTGAGTGTGAATCAAACCTAAACGTCAAGTTTTTTCTGCATTTCATTTGACATTTCTCAATTTGAGACTAATTCAATTTGAAACATGGAAAGATACAGAATCGAGCAACGCGTTAAAGTTATTTAGGATTATTATGAAAATGGGCTTTAAAATCAAAATGCATATCGTGCATTTCGTGATTTTTTCCGTCAATTTAATCGTCGAACTGTGAGCAAACCGGGTCTGTAGGGGATGCGAAAACACCAGTGCATGCTCGTACAGCTCGTACTGCAGAAAATATTGCTACTGTTCGCGATAGTTTGGCTGAAGAGCCGTCCACTTCAACTCGCCGTCGTGCCGAACAATTGCACCTCTCCCGCTCGTCGTTGATGAACATTATGCATAAAGACTTGCATTTACGCGCTTACAAGGTGCAATTGACTCAAGAACTAAAGCCTCTTGACCATTTCAAGCGTCGTCAATGGTCAGAATGGTGGCAAGAAATAGCAACAGTGGGTGATCAATTTTCGAATAAAATCATCTTCAGTGATAAGGCACATTTTCACCTCAGTGGATTCGTCAATAAGCAGAATTGCCGCATTTGGGCGAATGATAATCCAAGAGTGATTGTTGAAAAACCAATACACCCACAAAGAATGACTGTTTGATGCGGTATATGGGCTGGCGGCATCATCGGGCCGTATTTTTTCCAAAATGAGGCCGGTCAGGCAGTTATTGTGAATGGTGTTCGCTATCGTGATATGATAACGAACTTTTTATGGCCTGAATTGGAAGATATGGATATGGACGATATGTGGTTTCAACAGGACAGTGCGAATTGCCACACAGCTAACGAAACAATGGCTCTTTTGCGCGACAAATTCAATGGCCGTGTTATCTCACGTGGTGGTGATGTCAATTGGCCGCCAAGATCATGTGATTTGGCACTGTTGGACTTCTTTCTTTGGGGTTATTTGAAAGAAAAGGTGTACGTCGATAAGCCAGCAACAATTCGAGAGCTAAAGGATGAGATAATTTGGCACATTAACGGCATAGAATCTCACTTATGCTTCAGCGTCATCGTAAATTTGGACCATCGGATGGAGGTGTGCCGCCGAGGTCGCGGCGGCCATTTGGCCAATATTTTGTTCCATACATAATTGAACCATACCAATATTATCATAATAAACAGAAATGACAATAGTTTCTGAAATAATTTGTATTTTATTCAAAATCAACATCGGCCCTTAATATTTATCCACCCTTTACTATTGATGTCTACCTCGGTACTATACCAAAAGCTAAACTTTCGTTTTTTTTTAATGAAATTTTTGAATGAAAATATCCCAAGTACGTAATAGCATTTTCAGACATCAACTTTTTGTCCCCCTTTTTCTTTTTAAATTTAGATACAATCTCTTCTATTTCTGTGGGTGTGACATGAGTAAATGTAAACTTATTTGTTGATTCTATTGATATGTTTGTATTCCTGTTTACTTGTTCAATCGTGCTATTTGTATTAACAATACTGTTCACAAAAACATTATTTAATCTGTTCGCAATTTCATAGTCCTTATCATATATCCGTCTTTCGATTAAGATCTTAGATATTTGTTATCGCGCATTAGTTACACTTATGGATTCTTTAAGAAATCTGGCTTTCTGGCTTTATTGTTTGAATATTTGTGTTCTAGTTTCAATAAAACCCGCACAATTGTTAAAAACTAACTAAATTTTTATAACATTTTTCGTTGAGGGTGTGGCAGATTAATAAAACCAACTTGTTTCGTCGAGCGGCAGTTGTTGTTGTTATCACAATATATTTCTAAGTTTTCATCCTCAGCTGTACCTGCAAGTCTTTGATCACTCCATCGTAGCTTTCAAACATTCATCGTATTTGCACCAACAAAATCAATCACGCCACTTTTCGGTAAACTTCTTCGATTTACACACCACACTCTTTGGCACCACCACCACCCTTCATCTCATCATCGTCGATTCCATGCATGGACAAACTAGTTTTACTTCTCTTAACAACAACAATAACAACACACACAACTCTTCGTCTTCGCTTAGCTAACATTGTTGTTACACTTATAACAACAACAACACACCCCTATTCTTCGTCTTCGCTTAGCTAATATTATTGTCACACTTGTAACAACAACAATACACACCTATTCTTCGTCATCGCTTAGCTGCAGCATCGTAACAATTACAATAACAACAACAACTTCAACATGCACCTACTCTTCGTCATCATCGGTACCGCTTATCGACACGCAATAGAAAAGTGCGTGCATAAAAAATGTAATTTATGTCGCGACTTTCCTCTCCCCCCAATTGTCATCGCTGCGATGGTTTTTGCTGAGGTTACAAACAGCATAACTCAGCCCACATCATTGAATTGTTCTTCGATCATTGTACAGGCCCGCACGCATTGTTACTACGAGTATCAATAAACTTATGAAAATTTTAACTATTTGCATTTTTAATTTTTAGAAGACAGAGGAACCAAAAAAGGCTTTGGTTCCCCACCAATTTGCATTCCTCGTATATTGTTTGCTAAAGGTGGTGGACAAGGGTCTCAACCATTTCAAGTTAATAAATAAAATAAATACCTGGTCATTTCAGCCATTGAAAGGACTTTGACCTAGCTTTTTATGATCAATTGTGTTGTGCGTGTTATTAAGTTTGTACACAATTGACCGAGAACTGGACCTACAGGTTTAACGCCGACCCCGAACGGCGATGAACGGAATGTTCATGTTCTCAAAAAGCTTTAGATGGCATTTTGATTACTGTCTGAGGCCATTGCCATTGTCTGCAGATAGGTGGTGGCCGTTCAGAAAAATCATTTTAATTAAAATAATTTTCTGAAGCTGCTGGGATTCGAACCCAGGTGCGTTGACATAGAGGCCACGCACTTTAACCAACTACGCCACAGACGCCACCATTTGCCATTGCAAGCACTTGTCAGAATAAAGTTCAACAACTGGAAGAAAAAACTTTAACAGGTCGTGTAGTGAAGAGCAAATCTGCGCACGAGCTTCACTGCTTATACCTTATTTGTTCTCTCACAAACACTGTAAGCACTGATCTGAACTTTGAGAGGCTTGCGTTATTTTTATTTCTATTTGGTGTACTCCCATAACATACTCTCACATACACTGCAAGCACTGATCTGAACTTTGAAAGCTTTGCGTTGTTTTTGTTTGGCTATGTTCACACGTCAGTCAAATGACTGAAGTTCATCACGATTTTTTACTCTCTTTTACTCTCTCTGAAAATTTTGACTGACCATGGTATAATAACATGGTATAATAATACAAGGTAGCATTGACAATTGCTTGGGAAACCATCTCCTGTCAAAAAATATACTTAAAAAAAAGAGCGCTCACAATCCGCCATTGAAAACACAAACAATGTTGAAAACGTTGAAGTGAAAAAAAAAACAACAAGAGAGAGTGAAAAGAGAGCGAATAAATAAGTACGATCCGTAGCCTTACGTTCACCTTCTTTTGTAAGTAAAAACGTAAGCAGTGCTTACAATTTTCGTTGCGAAGAAGGTTTAAATGTCTTATATGCACTTCGTTTTTTAATACAGTACCGGTACCTTACGTGTTCATGCATACATCCTACTTACTAAATAAAGTGGATTAGAATGGAAACATGAACAATTCCGACCATCGGGAGTACATTCCCTGCACTCTATTTTGGTAAAGGAAAATGTAAGTACGTATGATGCTTTCTATACTTTACAGAAGGGAGCTGACTAGAGGCGGCCGTGCTTTTGTAAAAGTAATGGGGATTTGGAAGGAACGTTTGCATGTCTCGTGGAGGAAAAGTAAGTAGGATATAAAGCATTATAGAAGAATGGTTTTTTCCACTGGGAAACTAAATCATAAATCGTGGCTTCGTTTTTTTTTTGTACGTACACAAGGTCTCTGCCTGACTTCTGTTGCCCGCGGTCGACTGCGTGGACTATAGTGTCATAGAGTGTTCTTTAAGGCTGTACTCATTCTTAACTTGCGGTTGTTATTTCAAATCCGAAGTTGAACTTGTAAGACTCAGAATATAAGGTCCTGGTTCAAGACCCTTTAGTTTTAAGAAATTCGCAGAAATACACTAAAATTGTGTTAATAAAAGATTCTATAAATCAAAAGCACCAAAAATTTTATCCATGTATCTATGCAATGGCCTACTTTGAACAACTTTGAAACAATTCATGTGAAATATGACTAGAGGTACACGGGGCTTTATCTGAAGGAAAATTTTTAACCCGCATATAATTGTAAAGAGAAAAATGGTTAGGTGCACCACCTAACCTACGGGTGGTGTATTTCTTCGGGAGATGCATTTGAATTTAAATGAATTTAATTTCTTTTAGAGAGATTTTAGGTTCGTCACTTTATTTTTATATTGATTCATAGTGCGTAGTCTGACACTTAATTTCTTTAAATTTGCTCAAAACAACAATTTTCAAAAGGCTCAAAATATTCGAAAATGATAGGAACAAAAAAACGTTTTGTTTTAAATTTTAATAGCCTAGCAATACCATGTTTATAACATTTAAACGCGTTCCACTCTTAAATAGATTCCATTAGCTGCACCTACTGTGAAACTATTAAGTCCCCATTTCACTGGTATTTCAGTCTCTGGAGCGACACTGAAGCGATAGTTCTGAAGTAGATAGGCCAAGCCGATGGACATTTGCATCTTGCCAAAACGCAAGCCGATACAGTTGCGTGGCCCATCGCCAAATGGCAACCAAGTACAAGAGGGACGCTGCTGTATTGCCTCTGCAGTGAAACGTTCAGGTATGAATTTTTCTGGTTCTGGATAGAACTCTGGATCGAGATGTATGCCAAGCGTCGGTACGAAAACTAATATTCCTTTGTCTATGATGTACTTTGGATTTGTTGTCTCATAACGTTGACGTGACTTTCTAACCAAATGGGAAACAACTGGATAAAGCCGTAAAGTTTCTAAATTAAAAAAATAATAAAGAGATTACAAATGACATGGCTTATTGTTTCAGCACTTACCTGAGTAAACCATCTCGAGATATTCCATTTCCTTCATGCACTCATAGCTGAAGATTTGTTTGTGCTTGGCAAGCACCGTTTGTACCTCGGCTCTCACTTTATCCTGCACATCCTGATGTCTTGCCAACTCGTAGAGCACAAAGCCCATTGTAGTGGATGAAGTTTCGTACCCCGCTATAAAGAAGACGAACGCTTGTGCCGCCACTTCCTCAACGCTTAAAGCATCCTTATCACGATTCTTAAGCTCGATAAGCATATCCATGAAATCATTACGCTTGATATTATTCTGTTCTCTGTACGTAATCGTTTCACGTACGATACGCATATAGAAATCATGCACCTTCTGCGGTATGACGCGCATGTGTAACTTTCGCGCCAAATTGTGGTTACTAGCAATAAAAGCCTCCACTATTTTGTTGTGTCTGGGCTGCGTGAAGAAGCTCTTTCCTATTTGCACAAATTCTGCATTTGGGTTGTGAAGACTATTGCACTCTAGCCCAAAGGCACATGTGCCTATGACATCAGCGGTGAAACGTGATAGTAAATCCGTTATTTCCATTACCTTACCAGCTGATTCTTTTCCGACCTTATCGTCGAACACTGAAGATAACTTGTTGCCTATTTGCGATACTGTCTCGAACATGTGCTTCATTTTACCCGATGTAAATGTGGGCGACATTTTATTGCGCAAAGTGCGCCACTTCTCACCATCCATGAAGAACAGATTTCCAGTCAATGGATCATCTCTATCATTGTGAAAAATACCACGTTCATCAAAATTATGAAAATCCTTGATCAGCACATTTCTTATCAGTTCCAAATCCAGTGTAATGATTGATTTTATGGTAAAAAAATAAAAGCCCGCAAAGGGACCAGTATCTTTGAACTTCTTATAGGTATCGGCAAAGATTCTTGAGACATGCTTCGTTTTGCGAAATTCCGTTACGTTACCTTGAAGAAAAACTGGCTCATCATGTGGTATACCACGTCGTTTCCAATAGCCTTGTTGATACTTTAGATAGCCCAAAAGTAGTGTTATAACAGCTATAAATAGGCAGATATATATTTCCATGGTGTTCTTCTTTGTCTTCAGCACTCTACGAAGTAAAAGCAATGTTTAATGCTCTGACTCACTTGCACGGTTGCTTTTATATACGCTCTCGCAGTTCTTTAGCATGAAACACTCATTACCTGACTGAGCAATAGAGCGTTGAGCTGATGAAATATTAAGCTACAAAGACATGCAAGCTATTTTTTAAATTAGTTGCTAACATGTGAGCGAGCTTACGTTAATAATTAAACTAAAGTCATAGTGACTAGCGAAAATTTTACGGTTGCGACCATGGCTGAATTAAAAAGGTTGTCGCAAAGGTGAGAGCGACTGCACATAAATGTCATATCGAAGTTGACAGTTCATACAAAAGCAGAAAGCGAATATTGATAACATGTAAAGCCAATGAAGTTGTTGTTGTTGCTCCTCATTGATTTTGACAATTGTGGGTACTGAAAAGAGAGTTCGATCAGCCCCGAGACAACCTTATTAGTTCAACCATGGTTGCGACTACTTTTTTGATTTCAACATGTTTTTTATTTTAATATCGGAGGCAGTATGTATTTCTTTTCTTATCTTTAAGATATTACAATTTGTAAAACCCTTACACGCCTTTACATTCCATACCATACCCTTCCTTACTTTATCGACCTTACCTACTCTTAGCTTTACTTACCCTACTTTTCCTGGTTTTTAGTAGTAATTGTATTAGAGAGAATATTTACTAAGGAATCTTTTAGGTGCTTTGAGATGTTGGCAACTTTATCAAATGTTGTTTGTTTAAGTGTAAAGTGCGGTTAAATTTTATCGCTTTCTTGCAGCATTTTTTTGTGACAACCGCTTTTATTTTGGAATGAAACCGGTCGAAACCAGCGAGCTGGGATACTTTTCACAGATGAGTCACCAGTGGAACTTTTTCATAAGTCTAATCGTCAAAACACCAGGACAAGAACTAGTCATCCGTCATGAATTAAACCATTTCAACGAACAAACCAAGGCTTGAAAATAATGATTGCGGCCAGAATAAGCACCAATGGAAAATTTGAACTAATCATTGCCGATGAAAAACGGACAGTTGATGGGGAATACTACAGATAACGAATGCTTCCCATACATGGAAATTGCATCAGGAATCCTAAGCAGTTCGCTCGTAGGACGGTGCGCGATGTCATACGGCCAAACAGTCAATAAGTGTTGCTAAAAGTCTATTTAAGCAAGTATGGAAAGACTGGGCAGGAAACTCGCCTGATCTTTATCCCATTGAACATATCTGGACCAGCCTTCAATGTTTCGGAGGCCAAAATCTACCAATAGACTTCAGCTTATTGAAACAGTAAAACAAGAGTGGAATTCCATATCAACGATTGAAACGGCGGTTTTGTGATTTAAAATAGACTTCAGCGAAATCGTAGCATTATTAATATACAACGATAATTTATATTTAGCGCTCCCTCTGCCCCAAGAGCCAAGTGTCTGTAACATGCCAGGCTTAGTAGAAGACCAAAACGTGCTCGTTCCAATGAACAAGAAATCAAGTGTAACAGAAGAACCAACAACATTAGGTAGAATATGTTTTGCTCAATTGAATATGTCTCGGGAGGAATTGCAAAGGTGAATTTTTTTGCAATATCTTCATGTACATCCATAAAAATACAGCAAGTTCTAGAACTCAACGGTGCGGGCTACATCTTACACGCAAAGACATTTTTTGTTTTCCGCAACTAAAAAATTTACCAACTACACTTCGTTTGCGAGTTGTATTTGCCGTAAACGAATATTCAGTTGTCATCAACTTAAAAATATATCTTACTACATATTTACAAATATACCTTGTTATCTTTCTCCCTATTTCCGTCCGTCTTCTTATGGATTGTACTCAACGTACCTCTGTTGCTATCTCCGTCCAAGTATTAAGCAAATTATCAATTTATTAACAATTTGTCCAAAAAGTAACTCTGAACTATAAGCGTTATAAGGAAATTGATAACATGTAAAGCTTTTCATTGATTTTGACAATTGTGGGTACTAAGAAGAGAGTACGATCAGCCCCGAGACAACCTTCGTTATTCAACCATGCTATATACCATATATTTTTCTTAATTTTACAATATGTATATAGACCTTCTAAACCTATTGCTGTAATACAGTTTCGTAAATCTCGAATGGTTTAGGAGGTAAAAATCGTGAAAGTTTGAAAAATTTACATTTTTTTCGTATTGAAAATATCTATATTTTTATACAGAAGAGAATTTATTTTTACTTTACTTTTCTGCAAGAATTTATTTTTAATTTCATCAATTTGCCTTAGCGATCGCATATTTGCATTCGTTTTTGTTAAGCAGAAGCACTTCGTGACGTCATACCCTCAATTGAGAAAGAGAGCATTAGATAACGCGACTGCTGAAGGCGCAATCTTGTTTCATCATTCTTGTTGCTTTGCATGTTTTTCTTTCGGCTCTCTTCTCTTAAAAGCTTTGTGTTTACGATTTTTTTTCTGCTCCTGCTTTTGTTTTATCTTTGATAATTTTATGCTCAATCTTAGAGCCCAAACAGAACCAAAGCGGTTGTCAGTTGGCGGACCTCTCTCGGCGAAATCCGCTGAGAACACGTCCAGAATAGGAGCGATTGTCGGTTGTCGGATCAGCGTTGCTTTTCGTTGAAAATGGTTTGTAAATGGTACAAATTCAACACACAGACACACAAAACAAAATGTCAGCTCATGGAATGCAACACACACACACAAAACAAAACGTCAGCTCATGGTAAAAACTAAGAAAATAGCACTGAACACAGTCAATTCTTAGCTAAAATATGGCAACACTTACGCCGCTCAAAGAGAGTTCCGCCAGCCGTCGGAAAAAAATAGAATTGATTCTATTCTGTCGCTTTTCCGTCGCGGATTTCGGCGGTCATTTAGTTTTTGGCAGCTGCATATATTTTCATGTATTTCGATGTACAACGCACCCGACAACCGACAGCCGCTTTGGTTCTGTTCGGGCTCTTACTTTAGCTTCGGAGGCATTTCAATCGAAAGCTTATGCACTTGAAAAATAATTTCACTTTTACTTCAACATGAGTTAGACTTTTAAACGTTGCTCTTCACTTGTGAGAGGCGGTTCAATATTCGGGCTATGTTGTTATATCTGTACTTGTTAATTGCGGCAGTGACTTTGTTGCTGGGCTATCTTAAATATCTACATGGTTATTGGAAGCGACGTGATATACGACGTGAATTTCTGCGAGGCAATATGGGCGAAGGAGGCAAAACAAAACACTTCTCTCAGATCTTTGGCGATACATATTTGAAGTACAAGGGTAGCGGTCCTTTTGCGGGTTTCTATTTCCTAATTATGAGACTGGTTGTAGTGCTCGATCTGCAGCTCGTTAAGAATGTGCTCATCAGGGATTTCCATAATTTCGATGAAAGAGGTCTATTCCATAATGAACGGGATGATCCGCTAACGGGGAATTTGTTCTTTATGGATGGCGATAAGTGGCGCACTCTACGCAATAAGTTGTCGCCCACATTTACATCGGGCAAAATGAAGTACATGTTTGAGACAGTATCTACGGTAGGCATGGAGCTGTCGTCGGTGTTGACTGAGAAGGTAGATTCGAACGGTAGCGTATTGGAAATAATCGATCTATTGTCTCGCTTTACCGCTGATGTCATTGGCTCATGTGCTTTTGGTCTGGAGTGCAATAGTCTGCGCAATCCAGAGGCTGAATTTGTAACAATGGGCAAAAGTTTTCTCAAGCAAACGCGACATAGCAAGATAGTAGATGCCTTTATGCATAAAAAAAAAAAAAGATACAGTAGTTTCGACTATGTCGTAACACAAGACGTAGAATTATTCAATTCGCTTTTGATGACATCTTTTTTAAAAATATTTATTCCATACACCTGAGGATATGACCTTTAAGAGAGTGCCGGAGAGGGTTAATATATATGACCCCCATTACTTTTGCAAAAGGAACATTTTTGCCTTTGACACCTATTCCCTCCGACCACTCCTTAGGGGCGCTCCCATACAAATTTTATGCTTTTGTCGATAAAACCGGAAACTGTCCATAAATAGGTAGAAAACTTAAACAAGCAAACAAAATTTGTTCAATGCTACCAAGTTCAACAACCCATGTGTCAAAATTTCACTGTCGATAATATGCCCGTATATTTAATTGGCTGCGGAATTTTGACATTTCAATAACAGATTCTCTTAAAAAAGCATGCCCCTCAAAATTACTCAGTATTACTGGGCTACGCGAGTCTGTTAAAAACAACATGCCCCAAAAGTATGCTTTTTTTTAATTATAAGATTTATGTCTTCACGCTAGATGGCGCTGTCTTCGCCGTCGAAAAAACCGGAAGTCGTCGATAAATAGGTAGCAAGTTTAAGCAAACAAAAACATCAAATGTTGGCTTTATATTTCATGTAATTGTGTAAAATTGATATAAGTTAGACAGTTCAAACATGAATTTTTGTCGCATTGAGGATCAAGCAGACCAACAAGTGCTAAGATCAACATTGTACGATTAGTACTTTAGGCCCACCAAAGGCTCAAAAAGTAATGTAAATACCGACATCTGATCACTATCAACCACCCTACTTACCTCCGAGAACGACGTATTCTACGTCAAAAAAAAATAAATAACTGGCCATTTCAGCCCTTGAAAGGACTTTGACCTAGCTTCTTATGATCAATTGTGTTGTGCGTGTTATTAAGTTTGTACACAATTGACCGAAAAATGGACCTACAGGTTTAACGCCGACTCCGAACGGCGATGAACGTAATGTTCTTATTCTCAAGAAGCTTTACATGGCATTTTGATTACTCTCTGAGGTTTGCCATTGTCTGCAGAGAGGTGACGGCCGTACAGAAAAATTATTTTAATTCAAATAATTTGCTGACGCTGCTGGGGTTCGAACCCGGGTCTCCAGGTTCGTTGATATAGCGGCCACGCACTTTAACCAACTACGCCACGGACGCCACGTTTATGCATAGCAATCCGAAATTAGCGCGCAAGCTACGAATGTGACTATATGCGTGCGTGTTCAGAGAGCAGAATAATGTTAAGCGTAACGATTTTATGGATATGCTTATCGAATTAAAGAATCGTGAGCATGATGCGTTGAGCATGGAAGAGGTAGCAGCACAGGCTTTCGTCTTCTTCTTGGCAGGTTTTGATACCTCAGCGACAACGATGGGTTTTGTGCTCTACGAGTTGGCTCTACATCAGGATATACAGGATAAAGCGAGAGCAGAAGTGCAGTCAGTGCTTGCCAAGCACAACCAGGTGTTCAGCTATGAATGCATGAAAGAGATGGAGTATCTCGAAATGATTTATTCCGGTAGGTTTAGTTGAGCTTTATTTATCACTAGCGATACCCGGCGCGCGTTGCTGCACCCAGCAAGTATATTGGAAATGATAAGTAAATTCGTAACTTTTATTAGTCCCTTAGTCTGACACCACGCTCATGTTCCACTGCCCGTTACAGTTTCCCAGTAGCAGAACATCACTCCCAGGTGACAATTCCATTATGAGTTTCAATGTCAATCGGGCCACACCCCCTTTTCCAATGCACAAACCGGTTTTCCAGTAGAAAGACTTTGGCAATTAGTAACACCATACTGAGTTTTATTGTCATGTGACGTTTAGTTCCAAAACTATTCAATATCAAAAATTTGACTTGTGTGGTCGAAGCCATAACCCCTTTTCCTATGCCCGTCCCAGTTCTCTAGTTTATTTATAAAAAAACTTATTGAATCACACAATGTCAATTCTATTAAGTAAAAAGTCAGCCGTTTGTTCCTCTTGTTCATTTATAAATTACAGGAAAACCACCGTCAAAACATGTGTACAAAAGTTGCATGCAGCGAATGAAATGAACATACGTACATACATACATACATCAAGTCGGATTGAATCTCATTCTCATCAAAAAAATTCTTAACATGCTAAAGGTGGTCAGTGAATCCCCTTTTAACAAAACTGTGTTAGATTAATTCTCCACATCAAAACTACTTTGAACATATTAGAATGTACTTCGATCCAATTAGCTTTAAGCGTAGCAAAGTATGTATGTATATTTATTTGTTTGTTTGCTTTGTTGTGTTGTGCTTGCTGAGAACAAAAATAGTATAGTAGAGAGCAACATGCAGTTTATTGAGGCTCTCGCAGCACAAACGCATGAAAAGCTAACGATCAAGCAATGCATGGCATTGTGGATGATTTTCTAAAAAACTTAACACTTTAATTAAAGATACTTATTATTAAAATTTCGTAAAGAGAATAACCAATGAACTTTTTGTAGCACAAATGTGATATTTTAAAACTTATTACAAAAAAAGCGGACCAGTACTTCTGGAGTTTTGCGGACACAAAAAATTTTCACTTTCATTTTATATAATAGTATAGATATAGATATAGATATAGATCAGTGGTGATCAACGCAAGGTTCAAACAACAACAAAGAGAGCTTTCCGAGTGCCCAGCTTTACACTGAAACAAGAAGTTGTTAAAAGCTCTTACAACATTTGGTGCAAGGAACTCTTGTCGAGTGGTGGATTTTCAATATAATAATTTCTTTTTTATTTTTGTGTTTATAGCAATTGCTATTTTAACATAGAAAACATCATGCAAAAATGTATTAATGCTTTTCCTGAAACATTGCAATATATTTACATATATTCATAAATAAAGCAGCGAGCAACACCCTCACCACATGAACGCTCAAAGCATACTGACTTGAAAATTAAAGCAAAGCAGGAAAAACAAACTTTTACGCAGTGTACAAACACAGCGAGCCGATTAATACTTCGTGTGTTAAGGCTCAACAACACACGATGCCCGCTGGCTATGGGAAACCATGAAGTGAGCACCACTGATATAGATTAATCGATGTAAACATTTGTTCAAATTTCCTTCTCAGAAACTTTGAGGTTGCACCCGGTTGTGGGACATTTAGTTAGGCGTGCGCGCCAACGCTATGAGACCGAAGATCCCAAGTATTATATTGAACAGGGCACTTTGGTTATCATACCTCTAATAGGCATACATCTCGATCCAGAATATTATCCGGAGCCAGAAAAACTCATACCTGAACGTTTTACTGCGGAGGCTATACAGCAGCGTCCCACCTGTACTTGGTTGCCCTTTGGCGATGGGCCACGCAATTGCATCGGTCTGCGTTTTGGGAAAATGCAAATGTCCATCGGCTTGGCCTATCTCCTTAAGAACTTTCGCTTTAGCGTTGCTCCCGAGACTCAGATTCCAGTTCAGAAAACCGTGCAAAGCCTTACGATAGGCCCAGCTAATGGCATTCATTTGAAAGTGGAGCGTATCTAAAAGTTGTATTCAATGTCATCAGCAGTAAAAAAAATGTATAAGAAACTTTTTCAACTATCCATTAAAAATTAAGAAATCTGAAAAATTTTCAAATGAATAAGAGGAGATTTTTAGTATTTCCCTAAAATTATATTCAAATGGAATATTTTTTAAATGGTAGATAGCCTTAAATTCCATTCGATAGCTTTTTGTGGTAGCAAGCAAACATTTGCTTTGATTTCATTTCTATTTTTAGAGTTACTATCGATAAAAACTATTTTTGTATAATTGTGTTTATATTAAATGTAAAAGCTAATTACTGATTGTTTACAGTAAAATATTAATTGCGAAATAAATCTACAAATTCAACTTGACTCATACTTGACTTCATTTCGTCCATTGAACACACCACGACCTTCTGTCGGTGTCCCATAACCCAATTTGTTTGTTTGGGGAAGGCAGCAGCATTCGCCATTCATATTTTTTCAAAAATAGCTCGCACTCGTTGGAAATGGAGAGTGAGACAATCTATGAATGTTATTCTTTTAATGCTAATGCTAGCAAGATCCAGTGTTGCCTATTAACTTACAAGTTAATGAATTACCCAAAGCTCCCCTCAATATAAATGGTGCAGATCTTAAGGAGTCTGATGCTCTTGCGTTGGTACATCAAAAATACGCCGAAAGAAGCGGCTAATTGCCTACGTTTTTTGAAACATTGTAAGAAATACTTCACTCCAACTGATCTTCATATAATCTATACCTCATAAAGGGTTTTCCCTTAAGGATTTGACAAACTTTTTTTTTTAAACAAAACGCAAACCATTTGAGATATTTCAAAAACTTTATTATCGGCTTGAAGTACAAACAAAACCTTTATGAATGGAACTCGACTTCGTTCATATGACCACCGTGGGCACGTATGCAGCGGTCGATTCGTTGGACCCAATTTTCGATGACTTGGCCACACATTTCGGCCGAAACGGCCGCTATTTCCCGTTCAATGTTGACTCTGAGCTCTTCCAACGCCTCACCTTGTTGACATAGACCAACGACTTGACGTAGCCTCAATGAAAATAGTCTAGAGGCGTTAAATCTCACGAACGAAGCGGCCAATTGACAAACTTACTCTTCAATAAATCGATTGTATCGTGCGCTGTGTGGCACCGTCCTGTTGAAACCACATGTCGTCCAAGTCCATATCTTCTAATTCGGGCCAAAAATAATCGGTAATCATGGCGCGATAACGATGGCCATTCACAGTAACGTTACGATCGTTATCGTGGACGAAAAAATATGGTCCAATGACACCGCCGGCGTGCAAACCGCACCAAACAGTTCTTTTTTGTGAATGAAGTGGTGATTCATGAAGCACATGTGGATTTTTACACGACAAATAACGCGTATTTTGCTTATTGATGAACCCATTGAGCCAAAAATGAGCTTTTTTACTGAAAATGATTTTGCGATGAAATTCATCATTTTGACGCATCATCAATTTACAGACGTTCTTCGTTCGTTTACTTTACCATAATGAAAATGTTGAGCTTACTGAATAAATTGACAGTGACAGTTGGATGATTAGTGAAAGGGTGCGTTCAAAAATGTAATTCAAAGTTGTCAAGTCCCTATTGGAAAACCCCTATATATTATGTTAAAAATGGATCAAAATTAGCAAATTTGGACGGGAGCTTCAAAATATTATTTGGAGCTTCCAGACTGAATTCAACGACGTGCGATATATGCCTTCTGGTGATTCCCAGGTTCACTGCGGCATATTTTTCGGCAGTTTTCAGCTATGTAAAGTTAAAAGGAATCTACACAGACACTTCTCCATCTTTCTATTCCCCAGTAGCTATCTCCCGTCTTCCGAATTAACACAATGCTTTCGCACATATAGGGGACGTCCGCGGAACATTACTTTTGTCTAAAAAAAAACAATTAAAAATATTCAAAACTTAAGAAGGTCATTTCGAAAGTAGACAGACTTGACTGAATTCAAAGGAAAAAAAAAATATTTTGAGATACTTGTCCTGATAATTCTAACTGTTTAAGGTAAGAAGGAAGAGAGGAAGATGAATTTTAAATAAAAGACACTGAGAGCAAGATTGGCAAAATTTGTTGGTATTCATTCAGCGGTCTTGTATGCCTAGTTAGCCTTACAGGATCATTAAATGTAATCTTACTGGAAATATATTCGATTTTTATAGCTCCAGTTATAGCATCAAAGGTGAAGCAAGCGCTTAGGAACGTTCTCCTTGAGAACAGAGGCATCAAATTCAGAAGGAAGAGTCTAAGTTCATACATTGGCGAGTTTCTGGAGTCAAGAAGATTATAGAAGGAGGATCTTAGTGCAAAAAGCAGGTATTGTTTTTGAATTAATTTCAAAAAGCAGGATTTGTATGTGGATTAATGCGAATCTTTAACTATGTGTCTAAAAGGCGGGCTTCCAAATTGTGCAGGTTTTTTCAGAAGATGGGCTCACTAGTGCACTTTATAGGGTCGTAGTTACCCACGCATTCTTAAACTCCTTCGCACAACTTTTTATGAATCCAAGCTTACTAGCTCTAAAATAAAACTATATCCTAGTGAAGATTAAACCATAGTATGTCGACCAGGAAAACATCAGGATCTGCGATACGACAGATCTCGAAGAATTGAAAGACTAGAAATTTTGCATCTAAGATTCTTTAAAAAAAGACAAAAATATCGACCAAATTCGACAATGATGTAATTTTAAGGAGAACGTACGCCTACCGCCCATAGAAATATTCGTCATCAAAATAGAAAAACTTTAAAAAATTCTACAAAAATTAAAACACATTAGCTTTTATTTAAATAATTAAGATCAGATTCGAAAATGAGCTCAATCGGAGGAAAACCACGCCCAGGACCCATATAAAGTGGATTTATGCATACGGTTAAATCGCTTATAATTCCAAAAACTATAATTTATTGACTTGAAATTTTGCACATAAGCTTCTTTTCAAAACATACAGGTTTAAAATAAGCCAAATTGAATAAAAGTCGCACCCTCCTTCCATACAAAGTAACGTCATAACAATAGTAAAACCTTCAAAAATCCCTCAGGATCTTCTTATGGCTTGACATTTTGCCATTAAACTTAAATTAAGTATTTATATGCACTCTGAGTTTTAATTTGAGCATAATTTGATAAAAAAATAAACACACTCTCGTACCTAGTGACGTCATTAAAATGACAAAACCATCACGATCTCGAAACTATTGTGCACATAAACTTTTAAGTTTGATATTTTCTCTGAATTTGAAGTTTGAAAAATTTAATGGAAACTTCATATATCCCCCATACAATGTGACGTCATCACAACAATACAATTTTTTAAAAGAAATTTAAAAAAGAAAAGAAAATTAGAAATAAATAAAATTTTGATACGACTACTCTACAAAGTACAAAATGTTGGAAGTCCACAGTATTATTATTTTTTTTTCTTAAATTTGATTTGAGAATGTAATCTTATCGCATGTAGTTAATTGTGATAAAATTGGCAGGAAAATTAAAATAAAATTATTAATAAACATAATTACTCTTTAATCTGTACAAAAATATATAACGAAGCAAAGTTCAATTATTTGGCGCGAATTGGCTATATAATTTCGATATCAAAAATCGCCCTCCCTGCCACGGGAATCCTAGTTATAGGCCTAATACAGAGTAGTAAAAAAATCTTATCAGTTTGATAATTTTGAAACTTGTTCTTCTTATGGTCATTTGCTTTTTATTTTTTAATAACCTTGATTAAGAAAAAAATTGCACAGTCGTCATGCATAGCCTGTAATTTTTAAAATTTAAGGTGCTGAACCAAATATCTTTATTAAAACAACAAAACCATTTAAGGAAAGAGGCTATAATTACAACCTATAAATATATAAGGGAGTGTTTCACACATTTAAGAATCTCACAGCTTGTTCTAATGTTAAAAGCTTTTATTTCAATTAAACTCTTTCCACTCTCAGATATATGCCATCTCTGGTGCTCTTCAAAAAGCTCTCCACATCATAGATCAATGGAATTTGTGTCTCGCTGCATGTCGTAAACTTAAAGTTCTTCAGCAGCAAAGCGAGACCAATGCGCGTTTGCATTTGACCAAAACGCAAGCCGACGCAATTGCGGGGACCCTCACCAAAAGCCAGCCAATGAATGGAGTCACGTTTTTGTACCATTTCAGGCGAGAAACGTTCGGGATCGAAAACCTTAGGATTTGGATAGTATTCAGGATCGTGGTGTATAGCTTCGGCTGGTATTATGACAGGCATGCCCTTGGGTATAACATGACTGGGCGTACCTGGTACTGCATAGTCCACCATAGCCTGACGATTTAGAAATGTAACAATTGTATGCAGCCGCATAGTCTCGGCTATTACTTGGTCCAGATACTGCATCTCCTTCATGCACTCATAGCTAAATTCCTGATTGTATTTGGATAACACTTGCGTCACCTCTTCCCGAACACGCTGCTGTACAGCATCATTTTGTGCCAGCTCATAGAGTGCAAGGCCCATGGTAGACGATGAGGTCTCGAAACCGGCTATAAAAAAGATGAAAGTCTGCGCTGCCAGTTCTTCCAGTGTAAGATTTGTCAAATGCTGCCCGTCCTCGGTCTTCAGTAGCTTGTTATTCTTCAAATCTATAAGTAAATCCATAAAATCATTGCATCTTAACCCATGCTGTTCGCGATAAGCGACACTTTCACGCACGATGCGCATAAAGAAGGCCTCGATATGATCAGGTGTCTGTTTAATGCGCAATTTACGGGCAAGATCGGGAAAACTATTGATGAATGCCATGCCCAAAATATTATGACGCATGTCAGTGAGAGCCTTACGTCCCATGATGCGGAATTCAGCATCAGGATCCTTCAAGCTATTGCAATCAATGCCAAAGGCACAGGTGCCAATGACATCGGTGGTAAAGCGAGCTAACACTTCCTTTACCTCAACCACTGCATTCTGCTTAACCATTTCGCCAAAAACCTCAACAAATCCCTCTCCCGTGCGTATGACTGTGGGAAACATATACTTCATTCTGCCCGAGGTGAATGTGGGTGACAGCTTGTTGCGCATATTGCGCCACTTTTGACCGTCCAGCCCGAAAAGATGACCCGTCAAAGGATCATCGCGTTCATTATGAAAAAAACCACGATCGGTGAACTTGGAGAAGTCCTTGATGAGTATATTTTTCACCAATTCTATGTCCAAAATAAAGGCTGAAGGTTTTTGGAAGAAGTAGAAGCCAACAAATGGTCCGCTACCCTTGAACTTGTAGTAGAAATTGTAGAAAATGTCCGAGAAACTGAGGGTCTTGCGAAAGCCCTGCATATTACCCAATAAAAAGCTGGGTTTCTCGTAAACAATGCCGGCATTTTTGAAATAATTGAAGCGTGCGTAAATCGTATGGACGAGCAAAGTGACGAGTGCAAACAAGCTGCAGAGCAGCCACAAGAGAAAACCCATTTTAACAACAACCTTAATGGGGAAGAGTGCACGTTTAACTGATTTCGTTATATTAAGCAGTCAAGTTAGAAGAACTTCATTAAGCTACATAGCGCTCAATGATATTATCATCTTCATCTTTTTTTCAGAAAAAAAAAATTCAACATGTGTTGATGAAGCGATAAAGCTCCCATTCTCACTACAATATTTTGCTCTTTCTCTTACAGGCTGGTTACACAGGCCAGTGACAGTGAAAGTGCGAAAGAGTATGTGTAATGTTCGCATAATTCGAAAAATTTCGAACTTTCATCTAGTAGCAAGAGGAAAGTTCATTAAAAAAATTTCATTGTATGCGAAGGTTCTCGCTGCTATTGCAGTTTCAATGATTTGGTTTTGCGTTCATTTTCTTTTCATTATTTTAATTGTAAATTTTAAACTTTTATCTGCAGTTTTTCACAATCTTGAATAATATTTTCCATTATTAACATTTGCTTTTAGTTGTAAACAAGCTATCCTTACAATTAGAGGAGTGTTGGTTCTTTTACGAAATCGAGGAAATCCCGAAATAAATCCACCAAAAGTAATTAAAAACAACACTGATATCCCCCTTTTTGACATACCCTGGCCGCTGCTGTCAAAGTCCACTGGCTCTGCAATTTCGTTGCCAGTAGCGATGAAAGTGGCGTGAAAGTAAATTCAGTGTGAGTGTATTTGTAAAAAAGTGTGAATGTATTGAGTTTTTCGAACAACAGAGCCAGTATACTGGCCTGTGTAGCATGCCTGTTAGCTAACGGCACAAAATAAACTTCTAGGTCAATGATGACCAGTCAGTGGCTCAATTGGCGCAATTTTGATAATATTTCTCATATTTTTTGGAACAATGTGCATCTAATAGAATACTTCAGAACTGTATGCCACGCCTACATCACAAACAACCCAAACAGCTAAAACGACTTATTATTGAAGCTTTTATAAATTTAATTACGAAATTTGGCAGCGAGGCTACTTTTGTCAATTCGTAGGAAAATTTCAAATTGGCCGAAAAATAAAAACAAGAGACTGTGAGTCGCCCACTTTCAATGTAAGCGAAAATTCTCAATTTATTTTTGAACCCTTATTAGAGAGAATTATAAAGAAGAAACAATTATATACGTAAAAAAAATTCACAAAGAATATGTTGGTCAGAGTCAAGATTTCTATAAAAAGTGTTCGAATTATAATTCACGCCCACTTTACATATGATCTCATAGAGGAACATAGAGCTTTATATAAAAAAGATACAGTACTTTCGACTATGTCGTAACACAAGACGTAGAATTAGTCAATTCGCTTTTGATGAAATCTTTTTTAAAAACTATTTAGCAAAATATTTATTCCATACACCTGAGCATATGACTTTTAAAACAGTGCCGGAGAGGGTTAATATGGATGATCGACCCACATTACTTTTGCAAAAGGAACATTTTTGCCTATGACACCTATTCCCTCCGACCACTCCTTAGGGGGGCTCCTTTACAAATATTATGGTTTTTGTATATTTATTCCACACACCTGAGCATATGACCTTTAAGGGAGTACCGGAAAGGGTTCATAGGTATGACTGACCTCCATTACTTTTGCAAAAGGAATATTTTTGCTTTTGACACCTATTCCCTCCGACCACTCCTTAGGGGGCTTCCATACAAATTTTATGGTTTTTGTTTATTTATTCCATACACCTGAGCATATGACGTTTAAAAGAGTGCCGGAGGGGGTAATATGTATGACCGACCCCCATTACTTTTGTAAAAGGAACATTTTTGCCTTTGACACCTTTTCCCTCCGACCACTCCTTAGGAGGGCTCCCATACAAATTGTATGGTTTTTGTGCCGGAAATGGTTAATATGTATCACCGACCCCCATTACTTTTGCAAAAGGAACATTTTTCCTTTGACAGCTATTCCCTCCGACCACTCCTTAGGGGGGCTCCCATACAAATTTTATGGTTTTTGTGCCGAAATGGGTTAATATGTATCACCGACCCCCATTACTTTTGCAAAACGAACATTTTTGCCTTTGACACGTATTCCCTCCGACCACTGCTTAGGGGGGCTCCCATACAAATTTTATGGTTTTTGTTTATTTATTCCATACACCTGAGCATATAACCTTTAAAAGAGTGCCGGAGAGGGTTATTATGTATGACCAACCCCTATTACTTTTGCAAAAGGAACATTTTTGCCTTTGACACCTATTCCCTCCGACCACTCCTTAGGGGGGCTGCCATACAAATTTTATGGTTTTGTCGATAAAACCGGAAACTGTCGATAAATAGGTAGCAAGTTTAAGCAAACAAAAACATCAAATGTTGGCTTTATATTTCATGTAATTGTGTACAATTTTTATAAGTTAGAGAGTTCTAACATGAATTGTTGTCGCATTGAGGATCAAGCCGACCAACAAGTGCTAACATCAACATTGTACGATCAGTACTTTAGGCCCACCAAAGGCTCAAAAAGTTATATAAATACCGACACCTGATCACTATCAACCACCCTACTTACCTCCGAGAATGACGTATTCTACGTCAAAAACCTGAATGGAACTTATCACCGGGAATAATTTGGTCATAAGCTTAAGTACTTTCCAATGACCACAGACACAAAAAATGTCATGCTTTATATTGTGGAAATCCTTCGTAACATTAAATTGTACAATATTTCTAAGCTTGTTTATTTGCGATATTTTGTTGAACCTGACATCGTTAATTACTGATCTTAGAGTAATAACTGATCCTCGTAATCTTATTTTTTTAGTTTTTGATCCGTTAGCGCGACCACAAATTCTTATGTTAATAATAATCAGTCTTAAGCTTTTTCAGAACTAAGTGAGGGATTCTAAATCAATTTTTTTTTCATCTATTGCCTTATCCGTCAAGAAAGTAAAATGCGAAGCAAAAGTAAAATAATTTCAAGTAAAATTTTTAAATTAACTTACTAATAAGCTTATAAGCTTAAAAAATTGGCAGAGTGAGAAATAGTTTCGAAATGTGAAATTTATATTGACTCAATAAAAAATATTTTGTATAAGGTCGGGGCTTATAAAGATTCATTCCATAAAGTCTTTACTGGAAAGTTAGTGCTTAACTTATCTTCAGGGAGATTCATTCGTATTTCTGTAGCCACCAAGAATGGATTTTTTATGTAAAGAAATTATATTTCTTGCCTAGTTGGAGTATTTATTTTGCCTACCGGTGCCAGATTGTAGTTATAAACTGCCAGTTTTACTGAAGGTAAAAGTCAAAGACTCCAAAAACGCCTTTTTGTGCTCTCGTTAGAAACTCTTCTCGTGAAATATGGTTTTAAGGAGTAACTTTCATCCTAAATCATTACTTAAAACCATTTTCAATATCGAAAATTCAGATTTACTTGTTTTATTGTCAATATCTGTAGCCATGGTTCACAATATCATGACTTTTGAGTTAATATTCTTCCAAAACTTTCTTTCAAAGGTCGGTATACAATAAGTTTATACAAAAGTATAACAAAGAATAGTTTAAATTTATAAAGATTTTTGAGTGTGGCACATATTCGTCTGAGGATCTTATAATAGCAATATTTTAAATACTTTTAAAGAAAATTTTATAAGCTTAAATGTTTTTAAGATACCCTAACAATATTTTTTAAAGCTTCTAAAAAAACGACCGAATATAAATAAAAATGTCCATTTTTCAGGTTAGAGGTTAAGACGATTTACATTATGTGACAAATTTTTAAAACTCCTAACGAGTCGTTGAAATTACTTGTTCAAAGGATCGATTATCCACGCTTATATTGTTCAAATGAAAATAATCGTTTGTAAAATATTCCATACTTTACAGTACCAATTTAGAAGGAGAACTTTTTTATACAAATTTGAAAATTTACCATATCATGTTCATATGTATTTTCTTTTCATTGTACTTTCAATTGTTTTTTAATCCCTAAAAAAATCTCCAAAACAACTCCACTTTGACTCATTCAAAAATGTCTGTGGACACGACTGTTCTAAGCTTCTTTCACACCAAATATTCAACTGAACGTTTAGCTAAAAAAAATTAAATCTTATTAATAAAAAAGCTCTGCTCTCGCCTAACTTCAACTCAACAAAGCTTATAAAATGAAAGCCTCTACCTGTTATCGTCTTTTATATGAACAAAGCTTGTCTGCAGTGTTCGGACTTTACTGCAATTGCAGTAGATCTACTGCGCTTTCTATCAAAATTAGATGTTTCACTGCGTCACTGCGGTTTTTTCAAATCTACTGCGATTTATTCTCAACAAACATTTTTAGGGTTATTTTTGTATTTATCTTACAAACGACTATCTTACAAACGACAAGCAATTTCTTATGTAACGTTGCATTGCGTCAGGTATAACTAAACCTTTAATACCATTACATAAAAAACTAGAAAGATGGGAGCATAAGTGTTAAATTAATAGTCATATTAATTTTGAATCCGTAAAAAAATATGTTTCTGCAATATGCAACTATATAGTATATAGTTATGTATATATTTGTATTTGTTATGTATTTTTTTATTAGTATAAAATTTAGGTACATGGCTGTAAATAAAAAAACTACTGCGAAAAAAATTCGTTTTACTGCGTTTTTTTCTTTTATTTACAGCGATTTACTAATTTTTAAGTCCGAAGCCTGCTTGTCTGGCAAGTGCTTGTGAGATTCGATAAAAGTTCTTTCATCGAACTTGAACAGTCTCTCGTGAAACTTCAAGATGTCTGTTACGGCATTTCTCTTGTACGCTTTAATAGCTCTCGTTAGCTATTTCATTTTTATACAAAAGAAAAAGCTTAACTATTGGCAACGACTCGGCATTCCTTGCGTTGAGCCAACATTTGTGGTCGGCAACCTTGTGGGAGTTCAAACGAAACGCTCTTTTGCTGACATCTGGATGCAACACTATCAGCAATTTAAGGGCACTGGACCGTTCTCTGGATTCTACTGGTTTCACAGTCCTTCGGTGTTCATACTCGATACAGCTTTGATCAAAAACATACTCATCAAGGACTTTAGCAAATTCACCGATCGTGGTTTCTATAGCAATGCCGCCGATGATCCGCTATCGGGTCAGCTATTTTTGCTCGATGGTCATCAGTGGCGCAAAATGCGTAATAAGCTGACGCCCACCTTTACATCGGGTAAAATGAAGTTCATGTTCCCCATAGTCATGAACGTGGGTGAAGAATTTGTGCAAGTTTTTGGCGATATGGTGAAAAAGAGTGCCACTGTCGAAGTAAAGGAGCTCTTGGCGCGCTTCACCACCGATGTGATTGGCTCTTGTGCTTTTGGCATTGAGTGCAGCAGTTTGCGAGATCCGGAAGCCGAATTTCGTATAATGGGTAGAAAAGCTTTGATTGAGCAACGCCATGGGCAGATAGGAGCTGCTATAATGAACAGTTTTCCACATATTTCGCGCAAATTACACTTCAAGCAGACACCCGAACATATTGAGCAGTTCTTTCTGCGTATCGTACGTGAGACGGTGGAGTATCGTGAAAAAAATCATGTGCGTCGCAATGATTTTATGGACATGTTGATAGAGCTCAAGAACAACAAACTAATGAAAACTGAGGATGGGCAAGCTTTTACGAATCTAACGCTAGAAGAGGTTGCGGCTCAGGCGTTTATTTTCTTTAATGCGGGCTTTGAGACATCTTCGACAACCATGTGCTTTGCGCTCTACGAGTTGGCCCAACATCCGGAGATTCAACAGCGAGCCAGAGAAGAGGTGCAGCAGATTTTCGAGCAACACAAAGAGTTCACCTACGAATCCATGAAGGAGATGCAGTATTTGGATCAAGTCATATCTGGTAAGAGTGTTTCTACTATCAATAAAAAATTAAATTCTGATCCTTTTCATAGAAACTCTTCGCTTGTACACTGTGCTACCCATTATAAATCGTTATTGCCTGGAGGACTATCCTGTACCGGAACATCCCAAGTACGTTATTAAGAAAGGCATGCAGGTGCTTATTCCTGCCAATGCCATACATCGTGATGCTGACTTCTATCCCAATCCTAATGTTTTCAATCCCGACAATTTTTTACCCGAACTGGTTAAGTCTCGCGATACTGTCGAGTTTTTGGCCTTTGGTGAAGGTCCACGCAATTGTATTGGCATGCGTTTTGGTCTCATGCAGACTCGTATTGGTTTGGCTTTGCTGCTGAAACATTTCAAGTTCTCCGTTTGCCCGGAAACTCAAATTCCCATGCAATACGATAGGAAATCCTACTTAGTTGGCTCTAAGGATGGCATTTCCTTGAAGGTGGAAGCCGTTTGAATAGCATAAATATTGAAATTATGGACAAATAATTGTTGTATTTGTAAGAAATGAAATATATTATTGAAACGATTATGTTTCTAATAAAGTTTTAAGTAATTATAGTATAAACAAATATCTCCTACTTAGGTCTCATACTTTTATTTTTCTCTATTGATTCTTTAATGCCGTCTAATTCGTCTAATTCTACTGACGAATTATATGCAATAAAAAACAAACCCACCTCAAATAAGTGGAGATGTATTTTCATTATTTACATTTTGATTTTTTAGTGTCTCTAATAGAGAATACTTCGATAGTCTTTTATTTCCTAAGCACACACTATTTAAAATAGTAATCTATTTCGTTACTTACAGTACTTACTAACATAAACTTAAATTGAAATATATTTTTCACATTTTACTTTAATATATGAATGAAGAGTTCACCTACAAAAGTACAATAAGAACATTGAAGGCACATTTTACTTGTATTATTAAGTAATGCGCATTATTTGAATACACTAAACATATGTTATAAAGCTAATATCTTTATAACATATGCTATAAAGTTAGTAATTTTATTCTATAAATTTTGGAAAAGTTTCAGCTGAGAATATAAAGATTCGAACTCGATAAGTAATCGGTTTAACAGCTGTTGTAAAAATGCGTTAACATAGCAACAATATCATCAACAATTTTCAGCGTTATCGGTCATGTGTAAATTAATAATTGAGAGTTTATTGAAGCATTTTTTAATGATTTGGCATAAAAATAAGAAGCAAATTTTATATATCAATCAAAAAAATGTGTGGTCACGACGTACCTTTGACGTAAGTCTTAAGCTTAGACTTAAACTTAAATTAAACTTAAACTTAAACTTAAACTTAAAACTTAAACTTAAACTTAAACTTGAACTTAAACTTAAACTTAAACTTAAACTTAAACTTAAACTTAAACTAAAACTTAAACTTAAGCTTAAACTTAAACTTATACTTATACTTATACTTATACTTATACTTATACTTATACTTATACTTATACTTATACTTATACTTATACTTATACTTATACTTATACTTATACTTATACTTATACTTATACTCATACTTATACTTATACTTATACTTATAATTATACTTATACTTATACTTAAAATTATACTCAAACTTAAACTTAAACTTAAACTTAAAATTAAATTTATACTTATACTTATGCTTATACTTATACTTATACCTATACTTATACTTATACTTATACCTATACTTATACTTATACTTATACTTATACTTATACCTATAATTATACTTATACTTATACTTATACTTATTCTTATACTTATACTTATACTTATACTTATACTTATACTTATACTTATACTTATACTTATACTTATACTTATACTTATACTTATACTTATACTTATACTTATACTTATACTTATACTTATACTTATACTTATACTTATACTTATACATATACTTATACTTATACCTATACTTATATTTATACTTATACCTATACTTATATTTATACTTATACTTATACTTATACTTATACTTATACTTATACTTATACTTATACCTATACTTATACTTATACTTATACCTATACTTATACTTATACTTATACTTATACCTATAATTATACTTATACTTATACTTATTCTTATACTTATACTTATACTTATACTTATACTTATACTTATACTTATACTTATACTTATACTTATACCTCTACTTATTCTTATACTTATACTTATACTTATACTTATACTTATACTTATACTTATACTTATACTTATACTTATACTTATACTTATACTTATACTTATACTTATACTTATACTTATACTTATACTTATACTTATACTTATACTTATACTTATACTTATACTTATACTTATACTTATACTTAAACTTATACTTATACTTATACTTATACTTATACTTATACTTATACTTATACTTATACTTATACTTATACAGGGTTGCCCATATTCGACGGACCCATGTGGCAACGCCATAACTTTTGACAGAGATGTCAGATCGCTTAATGACATACCGCGTTTGAAGCGTCAGTCCAAGCAGATTTTTACCATGGATTAATACACGCCACGCGAGCGCTCTGAAATAGTTGAAATTTACATTCAACAGAAGAAGTCAATTGTGAAAACTCAACGTGCTTTTAAAAACTTAAAAAATGTGAGAAGTGCGCCTTCTAAGAACACCATTAAGCGTTTATACGAAAAATTTTCGACTGGTGAGGCTCTTTCTAATCCGAAGAGGCCAAATAAAAGTCGACCAAGGCGATCGGCCGTGAATATCGCTGCCGTACGAGCCAGTGTTGAGAGGTCCCCAAGAACATCCCAAAAACGCCGTTCTCAGCAGTTGGGCATGGCTCGGTCCACTTTACAACGGATTATTCGCGTTGATTTGCATTTGTTCCCGTACAAAATTCAATTGACGCAAAGATTGTTGCCTGCGGACAAGCCTCGTCGATTGGAATGGGCCCAAAGAGTCATCGAAATGGCCGAAGATGACGAGCAATTTTGGAACAAAATTATCATGTCCGATGAAGCCCATTACACATTGAATGGGACCGTAAATAAGCAAAATTGCCGTATTTACGCCACTGAAAATCCTCGGGAGATTCAAGAAGTGCCTCTTCATGACGAAAAAGTCACAGTTTGGTGCGGCGTTAGTGCGAAAACGGTCCTTGGGCCGTTTTTCTTCCAAAATGAAAATGGCCATGCTGTTACCATCAACCAGGAGCGTTATCGCGACATGATGACCAATTTTGTGATGCCAATTATTCGTCGAAAGCGTATGAGGCAGTTCTGGTTTCAACAAGACGGCGTTCCACCGCACACAAGTCGCATAACAATCGATTTTCTGAAGAATTTGTTTCCGGGCCGTTTGATGTCGAAAAGTGGTGATTTGGACTGGCCACCGCGTTCGCTCGATTTGACGCCGCCTGACTTCTTCTTGTGGGGATATTTGAAGTCAAAGCTTTACGTTAACAAGCCAAGGACCGTAGAAGAGCTCAAGGACAACATTCGTGAAGAAATAGCCGCTATTCCGGCCGAAATGTTGGCGAAAACGATGGAAAATGCTGCAAAAAGGGCACAATACGCCATCAACGCCAGAGGCGGCCATTTGAGAGATATCATATTCAAAAATTGATGTAAACAAATCTACTTGGAACAAATTAAATGATTAAGATTGCCAACCGCCAAATTTTTATTTTTTTCTTTGATTTTTTTAACAAAAACATGGGTCCGTCGAATATGGGCAACCCTGTACTTATACTTATACTTATACTTGGGTCAATTGAATACAAAATGCTCTTTTTTTTCCCCCCGCTCTTTTAACTCTGTTTTTAGGTAAAAACAAAAAGAAAAAACAAATAAAATATGAGAAAGTGATCACTGAAGACTATTTATTGGCAAAATATATATTTCAGAATCCTAAAATTGTTTACATATTTGTTTTGAAGAATGTTATATTGTTCTCTCGTAATCGCTTAATACAAAAACATGTGTCCCCAGTTACACTTTTTGATGAAAAACTTGAAAAAAAAGTTCAAAACAATGCAAAAATATAACAAATAATAACTGTTTTGTAAAGATAGCATTTATTTCCTATGTTTTATTTTGTTGTTATTCTCCAAACATTGTCATCGCGAATTTGGCTTTCGAATTACATTTAGTCCCCGTGCATTGTATTGAACGTCACTTTTTTTTAAGCTTCGCTAGTTTTATTTTAGGTGTGGTATAGATGACAAGAAAGTTATATTAAGAAAGCGCAGAGATTAGTTCTAACGAAATTCTAAAAATGAAGACGATTAAATAATATTAAAGTAAATTTTTTTGTGTTTTCTCAGTTCTCAGTTTCTCAAGTTTAAAACCATTGTTGTTATTAGGTTTCGATAAAAGTGGCAAATGTATTGAACGTCACTTTTAAGAAGTATTAATTTTGTATATCGTTTTTGTATATTTAAGAGTAAAATAGCAAAGTTAACGCCTGCAGACAGAGCACGAAGATATCGGGAAAAATAAAGCTAGATAAGGAACGAAATGAAGAATATAAACGAAAGCAAAAAGAATGGTACCTATGTATGACTTTGACCTGATTTTTGCTTTTTATTTTTACTAACTGATATCGTCCCTTCTCACATTGAAGTGATCAGTTGCACTGACCATCTCCGATTTCTCTCAAATATTTTTCTTGCGTTGGTTTATTGATTTGAAAACCAAATTTGAAGTTATAAATTTTTAGAATAATTGTTCGCTGCCAAAATAGGGTCTATTTGGAGACAACGTAGCTCAATCAACTTAAGACCGATTACCGGTAATGATACTATCATTGGAAAAGTTATTTCATCTATTTTGAGGATAAGTACAAAATTTTTGAAAATATTGCAATAAGTTGACTCATTCTTAATTTGTTTAAGTTCAATACCATGCCAGCAAATCGTGCTTTAATTTTTTCTTTTTTTTAATTTTCATTTTTTTTGCGTTTTTACGTTAGGTTATATCTTTCCAATGATATAAAATGAAGATGCGGTTTAAAAGGGTTCAGAAGTTATATTGTAAAAAGTGAAGTCTTAATAAATTTTCAATACAAATTCAACTAGCGATTGACTTTTTTAATTTTTTGTAAAAAAAATAAAGAAAAAAAATTTTTGATGAAAATTTTAAGTTTAGCTGAATTATAACTTTATATTTACTTTTCTTTTTTTTTTTGTAAAAGAATAAACCTGTTTTTTTTTAAACCCCCAATTTGATTTAAATTATGTGTTTAAGCGCAAAAAAATGTAATGTATTGAACGTCACTCTGTTGTTTTTTCTGAAATTGCTTATTATTTAACATTTTTTTATTATTTATTGCTGCAAGTCTACTACTTTGAAAATAACCTCTATGTTGATGTCTTTTTGGAGAAAAATTTCAATTTTTCCCAGTTAAAATTGTAAAATATGTAGGTATTTTTGGTAAAAAATTATTATTTCTGTAACTGAAATGGCGATTTTTGCAAAAGCTGCTTTAACTGATTAAATAACTTAACAAACGTCACAGTAAGCTTTAATTTGCAACATTTTTCAAATTTTTAGTGATTTTTCTCGTATATCTGCTGTGTGACGTTCAAAACAAAAATCGAATAAAAACAAAAAAAAAAAATTATTTTTTGCAGGGCCTAAAAACAACTTCGAATTCTCCATTATTTTTCACTTAATTTGACTACTCTATCGAGAAAATTTAAAAAACTTTAAAAATAAAACATGAAAACCTTTTTGTGTACGTTTTTTTTTTTGCAATTGACCCATAAACAATTTGTACAAAAAGTAACTCTGAACTATAAACGTTGTGTTTATTCAACGAAGGGAAAAACAAATAAATTTCTCAGTTGGGAAAAACAAAGTTTTTAATTGTAGCAATTTAAAAATCACTCGCGTTTATGACAAACGAAATCAATTTCCTGCAACTAAATGACGCGCTTCTCACAACTGAATATTATTATGACAACTGTTGAAAAGTTTGCAAATAACGGTCTTAAGCACGACAAGCAAAGTTCGTTTGCGGCAATCTTGCGATAAACGTGTTTTTTTGCGTGTATTCTAAAAGCAAAGCCGCGAATTTCTCAATTTGGTTGAGGCTGTACTAAATTTCACCAACGATTTATGGATGTCCCAGGAAGCAATTTTTCACCTGAATGACTTTGTAAATAAAAAAAATTGCCGATTCTGGAGGGCGACTATCTCTTAAAGCCTCCACCAAAAAGCTTTACATCCAATGAGGTTCACCTTTTGGTGTGCAGTATCTGCAAATAGCATAACTGGCCCATATTTTTTAAGGGTAATGAAGTACGAGCTACGACTGTTTTTTTTTTTGACTGTTTATTTGAATCAAAATTTTTGATCAATCACAAAATTTTATTTGATTATTTGATGCTCAGGCAGTGTGGTTCCAACAAGATGGGGAATATTTACAGTTGACCAAAATTTCTTTGTGAATAGGCAAAATTTCCGATTCTGAAGGGGACTAGCTCTCAAAGTTTCCACGTAAAGGATTTACACGCAATTAGGGTCACCGTTTGGTGTGCAGTTTCTGTAAATTCCGGTCCATATCGGTCCATATCTTTTGAGAGTAACGAAGAATGAGCTTTGGCTGTTAATGGAGACCGTTATCGTCTAATGGTCCAGAATATTTTCCTGCCCAGAGTAGTTGATGCTCAAGCAGTTTGGTTCTAGCAAGATTGGGTAACATAGAATTTTCGATGTTTTTAATTTTTATGTTGCTACGAGCAAGGAGAGTATGTAACAAGCCTTTGTGACACCCTGTATTTTAAAATACATTTAAACAAACTATTTGATTAAGAAGGAATAAATGAATTGAGAGATTAATTTCAAATCTTCTTATTGAGATTGCAAAGTCCAATGCGAATTTCAACATTGAAGTATCTCATAAAAAAAAGTAAAAGTAAAAATAAAAGTAACTGATTAAAAGAAAAAGAGCTTTTATGATATTTGTAGTTTCATACTCTATCAGCTTATCGCTCATTTGCTCAATAACACATTTGGTCATTTGCCATTTATACTGTCATATTTTTTATTGATATTTTGATATATATTTAATGTTTATTTTATTTTTTATCTATTATCTCAGAAGTTAATTTTGGCAGAGAGAACGTTTTTACATTCCTTACTCAGTTCTTATCTACTTTTGATGCACCCTGTGTCAAGACTAACCTTGATCGTGTAACCTTTTAGGCATAGCCTTAAACTAATGTTCATCTTCAAAATCTTCGATCACAGTTCCGGGTTACTGTCTCGGCATAATTGGTAGTATAAGTAGGACCTAAGTAGCTTGAGTGGATCACAGTGAAAAGTCATGCAAGACTACTCATGAGTTGGTGTAGCGGCCAACGAAGCAGTCTGTCTAGTCTGCTGTATGGATGATGCGCACCTACTGAACACTGTCAGTTCTGTATAGGTGACATCGCCAACATGTAAAGTGTCACAGTACATAGATAGATATGCTTGGGGCGAGCTAATTCAGCTCTGGCACTGCGGCATCTTGTGATGCCCATTGTGCCATACCTTTTCTTAAAGCAGTTCGTTTGCTTTAGTTTTTTTCAGAAAACAAAATATTTTCGAGGTTGAGGATCGCAAGGTGTCCTTGAGAGACTATTTCACTATTTAGGATTCTCTTTCTTATATGGAGAAGAGCTGGACATTCAGTGAGAATATGTCTGGAGGTTTCTTCATCCTCAAGACATAATCTACATAATGAATCAGTAGCGAGATTCATTTTTTGTAGGTGTTTCTTTAGTTTGCAGTGTCCAGTTATGATTCCGGTCATCATCTTTAGGTCTTTCTTCCCTAGGTTAATAAGAAATTTCGATTTCTTGGGAGAAAGTTCTGGGAATATTTGCTTAGTGCATATCTGTCCTAAGCATATCTGTCCATATCTGGAATGAGGTTTTTTTGACGTGTTGCTTGAACAGATTCTTACCAACCCCACAGAACGATTCCGGTCCTGTGAGTGGTGATGATGCTCCCTGTTTGGACAGGGAGTTTGCTCTTTCATTCCCGTCAAGGCCACAGTGGGCAGGAATCCACTGTAGAGTAAATTTATTGTTTTGCGCAGCCAGGTCGTTGAGGACGTCTACAGTCTCCAGCACTAGCTTGGATTTTATGATGGGTGATGTCAGAGCTTTAAGGGCAGCTTGACTATCAGAGAAGACGAAAATTGATTTGCCCCTAACATTGTTCATACAGTTCAGTCTGACGCATCTGTTAATGGCAAGGATTTCCGCTTGAAAGATTGTGGTAAATAGACCTGCACTGAAGAAGTGGCTCTCATTGGAGTGTTCTCCAAAGACCCCTGCTCCCGTGCCTTTCTCCATTTTGGAGCCATCTGTGTACCACACAAGGTCGTTTTCGGACGGGTTTAGTTTCTCGTGTTCCCAGTTGGATCTGGGGGGGATAACTACGATGAAGTTTTTGTTAAAGCGGCTTTTGGGAAGCATGTCATCTAATGGCATGCAGAACTCCTTTTCTCGCTTTAGGGTTGTGATTAAGGTTAGGTGTCCCTTTAAGGGAAGGTTTGGGACAGTGTAACCCAGATGGAAAAGTCTGTGAAAGCTGAGCTTCGCCTCCATCTGGATGTGTATGTGGATTGGGGTGAGCCCTAAGATGACATTGAGGGCTGCTGTTGGCGTAGATCTTATGCAGCCTGTCATACATATCCCTGCACATCTTTGAACTCGTCCTAACCGCTTGATGGTTGATCCTTCTAGCGTTTTCGACCACCATACTACAGACGCGTATGTTAGTGCTGGTCTGACGATCAAAGTGTAGAGATTGTACATCATCTTAGGGCTTAACCCCCAGTTTTTGCCGCAAATTCTTCTGCAGGTCCACAATGAGGCTGTTGATCTGCTGATGATGCGGTCTATGTGGAGGTTCCAGGACAGTTTGCTGTCCAGGATCACTCCCAGTTATTTTGCTGAGTTGGAAAAATCTACTTTTTCCCCAAAAAGTATCGGGCAAGTAAGATTGAGCTTGCGTCGTTTTGTGAAAGGAACAATGACTGTCTCTTTTGGGTTTACGGAGAGGCCTTCGTTATTGCACCATCTCTGTACTGTGTTCAGTGCTGCTTGTAGAACATCAGACACTGTGTTTTCAAAGCTTCCCCGTATGATGACTGCTACGTCATCAGCATACCCAACCGCCTCTATCCCAGTTTCTTTGAGTTCAACTAGGAGATTATCTACAACTAGTGACCAAAGCAGAGGTGATAGGACGCCTCCTTGCGGGCAGCCCCTGGTTGTAGTTGCTTTGAGGGAAGTGTTATCCAGGCAGGTCTGGATAACTCTGCTATTGAGTGTCGTCACAGTAACATCTCATTGAATGTTCACTTTTGATAAATCATTGAGTTGAATGCGCGTGTTGCTTTAGCCCCACTGCCGCTGAGAAATAAAATATTTGAATAAAATGAAGCCGAACAAAAATAGTTCATCTCTATTTAGTGAATTATCAAGTTTTTTATCGATAAAAAAGATGATTATGAGTGGAATTCATAGTTGAATGTTTGTTTTTCACAATTCGACGAGCATTCGAACAATATTGTGAAATGGCAAAACATCGGCCCACCTACTGAACAGATTTTTTCAGACATCATGCATGCATAAAATTGTAACTTATACTATTGCAAATGGTGTTTAGAATCATCTTACAGTTTTTCTTTTCTTTAATTGATATATTTGTGATTTTCGTTCACATTTACATAAAATTTCAGAATGCCAGAAAAAAGTGAAAAACAGAACATATATAGATCCTTATGCAATGGCTGCAGCCTTCAAAGAAGTTAAAATCGATCCTAAACTACCCTATTGTTTAAAGTTTAGTGAGTCACTTTAAGAGACAAAACTAGCGGAGGATAAGGGGGGTGGGGGTAGGACAGGGTTCGCATTTGCTCATTCATGAACTGCTCATTTCTGCTCTTTTTCATTCATTTTAGAATACAAAGAATGTATGAATGTATGAGTAAAGAATAAAGTTCTTATTTTCATTTTCGTGAAGAACTGAGCAGATTTTTTTTTTGTTCATGAAGTGAAGAAGAGCAAAACAGTTTTGGTGAAGAAGAATATTTTTTCTTCATTTGAAGATACTGTTGTTACTCACCTCTTTATCATGGCTTCACTTGTCGCTCATTGAGTACTCATTTATTCATGAATTGCTCACGAAGTGGTGAGACAACGGATGATACTCTCGGTCGTTCAGCTCAGCTCTTCACGCAAATGAAAATGAGCAGATTTATTTTTTGAACAAAAAATTCCCTCATATTCCTGAGTGAACAAATACGAACCCTGGGGTAGGATACCCCATTACTTTTTTAGAGTCGGCCTAATTGTTATTTTTTTACTGGAATTTGTTTAAAATATTAATTTTTATTAACAACAATTATGAACGCATCAAAGTCAGTCGCACATTTTATTGACATTTTCATAACAAAAACCAACTTTAGTCGGCCAGTTCACTTTCAGTTGTACCTTAAACCAACTTCAGTCGGCCAGTTCACTTTCAGTTGTACCTTAAACCATCTTCAGTCGGCCAACTCACTTTCCCTTAAGATTTATTTATATTGAGAATGGATGAGTATCTTTAGGTTATTCAGCTATGGTGTATTTAAAAAAAGTGGGGACTTAAGGATATCCAGTCGATCAAAATACCTTGCTACCCCCTAAATCAAAATGGCCTCAGTTCGCCCGTGGTCACTGTGAACCATTGAAAGAATAAACTTTTTATAATCACTTAAAAACTTCAGTTTCTAATTTTTACAGCAGTTTATTTTAGGTGTTCAGTAGCTGAGCCTATTTTTTTTGGGGGTTGTGGTACCAATGATTAATTATTTTCCACTCTATCTGAACCAGTTGGAGCTAAATATCTATAAATATCTCAAAGAGTATTCGTCAGACCGAAGATTTTGAGAGCTCGTCTAGGTTACTGTGGAAGCAGTGACCTAGGAAAAGGTGGCGTTTTCTAGCCAGCGCTGGGCATGTGCAGAGAAGATGTGTTGTGGATTCTACCTCCTTCTCGTCTCTGCAGCTCCTGCAGAAGTCGTTATGGACGATTTTTTGTCTTCGGGCATGGTTTCAATTTAGGCACAGGGTGCTAAGTTGTCTGCATTAATATCAGAATCGAAAAAATTTTCAATTTGCGTGCTTTGTTTTTGCGTGTATATACTCGTTATAGTTCGCATGAACTTTTTCGATTGATCTGAACTCTATTATTTAGAATAAACCATTCTAAGTATTTCTAAAGATAAAAAAATTTTGAAATAGTTCATGCAACAAATGTAATAGAGGTTAAAACAATGCGAGGGGGTGGGCAGGGGGACACGATTTTCCGAATAATTATATTTTTATTTAAATATCTTCAACTATCAATTTCACTTAATTTTTTAATTCAAAGAAGTTTTAGACCCGCTCCACTTTCAGGTGGATGCCATGTTCAGAGCCCATCGTAAAGCTAAGCATAGTTTTTTTAATTGGTATTTCAGTCTCCGGAGCAATACTAAAACGAAAGTCCTTGAGTAGAGTGGCCAAACCTATTGACATTTGCATTTTGCCAAAACGCAGGCCGATGCAATTACGAGGTCCATCGCCGAAGGCTAGAAAAGTGCAGGACGCTGTTGTATGGCTTCCGGAGTAAAACGTTCGGGTATGAACTTTTCTGGTTCCGGATAGAATTCTGGATCGAGATGTATGCCAATAACGGGTATCATAACCGTCATACCGGCGTCAATATAGTACTTTGGATCATCGGTCTCATAGCGTTCCATTGCACGCCTGGATAGATTGCCCACAACGGGATGCAGTCGCAAAGTTTCTGAAAAAGTAATTTTAAATGAAGCTACTTGTGTAGAGCACAAACAATTTTAGATCCAAACAAAACCTACCTGACTACACCATTTCCAGATACTTCATCTCTTTGATGCATTCATAGCTGAATACCTGGTTGTGCTTATCCAGTACCTCGCGTATCTCGACTCTAAGCTTATCCTGTATGTCTTGACGTTGCGCCAACTCGTGAAGTACAAATCTCATCATTGTCGAAGAGGTATCGAAACCGGCTAAAAAGAAGACAAATGATTGTGCTGCCATCTCCTCAATGGACAGCGCATCTTTATCTTTGAGTTCAATAAGTTTTTCCATAAAATCATTTCGATGCACATTATTCTTCTCTCGAAATGCTATAGTCTCACGCACGATACGCAAGCAGAAGTCAGTCACATCCTGCGGTATGATGGCAATGCGCAGCTTACGCGCCAATTGTGGATTGCTGTGAATAAGAGCGTTGAACATCATATTTTTGTGCCTAGGAACGGTCAAGAAACGTTTGCCAATCCTAATAAACTCTGCATCTGGATTACGTAAACTATTGCAATCCAAGCCGAAGGCAACCGAACCGATTACATCGGGCCGGGTGCCTTCTCGACATGTTCTGCAAACACTACCGACAGCTCCTTGCCCATACCGCCTCGAACATATACTTCATTTTGCCCGATGTAAATGTGGGCGACATCTTGTTGCGCATAATGCGCCACATTTCACCATCCATGAAGAAGAGATTTGCCGTAAGCGGATCATCCTTTTCGTTGAAGAAAAAGCCACGATCAGCAAAATTATTGAAATCTTTGATGAGAATATTCTTAATCAGCTGTTGATCCAGTGCAATTATCAGTTTCCCAGTTAGAAAATAGTAGCCAGCAAATAGGCCGGTGCCCTTGAACTCTTTGTAGACGTCACTGAAAGTTGTTGATATATGTTTTGTTTTGAGCACTTGTGTAATGTTGCCACGTGGAAAGTTGGGCTTAAAGTGTGGTATACCACGTCGTTTCCAATAACCATGTTGATATTTAATATAGCCCACTACCAAGGCTAGAGCTCCAAACATATATAAAATTTGCTCTAACAGCATTGCTATATTCTTGTACCGCACGCTAAGACTGGCGAACAACGTTTTATCATTTTCCACACAAGCATAGTGCTTATTTTGTACTTTCAAGCTTTCTATTCTATCTTTTGGTGAGCGAATTTTGTGCTTTTAGCCTGAAATAATGCACCGAAGAATGTGATCACATTTGCTAACTTACCTCCAAATAATTAGGTCTAAGAAACCGAAAGTTTTTTATAGATATTAAGCCAATCAGTTTTAAAGTAGTTATCAGCATGCTTCGGAATCCATAAATTAACCACTTCAATTAAAACTAACAACAATGATTTGACTTTTTTTTTTTTATCAGAGTAACCAATTTAACTATCAAGTTCATATGGACTGGCAGTTCGCTTGTGTGCATAGTAAATATTTTGCCTTCACGATTCCACCCGAAAACAATTTTATTTCGTTAAACATTTGCGATCAATAGCAAATGATCATTACTTGAATTTCAATTATTGATTGAATGAAACACTTTCGAATTTAATTGAATTCAAAAATTCTTTCAGTTGCAGGGAATGTGAAGAGGCTGCGGGATTCATACCTATGTCAGGTCAATTCAGTGCCTTACCACCTTGATCAAAAAGTTCCCGGAATCTATTCAGGAAATTTAAAATACACGAATATGCATCCAAATCGATATTGCCCCCTTCAAAGTACTCCCTATTCCCTGCAACGCACTTATGCAAGCGCTTGATCCGATCCTTGAAACATTTTTTATATTCGGTTTGCGGTATGGCCTCAGAGCCATCTTCGATTTTTCCATGATCTCATCTTGGGTGCTGAAACGCTTTCCGCCGAGCGGTTTCTTAAGTTGACCGAATAGGAAAAAGTGGCGGGGAGCCAAAGCAGGTGAATTTGGTGGTTGTTGAATGGTATTCGTTTCGTTATTAGCGAAATGCGTTATCGTGGTGCAAGATCCACGAGCTGTTAGCCCACAAATCCGGTCTTTTTTGTCGAATTGCTTCACGCAAACGTCTCATAACGCCCAAATAATACTCTTTGTTGACTGTTTTGCCTTGTGGAAGGAATTTATTATACACAACACCCTTATAATCCATGAAAACTGTGAGCATCGCCTTCTTTTTCGACTGAAAACGACGTGTTTTTTTCGGTCACGGCTCATTCGGTGCACGCCATTCACTCGCTGGATGTCTGGATTGCGTATCATACTCATAAATCCACGTCTCGTCTCCAGTAACGATCCGTTTGATGAATCTAAGGGCGAATTGGGTTGGATTCGCCCTTGGGTTTCATGTCTTTTGCGACGTCAACGCGGTCCCTTTTTTGCATGAAATTCAGGTCTTTCGGCACCAGCTTTGCAGCGACATGTCTGAGGCCCAAATCATTAACCAAAATGTCTCGAGTGGATGCAAAAGCTATGTCCAACTCCTCTGCCATCTCTCTAATGGTCAATTTGCGGTTTACGATCATCCATTCTTTGATTTTGTTGATGTTTTCTTCGGTTTTCGATTTCGATGGCCAGCCACTGCATTTATCATCGTTCACGGACTCACGGCCACTTCTGAAACGTTCGTGCCACTGATGAACGACTGTTTTCTTCAGAGTATCGTTGTCGAAACCGTTTTCTAACATTTTCAATATCGTCGCACTATTGAAACCGTTTTTAACGCAAAATTTTATACAAACTCGTTGTTGCGAATTCAATTCTTTTTTAAAAATGTACAAAATCGAAAACACGCACAATCGTAGATGTACTCAATACGGCGTCACTTTTACTAATGTCAAGCTATCAAGCTGAAAATAAAATGTCAACGATAGATGTGGCCACTTAAAAAAAAAGAGAACTCAAATCAGGTGACTGAGAGCGCCACACGGTGGTGACTCCGGGAACTTTTCGATCAAGATGGTATGGTAAACCACGCTCTTCGTTATGTTGTCCGGAGCGTAAATAAACAAAGAAGTAAGCTTTCCAACGCGCCTAGATGCTAGATATAATTGGTCATGCAAACAGCATGGAATTCGAGATTAAACCCATACACTTCCAAGGATTGGCCTTGAGATGTATTGATTGTCATGGTGAATGCAAGAAACATCGGAAGCATGTGAATGCGTTTCAACTCGAAAGAAATTTGTAAGTTTCAATGGAACTCTCGGAATTTGCACTTCCTCGCATTTCCTCGCACTTCCTCGAATTTTGCTTCAGCTGGAGCCTGGGCTTCCGGTTGATTGGGCATGGTTCTTTCAATGCATTCTTGCACGAAAGAAACTTTAGTGTGACTGAGGTGTGATTGTAGATCAGTCCGTGAGGACTGGTTACATGTTCTTCGTGAGTGTTCTTCTTATAAGACATTCCTGATTTGCGTACAATAGGCGTTTTGCGTTTCGATTCGGTGCTTGGTGGTGGTCAACGCAGAAGAGGACGCCCACATCTTCGTTGGAAAGATCAAGTGTTGTATAACCTAACTACGCTTGGTGTTTACAACTGGCGCCAGCAACCGCAAAACAGAATTGGCTGGCAAAATTTCTTATACGACGCCAAAACCGACCAACGGTTGTAAGCAGATATGTAAGTAAGTAAGGGTGTTTGACGTGCGAATAGAAATTTAGATTTAGGCAATGTGTTCGCGTCAATCGGTCAAATTGTGAATTGAATCAGTTTGCTTGTCAGGTGTTTGAGAAACGGCGTATCAGGCGGAATCAACCGGTCTGGAGCTGTAGTGGGCTTAACTGGTAGTATGTAGTTTGCTACAAAATCCGAGCAAAGATTTGTCCGACTGCTACGACGGGTAGTCGGCGGCCCCTCACTTAGGGCAGGCTGACTGAATTTTGAGGTCAGGTTCACTTAGGTCAGGCTGAATGTTGAGCTTGTTAACAACCGGATGGCGATGCCCATAAATTGTCAGATTTTAGATAGATCTCGTTTTACACCGATAATTGTGGATGGTGATAACACTAGTCGTTCATAAATGGTACTGTTCCAATAATAGTAACTATCCATACAGTGTATTTATAAATTTAAATATACATATTAAGTGTGGTGTGTATCCGGTATTCAAACTACTATAACGTGGCGTTGGTCGCGTCTAGAGTGATGGAGGTGATACACAGGAAATTAATTTTCTGGGTGGCATTTCGATGAAACTCCATTCATGTGTCAAGGAGCACCGTAGAAAAAAGACCATATGGCAGGTGACTGCGCTAAGCACCAGTAGAGTATCATCCATCCTCGACCTTAACTCCGCCTGGAATTATCCATAGCCTATCCAAAATTATGTAAAAGGTGGATGGTTGTAGGTATAGGGGAGTCCCAACCTCCTATACCTGTGTAAAAAGTAAAAAGGCCTACCTTGAGCCTTGTGTGTCCAGTTAAATTTTGGAGTAGGTGGGATATTGTATATAACAGTAGTAGTCTTATGCTTGCGAAGCATAATCTATAATCTATCAACACAATTTGCTAGCACGGGAATAGTCTCACTTGGATGAACCGCTAAATATCATTGACATCAGCTTTAGTAAAAAATAAGACAAAACTGTGCTAATATCTCACAAAAAAAGCAAAGAATGTAATATTCGTTGAATTTGCATTTCATTCCGAAACTGTGGGATATCAGAAGATACGTGGACGAAGAAACTATACATCAGCCCTTCGTGATGTATCGTGTTGGCTTTGATGGCTCAATGTTGCGAGCATGGGTGATGGTGGTCGCCGTGGAGTTGAGCTTGTTTAAAACCGTGTGGCAACGCCCATACATTGTCGAAGATTTTAAGTCGGTTTCGATTTCTATCAATAAATATGGATGGTGATAACACTAGCCATCCACAAATGTGTACTATGAGTATCGATGCTGTTATGTACGCTGTATTAAATATTTATTTATTAAGTATTGTAATTCATTCAATAGGGTGGTTGTCACACGTGGAATCAAGGAAGCGACACCCAGGTAGTGGTTTGAAAGAAGTTTGGATTACATGAACAACCAACATCCTGATAACAGTTTGAAGAGAGTTATTTGTGTCAATAACAACCTGAAAACAAATTTTCTCAGTGGCAATTCCTTGAACCTTCGACTCTCGTCATGAGGCACGTAGAAACCCACACGGTAGGTGACTACTTTAAAAACCCATGATAGATTTCAGTTCTCTTCGCTGAATTTGCCTTTGAATATACAGGGCGGACCATCTAGTTTCTTTTTAAAGCATGGGTAGTTTTGCCACTGACAGCTGTTTCCCGCTCAAAATCTTGACATAAAGTCAGTATCATGCCTCCGCGGAAAGAATCGAGTCGCTTTACGTTTGAACAACGTTGGGAAATATTGGAAGTGATTGGAAATATTGGACTTATTTCCGAAGTGAGTGCTGTGTAGCTCCAGTAGGGCGTTTTTTGAAAAGGGCATAAAATCATATTTTCTGACGAGGTGCATTTTCTTCTCGGCGGCTACGTTAACAAACAAAATCGCCGCATCTGGTTATTGTCCAGAAGCCGATGCATACACATAGAGTGACTGACAGTTTGATGCGGATTGCGGGGTGATGGAACTCCGCATGTTCTCACGGGCAGCCTGTCCAAAGCCAGGATAAAGGAGGATGGTCGCAGGGAACGGGTTCACCCTATCCTGTGTAAATGTAGAGGGACTACCCAGATCCTGGATATGGTCGCCTAATCTGTGGAATACGTGAACCATTTGACTTGATCAATGGTAGTGTATGCCCACGAGGGAATAGCAATGATCCTAAAAATTTGTTAGCACGGGGATAGTCGTTACTCTCGACAGACGTATTGTCACAAGTCTCCACTGATACATTTCGCGTTGGTCTCTGGTTTCTGGGATAGTCTTATAAGGTTGGTTAAAACGATGTAATCAAGGAGTGTCATATTGGGTACTCCGACTGTGAAAAGTTCATCTTAGTAGCCTTGGAGTACCAGTATTGAAACGGAGCAAATAGTGGTGCCCTTGTGTCACAAACAGTCAAGTGCGATGTGGTCTACTCTGTAGCTTGTCCAAGTAGTAGTGGCTTTTTCCTTCACAGTCAAGAGTGATGAATGCGGATGTATTGGTGTTGTGATAAGTGCGTGTCGAATCGAAGTAAAGCCCTTTTGCCCGGGGAGAGTATCGTTGGGCTGGCCCTTCGGAGAGTATCGTGCTGGCTGTGGTAGTTCAATGTCGCGAACAGGTCTGTGATCGGCATGGAGTTGCGCTAAACAACCGGGTGGCAATGCCCTACATTGTCAGACATTTTAGATGGGTCTCGATTTCCGCCAATAAATGTGGATGATGACCCAACTAATCATCAATAATTGGTACTGTTGCGTTCCAGCATTGGTGCTATCCATACAGTATACTTATTCATTTAAATATACACTTAAGTATGGTGTGCGACCGGTGTTGAAACTACTATGACAGGGCGTTGGTCGCATCTGGAGTCATGGAAGTGACGCCTAGGAGAGGTATGACGGACGTCGTATATTCATTATCATGGCACTGACGTCTTGGAGATTTATCTCCTAGGCATCAACTCCATGAACCTCGACCCCATTGCCATGTGGCAACGTAAAATTAGGCCTATACGGCAGGTGTCTGCGTTACTCAAAATGGAGTTTCCTTCTGTGTAGTGGTGGTATCATTGGACCATTTTTCTTCGAAAATGGGACTGGGAACAACGCTTCGGTCAACGGTGGGCGTTACAGAGTTATGTTAACCGACTTTTTTTGTACTGCAATTGAAGACATGAATTTGGATGACCTCTGGTTAATGTAGGATGGTGCGCCACGCCACACAGCCCATGTCAAAATCAATCTTTTGCGCACCAAATTTCCAAATCCTGTTATCAGCCTTATTGGCGATGTCAATTGCTGCGATTTGACCCCTTTGGACTTTTTTTTTGCGGAGAACCGTGAAGGATCGATGTTATGCCAATAATCCGGAAATGATTAAAGCACTTAAGGGTCAATATCATCCAAGCTATAGCCAGAAACCATGAATAATGTCATGAAAAATTGGAGTGAGAGAATGCGCTACTCCAAAGCCAGCCGAGGCAGCAACTTGAACGTCGTTGTGTTCCATAATTAATGGGAATGTTAGCTCTTACTAATTTAGCCATAATACATGGAAAAAATTTAATTTTGTTCATTTTATTGCATTTAAAAAAATAACTTGTATTTGGCCCTCCCTGTAGTTACTTCGACGACATTATTCTTGAGTTGCTTTACAACCAACCTTGCATGATGATAACAGATTCAACCTTTAGTCGTTAATTACATATGTGGTAGTAATCCTGTCGTATCCAGTGAATTCAGGAACTTCGTTGGATAATTGTGTGCGTCTTCCGGATTAGTTACACTATCAACTGATTTGAATGAACTTAATTGTCCAGCAATTGCATTTTGCTTTTTGAAATTCAAATCATCATCCTCCTTATTTTCAAAAAATCCTTATTGCAAAAATCACACGTTCACTTAACCACACTCGTGGTTTACATATTTCTTGGAGATGTTTGGGAACACATTTGTAGTGAGTTCCCTCTTTCGTTGTTGTGAAATGGGAGAAATTCGGCGGAAACGCTATAAGGAAGGTGGAAACGTCGACTGGTTCTTCTCCATTACTAATAGTCAACAATTTATTTGAGAAAATCTTGGCAGACGGATCGTTTTCCAACGCAACTCGCATATTCATCGTTAACAGTGGCGTCTTCAATAACGCTACAAATAGGAAAGCGTCGATTTCATCGGCTGTCTTTGGTCATGGAATGACAGAAAGCATTTGTCGAAAATCGACTGCATTTGGTTTTAAAGAAAATAGCTGCTTATGTGGTATGGAAACGAACTGAACTCGATTGCAGGTGAATTTCTACCAAGCACTGGCCTTTTTAAAAGTTGGGATTTTCTTATCTCAAAACAGGTAAAATGAATGAGTTTTTAATTTTTTTTTAAGAAGCGTTTACTCAGTTATCATATCCATTGTTATTTTACATAAAAAAATGTTGTACTTTGATATTTTTGCAATAAAAATATTAAGTTAATATTATGCTTTGTCACATTTAAATGTCTGACAACGATAAGATAATATTTTGCCTTTAGATTTAACTATTAAATGCTAAATATATAGAACTACTTCAAACTAACTTTCTTTTTTGGTATGTACATCAATGACCTGCCCGGTGTCTTATGTGCAATCTGTTCGTCTTTGGAACGTACTTCCTAATAGTTTGAAATGTTATAGCAACGCAGTGTTGTTAAAAAATCTATAAAAGATAAATCTGTTATAACTACTTTTTTACCAACTTCATAACTACTCCGTTTACAATGCTATGTTAAGACAAAGATATTGCTTTTTGAAACCACCGAATGTTAGACACGCTCCACTTTCAAGTGAATACCATTTGCAGCACCCATCGTAAAACTTTTCATTGACTTTTGAACGGGAATCTGCGTTTCGGGAGCAACGCTAAAGCGGAAATCCTTCAGCAGAGAGGCCAAGCCAAGAGACATTTGCATCTTGGCAAAACGCACGCCAATGCAATTGCGCGGTCCATCACCGAAAGGTAACCAGGTACAGGCTGGACGTTGTTTTATTTCATCCGGTGTAAAGCGTTCAGGTCTGAATTTCTCCGGTTCCGGATAGTATTCTGGATCGTGATGTAAGCCAATGACGGGTATCATCACCGTCATACCGGCCTCGATATAATACTTGGGATCGTCAGTCTCGTAACGCTTAAGGGCACGCCTTGAGAGATGACCCACGACTGGATGAACACGTAAAGTTTCTGGAATGAAAATATTAGTGAACATGTTGAAACAACAGTCCCTACAAGTTCAACCTACCCGAGTACACCATCTCGAGGTACTTCATTTCCTGTATGCACTCATAGCTGAACACCTGCTTGTGCTTGGCCAAAACTTCTCGTATCTCCTCTCTCAGCTTATCCTGAACATCCTGATTTTGCGCCAACTCATAGAGCACAAAACTCATCGTAGCCGATGAGGTGTCAAAACCGGCCAAAAAGAAAAAGAAAGCTTGTGCCGCTACCTCCGCAATGGTCAGCGCATCTTTGCCTTCACGATTCTTGAGCTCAATAAGTATTTCCATAAAATCGTTACGATGCACATTATTTTGCTCTCTGTAGGCAATCGTGTCACGCACGATACGCAAGTAGAAGTCGGATACATCCTGTGGTATGATGGCGAAGCCTAGTTTGCGCGCCAACTGGGTGTTGCTTTGTATAAAAATGTGAACCAGCCTGTTGTGCCTTAGTGTGGTTAAGAAACGCTTGCCGATCCTAATGAACTCGCATTGTGGGTCACGTAAACTGTTGCACTCGAGACCAAAGGCAACCGAACCTATTACATCGGTGGTCATGCGACTCATCAGATCGGTAACTTCCACAACGCTGCCATTTACAGCATCGACTTGCTCTGTAAAGACCAGCGATAGCTCCTTGGCGACATTTGACACCGTCTCGAACATATACTTCATTTTGCCCGATGTAAATGTGGGCGTCATCTTGTTGCGCATAATGCGCCATATTTCACCGTCCATGAAGAAGAGATTTGCAGTAAGCGGATCATCCTTCTCGTTGAAGAAGAAGCCACGATCAGCAAAATTATTGAAATCTTTGATGAGAATATTCTTAATCAGTTGTTGATCCAAAGCAATCACTAGCTTTCCGGTTAAATAGTAGAAGCCGGCAAATAGACCGCTACCCTTGAACTTTTTGTAAATATCCGTATAAACTAAGGAGATATGTTTCGTTTTGACCCTTGTCACATTACCAAAAGGAAAGACTGGCTCATTGTGCGGTATACCACGTCGCTTCCAATAACCAAATTGATATTTAAGATAGCCCAGCAGCAAGGTCACCACCACTAAAAAGAACCACAAATAAACTAGCATGGTTTAAATTTTAAACTATTCGCTTCGGCAGACTAGCAACGTTTAATAGTTTATCGCATGTAGGGAGGGCTTTTTAAATATTCAAAAGCTTCTTCTCATTTGCTCCATGTCAGAATAACTAGGTAGCTGACTCGCGGCTAAGAGCCAAGAGTCAGCATTGTTCAAAAAAAAATTGAACAACGAACGGGAGAGGATTTTCAGACGCGAGACTTCTTTCTTTATTCAGACATGGTTTGCTTTTCAAAAAACAAGATAATCCTTCAAAACGAAAGCTTACTCGTACAAAATAATCGCTTTGATAACACACACAAAGTGTGAAAATTGAGGGGATTTTTTTTAAGATATAAGTCTGTGCAAAACATTAGCGAAGAATATCAAAAAAGAAATATCATTGACTAAACGTAATACTTAATATTGTTCATATCTTAAAAATATAAGATAAGATTATTAAAATATCTCTAAAATTTTAGTTCATGAGTGTTATTTCAAGTTAAAGTCTCTGAACAATTTCATATCTTAATCAAAAATTTAATTTTTCTTAACACGTCTATACCGTATGAGAAAGATGCCAGTCAACATTTTGATTATCTATTTGGCATTTTGCCTGGTTTTGATCTTCCAACATTCCTTGAGTAGATTGTTATGGTATTATTTTGGAGAAGTATTATTTGGGATTGAGTTAATCTCCAGCTCTACGACACTCTTTCCTTAGTTTATTCAGTAAACATTGAAATTTCCATCATGTAAAGACCATGCAAGGGGAGTAGTGAGTCCGCAGATTGGAGATTGGCGAAGCTTGAAAATGATCCTGTTTTTTATCATAAAGATCATATTTTCGGATAAGGCTCATTTCTGGCTAAATGAGTATGTAAACAAATATAATTGCCGAATTTGGTGTGATTACATTCGTAACGAATCACAGTTTGGTTCGGATTGCATTCAGCAAGCATCGGTCCTTATTATTTCAAAAAGAAGGCCGAAGTCAACGGGAAGGCGCCCATTTTCAGTTCGACCAAAATTGTTTTAAAGCGTTCAGTCGGGGGACATTTAAACTTGGATTAGGGCTTTATTTCGTCTGTGCCAATCAGTTTTGGAAAAATAGGGTTTTCCACTAGAAGTCTAAAAGGATTGAGGTGGCAAATTTACTTTCCTTAAATGTCCTATTCGTAGAGAGATAAGACGTTGTTAATACTAGGGCATGGTGAAAAGTTCCAGAAAAATTAATCACATGGCGACACAGATTGAAATTCCAATTAATTGAAATGTGAACACCTGCCGTAGGCTTAATTTTACGTTGCTCCATGACAATGGGGTCGAGGTTCATGGAATCGATGTCCAGCAGACAAATCTTCAGGACGTTAGTACCATGCTTACACAAAAGCAACGTCCATCCGATCTCTCCTGGGCGTCACTTCCATGACTACAGACGCGACCAACGTCTTGTCATAGTAGTTCTAACACTAGTTACACACCATACTGAAGTGTATAAATTAACAACTATACTGTATGAATAACAACCAATGCTGGAACGCAACAGTAGCAATTATGGATGATTCGTTAGGTCACCATCCCCATTTATTGGTAGAAATCGATACCCGATCTAACATTTCTGACAATTTATGGTCATTTCCACCCGGTTGATTAAGCTCAACTCCACGCCGACCTCACAGACCTGTTCGCGACATTGAACTATCACAGCCAGCACGATACTCTCCGAAGCCATCCCTGCGATATTCTCCCCGGGCAAAAGGGATTTACCTCGACACGCATCAACTCACACCGTCACACCTGTATTCATCGTTCATGACTGTGATGGTAAAAGCCACCACTATTGGACGTGCTACAGCGTAGACCACACACTTCTGACTGTGCGTGACACATGGTCACCACTTCTTTGCATCTTTGCAAACTAGCATTCCGAGGCTACTAAGATATACATTTCACCTCGCAGTACCCAATGCTGACACCTCATGTAAGCCAAGATATACACCAATTTTTCATGCTAATGTGGCGGTGAAAATTGTGATAGTTCGTCTGTCAAAGGTTAAGACTATCCCCGTGCTAACAAATTTTAACTATCATTGCTATTCCTTCGTAGGAATACGCTACCGTTGATCAAGTCAAATGATCCACCTACTCCCCAGATTGGGCGACCAACTCCAGGATCTGCGAAGTCCCTCTACATTTACACAGGATAGGGCGAACCCGTTGCTTGCGACCATCCTCTTTTATCCTGTCTTTGGACAGGCTGCTTGTGAGAACAGGCGGAGTTAGATGGCGACACAATTCCAAATTTTTTGTTTTAATAGAAAGCATTTATATCGTGCAAAATATCGAGTGAGGAGAGCGCCTTGAGACCACAGCATTAGAAATTCACACCAAAAATTTATCGTCCACGGTAATCTTGGTAATGCTAGTCATCAAGACTGATGTCGCCCGAGACGGTTTGATGAGAACATTGATGCTGTACAGACCTGCGTTGAGAGATCACCGTCAACATCTAGTCGTTGCCGTTCGGGTGCCAGTGGGGCATCACTCACACTTCTCTCCGTCGCATAATTTGTGCTGATTTAAAGTTATTTCCGTACGAAATTCAATCAACCCAACGAATTTTAGCGATCGACAATCTACGTCGCTTGGATTATGCGAATTTCGTGGTGAGCATGGCTCAAACCGGCAATGATTTTCGCTAAAAAATTATGATGAGTGATGAGGCTAATTTGTCTTTGAATGGAGTCGTGAATTAACAAAATTGCTGGTTCTACGCCAAAGAAAATCCTTAATTAATTCACGAGCAACCTATCCACGACCAACGAGTGACCGTTTGGGCTGGGATTTGTGCGGAAATGATCATTGGACCGTTCTTCTTCGAAGATGATGTTGGAGCAGTCGTAACCGTCAATGGATATGATAACAAATTTTTTAATGCTAATTCTGACTGATTTTTAGTTTCAACAGGACGGCGTTACAGCTCACACAGTCCAAGTCACGATCACTTTATTGCGTCCTTTGTTCCCCGGTCGCCTAACATCGAAAAATGGGGACTGGCCTCTACGATCGCCAGACTTAGCCCCTCCAGACTTCTTCCGGTGGGCTTATTTGGAATCCAAAGTTTATATCAACAAGCCCAGGACCCTAGAAGCCTTCAAAGACAATATTCGACAAGAAATGGACGCTTGGAATTATATATAAGAAATATTATTAAATATTGTCAAAAATACTCACTCAAACATTTATGAGCAGCGTAAGGCTACGAAGGGGAGAACTCCCATACATCAACCATAATTATAGTTGATGTATGGGACCCCTTACATACTCCACACCTTAAAAGAAACATCAGATCTGGGTGGCGCTGGAATATTTCCTATAGAACTTTATGAAATTAAAATGTTTGACATATCTCATCTTTATTTGACAGTGTGTATATTTATTCTGGGCTGGGTTATACAATGTTTTATACATTGATACATTTAAAAACATGTTTCTTACCAAGAGGATTTAGCCTCTTTGTTTATTTTTTGGATAAGATACGTTGAGCAGGAAACAGTTATTTGTTTTGTAACAAAAATTAAACTCATTGGTCTAAATGTGTGCCTCCAAACGCTCCACTCCCAAGAAAATATTGCTCTTTGGCACCAAAAAAGGACACTGCAAGTAATAGTCCAACGTCTTTGGTGACTCTGAGACAAGAGAAAATCGAAAATGTCGTAGTAGAGACACTAAACCGATACGTATTTGCATTTTTCCCAGACTCAAGCCAATGCAGTTTCGTGGACCTTCTCCGAATGGTAACCAGGACATGGAATGACGTTGTTTGATGGCATCAGCACTAAAGCGTTCAGGTTGAAATGCATATGGTTGCGGATATATATGCGGATCATGATGTATAGCATCGATGGGTATAAGGATGAGAGAACCTTTGTCTATGTGATATTTGGCATTGGAAGTTTGATAGCTTTGCGAAGCCTTGCGTTGCAATTGTGGTATGATGGTGTGAAGACGCAAAGTTTCTACAAATAAGAGAAGGGAACAAATTAAAAAGCGCATATAGAAAAAAAAAAAAATTAACACCTCCCCATCTACCTTTACACATTCCACACTCACCCATAATAATCTGCTCTAAAAATGGCATCTGCTGCGAACAATCATAGCTATACTCGTTGTCAAATCTTTCTAAGGTCTCTTGAATTTCCGCTCGCACGCGTTCTTGAATCTCGGGTGCTCTAGCCAGCTCATAGAGCGCCAAAGTCATTGTCGTCGCCGAAGTTTCAAAGCCCGCAAAAAAGAATAGAAAAGCATTGCCAACAACCTCGTCCAAATTCAAAGCTCCCGATTGCTTCAATTGTAACAACATCTGCATCAAGTCGTTGCTCTGCAATTGTGTTCGCTCTCTATGCGCGAGAGTTTCACGTACAATACGAAAATAGAACTCACTCGTTACATCGGGTATTTGACGCAGACGCAAGGCACGCGCAAGATTAGGAAAAGCATAGATCAAGCCATCAATCCAACGAGGATTACGTGGATTGTCGAAGAGATTTTGATTTCGCGCGCGAAACTCGGTTCCGGGATCACGTAATGAATTGCATTCGAGTCCAAAAATACACGTTCCCGTAACATCAGTAGTAAAACGATCGTAGATGTCTTTAAATTCAAGCACAATAGCTGAATTTTCAGCCAGCTGCTCATCTATGACCTGCACCAGTCTATCGCCAATTGCGACAATGTTGGGAAACATAGACTTTAATTTCGCAATGCTGAAGTTGGGTGAAAATTTTTGCCGCAACTGACGCCACTGTGGCACTGGCAATGAAAAGATATTCGCTGTCATAGGATCATCTCGTTCGTTATAGAAAATACCACGTTCACCGAAGTTGTGAAACTCTTTAATCAACACTTGACGCACCAAATCTAGGTCAAGCACCAGCACCACTGGCTGACAAAGCATATAGAAACCGGCAAAGAGCGGTGCTTCTTGCTGCGTTTCCTTGAACTTGGCATAGCTCTCTCGAAAAAAGTCAGCAAAATGTTTGCGCTCCATGACGCCGCGTAGATTGCCATAAAACAAGTCTGGCTTGTCGTGCGGTATGCCGCGTCTCTGCCAATAGCTTAAACGATGACGAAGCAGTAAGAAGCCGATTGCTAGAAGCAGGGCGAGTGCGGTAAAGAGCAGCTGTAACGCGACGTAAAGCATGCTCACTTCTTGCTTTTTGTTTATAAACTGAATGCACTTCGGAGAGACGCATAGTGTCAATAAACTGAGAGGTGATTCACTTAGTTCTCATCGCTTGCTTATTCACTTATCAATGTGGATTAATAAAGCTTTTTTATAATATATTAGAAATAAGCGTAAAAGTATAGTTGGAGCAGCGTGTAAATCTCTCAATAAAAAATACAGTATCAATCAATCAAATAAAGCAAAATAAATCCACTTTTGGATTTTGATTTTTATATTCATATAATTTTAAAATTAATTATTTTTGTATTTTTCGGGCTTTAGGTCTTGTCCAAGACCTCCATTTGTTCTTAGTGTGTTCAAATCTTTATTCTATTCCTTGTCCCATTTCTTATCCTTATACTTTTCCCAATTTTGTCGCAAATATTGTTTTAGATATGACTCAATCTTTGTCATTACCCCTGTCTCGATCCTTGTCGAAGTCATCGTTCCAATTCTTGTCCTTATCCTTGTCTTATTACATAGGTACTCTAATCTTTGTCCAAATTTTTGTCCTACTCTTTACCCTATTCCCTGATACTAATCTTTATCCAAATCTTTGCTCTCATCCTTTGTCTACACTAAGGGAACGCATATTAACATTATCCACGCCTGAGTATAAATTTTATTTAAATATTTACGTGGATAAATCAAATATTTTTCTTACAACTCGTTTTTTTCCGTATTTAAATTTTATTTATACCACACACCTACACACATATTCCATACAGCTGAAATAGCCGACAAGCAGCAACAGAATCGCACTCTGTTCCTGCAGTTTATTTCTTGCAGTTGCAGGTTTCTTATAGTTCTCGTTTAGTTTTTGTTGCAAGGGTAATATAGCCTGGATGTTTCACTAAGATGATTTGTGAGTGCGATGGGTGGTCGCTTGATGAAAAGATGTAGGGTAGAGTGACAACTCGATATTTTCTGACGAATGTATTGCACCGGTTGTCATTTACCTGCATATTTTGCTTCTTATTTTCTATCTAACTTTTTCTTTCTCTAGTTTATACTATTTTTGACATAACATGCCATAATATTGCACCAACTAAATATTAAATATTTAAAAGATATTTTAAATATATTCGTGCATAATTTTAATATATTTTTTATTAATTCTGTTTAAATATTTAAATATTTTATTTAATTAAAAAGTATTTAAATAAATTTTAAATATTTACGTAGTCGATTTATGCAAATGCATTATTGGTGCAAAATTGACTCGCTTTTTGGATAAATTTAAAAAGTTTTTGGATAAATTTAATATTTGTTTCTCTTAGTGAACTCATTGCCTTAATGCTAAGGCAAATCTATGTCCTAATACTTGTCCTTATTTTAAATTTAATTTTTAATTTTAATTTTTTGCATTTCCTATTGCATTTGTAGCATTCAGGTTACTTTAAGGGGTTCCCTAAGAGGTTTTTTGAGCCAATTTTTTTTTTTTTTTATCATGTGACAGAAAACCTCAGCTTTACTGTCTTTCTGCCAATAGTTATTTAGTAATAGTTCCATGCAAAGTTTTTTATTGCTGCTGTATGTTGTCGTTGCTTCAAGCGCCTTAATGACTCCCTGCCACAATATTGCATTTTACGTTACCTGACTTTTTTTTTTAAATGCGATAAACAAAGAGAGAGAGAGAGAGATAGAGCGAGAGAGACAGAGAGAAATAGAGAGAAGGAGAGAGGGAAAGAGAGAGAGAAAGCAACAACAATATTTGTTTGTATAAGAAAGGCAGAGAGATTCAAACTACAGTCATGGGTATGAAAATGCATACTTTTATTTTAATATGCAATAATAAGATAATGTATTTAATTTTTTTTTTATTTTTTTTTATTTTTTGACACATCTGTGGCATTGTACCTGTTCGTATGATACAAGTTTAATTTCCTTTTCTTTTATTATAAATTTTAAAAAAGTGCAGGACAACATTCAATGTTTGTATATTAATGTATAACGTTATATAAGTACATAAGGGGGAATAATTACATGTAGATAGATAGATATACATATTATCGTAAGAATAGTTGTAAAAGTTAAAAAATTAATAAATCTACACTAAGGGAAAATAATATTAAATTTATCCAAAAACTTTTTTAATTTATCCAAAAAGCGAGTCATTTTTGCACTAATAACGCATATACTTAAATCGACTACGTAAATATTTAAAATTTATTTAAATACATAAAATATTTAAATATTAAAACAGAATTAATAAAGAATATATTAAAATTATGCACGAATATATTTAAATATCTTTCAAATATTTACTATTTGAAAATACAATTATCGCATTTAAGGAAAATTTATATAAAAATATTGAAATTGAAAATCAATTTATTTGAATATTTACCATAAGCTGCGTCCATATCAAACGCCATTTAGTGGTATATTTTATTTTCTCTTTGTGAAAATATGATTTGTGAGTCCGGTGGTGAGTGCGATGCATGATGTAATCATGTAGAGAAGAGTTACATTCTTGAGAAAATTCCGAGTTGTCACTCCACCTTACATGAATTCATCATGCATCGCACTCACCACCGCACTCACAAATCATATTTGCCAAATATCCATGATATATTACCCTTGAAACATTAACTAAATGAGAACTATAAGACCTGCAACTGCTGGCTCGAAGAAACTCAACGCACAGGAACAGAGTGCGATGCTGCTGCTGCTTGGCGGCTGCTTGGCAGCTGTATGGAATATGTGTGTCAGTGTGTGGCACAAATTAAATTTAAATAAGGGAAAAAACGAGTTGTGAGGAAAATATTTGATCTATCCACATAAATATTTAAATGAAATATATACTCAGGCGTCAATAATGTTAATATGCGTTATTTCCCTTAGTGTAGTTAAAAAAATATTTTTCTAGCATTTTGAAGACGACAAAATGTTCTCTAATTTTGTCCTTGGGTGCATTTCAATCAAATCAGAAATAAAAAAGTTACAGTGATTTTTCTTTTACTCCATTGAGATAGACACAATCGTTAAAATATAACTTTTCTGACGATTGACGAAATGCAAAGCTCAAACAGTAAAGAAAATCCGAGTGAAACAAAAAACCTGCAGAAAAAACCGTCTGCTTAGACTCCAATAAAAAACAAATATAAACATGCCTTCACGACAACTTTGTTGATTAGATTTTGTATTTTGAGAGTCTATCAACAAATTCTAGCAACATAAGTTTATGGCAAGACCTGGGGCCGAATCGCCGCATCCGTGACGTAACGGCTTTCGTATGAGATAAAATTAATCGTATGAGAATCTCATGAGATTAATTTCGTATCTCATGAGATTCTCATACGATAAATTTTTTCTCATACGAAAGCCGTTACGTTTACGGATGCGGCGATTCGGCCCCTGCTTTTTACCTCGCCATGGCAATGTTTTTGGCAGTGTCCATCTTTGCATCAGCAACGTTGTTCAATATTGAAGTGGCGATTCAGATGCAAGGTCTATAGAATCTATTGTCTCTGACTCAAACCTTGGTCACTGCAAAATATCCACAAACAATCCCCCCATCCCCCCTTTGGTTACGGGCCTAGTGTGTCAATGAACCGAATATTGGATGGATTTTAGTTGCATGAGCACATACATTTTTCGAAGGGAATATTTCTTCGAAAGCTTCTGTGATAGTTTTCTGACTACTTGTTTTAAAAAACAAGCATTCAAGAAAGATTAACCTTCCTTTAATTCATTAAAAGGATTAAATATCATTCAAAATAGGATAAGGGTGTCCACAGGTGGTCAGAGGGGGGCACTGGACCCCCTGGGCTGGACAAATTTTATATATTTTTATTTCCTATGTGTATATGTTACATTTTCAAATCATCATTTTCATATAAGTGCACACCAATGCATACCTTTTCTCCCTCTTAAAAAATTCATGCGGAAGCCTATGAAAGTGGAAATACATATTCACAGTATTCAATAAAAAGAACTCCTCATAATTTCGTCTGAAATGTTGTCTCTGCCTTTGCATATGTAGAATAACGAGGGTTGCTATTTATATATCTGGCCTGAGTAATAATGAAAAAGAAAAATAAAAAATAGTAGGTATTTATGATCGAAATTGGTTCTATGATTTTTCAAAATATTCTCCACTTTTGCATGCGTTTGAACCATTTTTGGAAGCACTTTTTCCACTTCTATTAAGGTAACTCAAAAAGAAATATTTTTAATGCTTTTTCGGGTGTCGAAAATCCTAGATCCAAGTATTATTTTTTTTTTATTTTATTTGTAAACTAAAAAAAAACTCATTGGGTGCCAAATCAGGGCTGTACGGCGACCAGTGTAAGATTGAGCTCCCTGGATAATCAAAATTCTGTAACTTTTGAAAGGATGAAGATATTTTCGTTCGGTTAATTTTTCGTTTTGTTGGATATTGATATGGCTTTCAAAATATAAAGAAAAATGTTAAATTTTAATTTTTGTAATTTTAAACTTTAAGCTCCTTCGTTAGCTTTGCGCAGTGTACATACAGTCAGGCTCGCTTTTTTCATCTCTGAACGTAACTAGAACTTCATCGAGAAGCTCTACATATTTCAAGGCATTCATTTTTGTAGAAATGAAACATATCGGAGTCCTTCCATTGTATCCCATAGCAGCCCAAATTATCACCGATCCACCACCAAATTTTCTTCACATCCGCTCCTGCTTTTTTGTACGCTTATTATGTCTGTACTTTTGCCAACCATCGGGACCATCAAGATTGAACTTCTTTTCATGGAAAAAATTACTTTTTTCCACTCTTCGTCCCAGAACTGATGTTTACGCATGTTAATGACTCTCTGTTAAACTTGGTGCGTTTGACATACTCAAGGTTTCTATCAAAGTTTCTTTTAAAATCTGCTGCACACGCCTTAAAAATTTCTGCAGAACTATTCGATTTGTTAACAGCCAGGCGCTTGACTTCCCGGATATCCCTTGGGGAAAGTACGGACTTCCTGCCGGTTTTTTTCTTTTCTCCATACTTTTTCGGTAACTTCAAAAAGTTTAGCACCACATTTTTACTCCTGTAAATTTTAAGTCCAAAATTCCACAATGTCATTCCAGATTCATGATACGCCAACATTTTTTCACGTTCTCCTTCAATTAACTCTTTTCCGCGATCCATTTCAATATTATTGCTAGTAAATCAAAATATTAATTAACTTAAATAAGCATAAATATTAGTATTAAACCATAAACTTTTGAATACCTTTACAATATTTTGTATTTTATGTATAAAAAAAAAATGTTCTTTCCTTGAATTCCTTTTTTTCAATACATCCCAATATCCAAAAATTCCTCAATCACTCGGTGTCTTACATGACGATCTTGCTTTATCAGTTCACACACGGTTTTGATGTTTTCTGCCACAACCAGGCGCGGATCCAGGGGGGGTTTTGGAGGTTCAAACCCCCTCCCCCCCGAAATTCTAAAAGAACCTGTATTTAAATGTGATGTACTGATGTTTATTATGTGGGCTAAGAGTACCAAAAAGAAAAAAAATTGGTTTTTTATAATTTACTTTAAATATTCACACCCCTATGCTGTAAACGTTTGTAGCTGTTTCTACACGTATTGCTAAAATACTGAATTCTGTTCCAGTTTTTGTTTGTTTTTGCGATATTGCGCCTGTAGCTGTAAACAGTCACACATACAATCTTAACCTGAAATCACAAAAACACCGCATTTTTTGGATAAAATATATCCAAACACCGCACAGTCTTAATTTAAAAACCCACAGTTTCGATAGTATCGGAAGTGTAGACTTAAAATTCCTTTTTATACAGTAATGGAGAAAAATTCCGGCTTTTGTAGTTTGACGTAAAATTCCTTTTTATACAGTAATGGAGAAAAATTCCGGTTTTTGTAGTTTTTATTTATTTTGATGTTGGTTTTATGTTGGCCTTTAAGATTTGTATTCGAGTCAAATAAACAGAGAAATAACTTTTATTATTATAATTATCTTCACCGCAGCGTCAGCTTGTGGTATTTAACACAAAAAATAATCCTGAGCACCACACAATCATATGGAGTGAATATGGAGTGAAATGTGGATGGCTATTTTTTTCTTAGCAAAGTTTTTTCCAATAAGTGGAATAATTTTTTCACATATTGCAGCAAAACACAAATTATAACCTTCTTTTGAAAAACCAGAGGCTCGAAATAGATTTTAGACTAACGGTTTCTCCCTAAGCCTACGATTTTTTGAAAAAAACATTATCCCGCTCTAATGTATATAAAGGGTGGTTAAATTTTAAGGGCCGATGTTGAATATAAACCACACCTAAATGTCAACTTTTTTTCTGCATTTCATTTGACATTTCTCAATTTCAGACTAACTCAATTTGAACCGTTAAAGTTATTCAGGCTTATTATGAAAATGAGCTTTCAAATCAAAATGCATATCGAGCACTTCGTGATTTTTTCGGTCAATTTAATCGTCCAAATATGCGTACAATCGGAAAAATCGTGCAAAAATTTGAACAAACCAGGTCTGTAGGAGATGTGAAAACACCAGTGCATGCTCGTTCTGCAGAAAATATTGCTATAAATATAAATATAGTGTGGCTGAAGAGCCGTCCACCTCAACTCGTCGTCGTGTCCAACAATTGCACCTCTCACGTTCGTCGTTGATGAACATTAAAGACTTGCATTTACACGGTCAGAATGGTGGCAAGAAATGGCAACAGTGGATGATCAATTTTCGAAGAAAATTATCTTCAGTGATGAAGCACATTTTCACCTCAGTGGATTCGTCAATAAGCAGAATTACCACATTTGGGCGAATGATAATCCAAGAGTAATTGTCGAAAAACCAATGCACCCACAAAGAGTGACTGTTTGGTGCGGTTTATGGGCTGGCGGCATCATCGGGCCGTATTTTTTTCCAAAATGAGGCTGGTCAGGCAGTTACTGTGAATGGTGTTCGGTAGCGTGAGATGATGACGAATTTTTCATGGCCCGAATTGGAAGATATGGATGTGGACGATATGTGGTTTCAACAGATCGGTGCCACTTGCCACACAGCTAACGAAACAATGGCTCTTTTGCGCGACAAATTCAATGGCCGCGTTATTTCACGTGGTGGCGATGTCATTTGGCCACCAATCATGTGATTTGACACCGTTGGACATCTTTCTTTGGGGTTATTTGAAAGAAAAGGTGTACGTCGATAAGCCAGCAACAATTCAAAAGCTAAAGGATGAGATAATTCGGCGGCGGGGTGCAATAAGGCCAACGGCAATAAGGCCGAATTCGGCTTTATTTCGCTTTAAGTGGAAATAAGGGCGAATTTGCGGATTCGGTCTCAAATGGTTTAGGAGATAAAAATCGTGAAAGTTTGAAAAATGGACATTTTTTGGAATAATTGCACTCTAGGTACACGCTCCTTTTTTTTTTTTGTTTTTTAAATGTGTATGGAACTTCTAAATCTAATGCTGCAAAAAAAAAAAAATAGGTAGGTCTCAAATGGTTTAGGAGATAAAATCGTGAAAGTCTGAAAAATTTACATATTTTTTTATTGAGAAGACTAGGATATCTTATTCTAATAATAGAAATATATATCCGTTTAAAGCGAAAAATATGATCGTTTAAATGCTAAAGAACATACATCTTTTTGTAAGTGGTCGAGAAAAATATGTAAAGTTAATAAAAGTTATGAATGAAAATTTATAAAATATGCGCGATTTTTACTAAAATTTTTAATGAAGCTTTAATTTTATAAAGAATGAGCGCCGCAGGTTTATAATATGAGCGTCGCAGGCAAAAAATTTTTATTAAAAATCGCCGAGGCGCTCATTCCTAATAATATTAAAACTTCTTCACCTTCACTATTGAACTACTACTAATAAATTTTTCGCGTTGATACGAAAACAAGCACATTGAGGTTGACAATGGCAACTGTTCTCTTGCAAATTGAGTACCTACGTTGAGTCCAGTAACTTTTCAAACAACAGACTACATGGTGCGTACTTTTTATTAAAAATAATTAAAAAAAATAATCCTTAGTTTGCAAAAATTATTTTTCGGCCTTATTACCATTTTGCTAAATTTTTTTTAGGCTTTATTTCCTTTTCAAATGGAAATAAAACCGAATTCACAATTTCGGCCTTATTTCTCTTTGAAAAGGAAATAAAGCCAATTCGGCCTTATTGCCGTTGGCCTTATTGCACCCCGCCAATTCGGCACATTAACGGCATAGAACCCCACTTATGCCTCGGCGTCATCGACAATTTGGACCATAGGATGGAGGTGTGCCGCCGAGGTCGCGGCGGCCATTTAGCCGGTATTTTGTTCCATGCATAATTGAACCATACCAATATTATCATAATAAAAAGAAACGACAATAATTTCCTTAATAGTTTGTGTTTTATTCAAAATCAATATCGGCCTTTAAAATTTAACTACCCTTTATATATATAACGTACATAAATATTTTTGAAACCCCCCCCCGAAATATATTCCTCGAACCGCCCCTGGCCACAGCTATCGATTTCGGATGACCTTTACGGAATTCGTCCTGGAGCGAACGTCAGCCATGATTGAATTCGTTATTCCAGTTTCTTACAGTGCTGTAGGGTGGCGCTTTATCGCCGTATAAAGAATTAAGTTCATCGATGCATTCTTGTCTTGAGAATCCACGTCGCAGGTTATAAAAAATAATCACACAAAAATGTTCACGAGTTAGTTCGATGTTTTTGTCTGATATTAATTTTTCAAGTGACTTTAAACAACACAAATCGCGCTCATATAACAAAATCTTCTGAAGAAGGTTGTGTTCAACAATGTCAAGTTTTGAATGGAAATAACAGATGATAAGTGTTGCCACTGACTGTTGACAAGGCCAGAAATATAAGTAACAACTCTCATAAGCATCTTCTTGGAACTGTCTGTCAAAGTTGTAATCTTCTATTGGGCCTTTCAGGCCACATAGTTCTTAACCCAAAATGACCAGGTCATTAGTTGGTAGGTCAATTTGGTTTAGATAAGCATGTTGTTTGCAAAAATGTACAAATTCCGTTACTTAAAAAAAGTTGTCACAGTTACTTTTTATATTTCCATTTATTTTTTTTTTTTGTCTTGGCTATAAAATGAAAAACTTTTTCGAACTTAAGTGTTCATTAAAAATAAAGCTGCAAAGCTTAATAACTTTTTGGGAGTTATACAGAACTAAACCAAAATATCCATAGTAAAAAAAAAAGTCGAAATTGCTCTTGGCAGCTGGCCAAACTCGCTTAACCTTGAATTGCTGTTGGGTTGAAAAATTTAAATAATAACTAAAAACATTTTCGCATCAATTGAATTTAAATTGATTTCTATCAGCAACGAAATAGATCCAAGCCTTTTTTCCATGTTGCAACAAAAACACGCCGCCTACATTTCATTGTTACCTCAAAATATAAGCGAGAAAAATGAAATCAATTGAATTACTGATTGAAATGTATGATAAAACAACATTTGGCAGGCAATCTATTGGACGATTGAAATTTTTTAAGGGTTATTTGTCATGGAGTTGATGCAATTTTCTGCTGGTTGAACGGTGCAAAAATGTATACTACACACATACATACGAGTACATATATATTCCAAGGTATGCAAATACATAATTTTTCTGCGCTTGACTGATTTTTGTGACACCTTGGCAACTTATGGTATATGTCAAACACACACGCACACACACATACACATGTATACACCCACATTTTAAATACAAAGATAAACACTCGTTCATTTATTGTAAACAGGTCGTGGTGCCTCATAAGCGGCTTATCTCTGGCAAAGTTCAATTGATATGCTAACCAGCTTGAGCTCCAGTTCAAAATTTATGCAAATCATAATGTTTTTTCTTTCCAAACGCTCCAGGATTGTGTATCAAGATTTTCAGGGTAAATATTAGAAATTTTTGGGAATTTGCATAAGTTGCATGCGATGCTTTGTTGGGAGTTGTTTTTTTTTTATTTTGCTCAGTTTTGATGAGGTGTGAGGAAGGTTGCTGTGATGCATGGAATTTGTTATTAGTTCAGGTAAGATAGGTTTAAGAATTTATGTTAAGCCGTAATTTTGTGTCGGATACGAGTACCAAGAAGGTATAATCTGGCGACGTATTAATAGTATAGTGAAAAGAGTAAATATTTTGATGAATTATAACATTAGATATGTTCTAAGAATAAGTTGTCTCATTCTTGAAAAATTCAGGTGGAACATTTCTATCATTAAAGCTTATGATTCGAAATTTCAAGTTATTCCGAAATATTGACAAGATATTATCTATATCTATATATCTATATCTATATCTATATCTATCTATATCTATATATATATCTTCTATATCTATGCCTATATCTATATCTATCTATATCTATACTCTATACTATTATATAAAATAAAAGTGAAAATTTTTTGTTGCCGTAAAACTCCAAAAGTACTGGTCCAATTTTTATGAAATAATTTTTGAAATATCACATTTGTGCTACAAAAGGATCATTGGGTATTTTCTTTACGAAATTTCAATAATAAGTATCTTTAATTAAAGTGTTAAGTTTTTTTAAAAATCATCCAGAATGCCATGCATTGTTTGATCGTTAGCTTTTCATGCGTTTGTGCTGCGAGAGCTTCAATAAACTGCATGTTGCGCTCTACTATACTCTTTTTGTTCTCAGCAAGCACAACACAACAAAACAAACAAACAAATACATATACATACATGCTTTGCTGCGCTTAAAGCTAATTGGACCGAAGTACATTCTAATATGTTCCAATTAGTTTTGATGTGGTGAATTAATTTAACACAGTTTTGTTAAAAGGGGATTCACCTTTAGCATTTTGAGGATTTTTTTGATGAGAATCAATGAGAATCAATCAATCCGACTTGATGTATGTACGTATGTATGTATGTACGTATGTTTATTTGTTTCGCTGCATGCAACTTTTCTACACATGTTTTGACGGTGGTTTTCCTGTAATTTATAAATGAACAAAAGGAACAAACGGCTGACTTTTTACTTTATAGAATTTACATTGTGTGATTCAATAAGTTTTTTCATAAATCGGCGGTGTGGCCCGATTCTCTATACAGAATAGCTATGGAAGCTGAAATCACAGGACATTGAAACTCATAATGGAATTGTCACCTGGGAGTGATGTTCTGCTACTGGGAAACTGTAACAGGCAGTGGAACATGAGCGTGGTGTCAGACTAAGGGACTAATAAAAGTTTTGAATTTACTTATTATTTCCAATATAATTGCTGGGTGCAGCAACGCACGCTGGGTATCGATAGTTCTAATATAAAAATTAAAAAATGTTATTTACTTAAAATTAAGTACATAATTTATATAACGGTTGTATCAACATGAAGTGTAGGGTTTGTGTTTTGTATAAAACAAGCAATTGATTATATGCCTCTTACATTTTTATTGGATTATAAAGTAGACACGTGGAGATTATGAATGAAATACAATACCTTGGCTAAAAATAACCACCTTGGCTAAGCTTGAAAATCTTTATCCTTTTTTCGAAATTTTTAGATCACTCTTTCAGATTATTGGGGCTCTATTTCAATGATAGCGACTTCAATGTTTTCTTTGGAAAACTTAGAGCCCGAACAGAATCAAAAATCGTTGCAATTGACGACATCGCAAAACAATAGAATGCATGAAAATGTATGCAACCATGCAGAATGAAATCGCAGGTCGGCTGCCGCAACGATATATCGCACAATTAGAATCTATTCTATTTTTTTTCTTGCGACCGACGATTTTCTCTCTGAGTGCTATTAATGTTGTCTTATTTTTGCTTCCTTAGTTTTTATTATGTCGTGACATTTCTTCTTTGTGTGTGTTGTATTCACACAATTGAAGAGATCAATACTCTGCAAACATTTTCTGAGTACCTCAAAAAAATGACTCCAAAAATAGTATTTTTTATGCGTGTTTTATGAGTACGCAATAAAAAGACTCATAAAGGAGTCTTTGATATGATTCTAAAATTATTGATCAGAAATAAGACTGTAAAAAGAGTATTTTTTATGCGTGTTTTATGAGTACGATGAGTAGCAAAATATGGAAATATTTTTATTTTTATTATTAATATTATTAAATAAATGGAAAAAATGGCACATACGATAATTTCGCGCAAAATGATTTTTTATAATTTATTTATATAATGTTCTACAACAAGACAAAGTCTTTTATAGTACACCAGAGTGGCGAAAAGCATTTTCTGAGGTTCTATTAACATCATATCAATGTCAGAAGTTAGTGTTTACAACGAGTTTTTAAACCACTAAAGAGAATTAATATGAGACTTATGACTCTTAAAATAATAACTTCTATGAGTTCTGAAAGAGTCTTCATAGGAGTCTTTAGAGATTCCATTACATGATTCTTAAAAAGAGTATTAAATATGAATCTTTAAAGAATCTTAATTTTGAGTCCAAAAATATAAATGAGTCTCTATGAGTTCTAAAACAGTCTTTATTATGAGTCTTTAAAGTGTCTTTATTATGAGTCTTTCAAGAGTATTAAATATTAGTCTTAAAAAAGTCTTAATTTTGAGTCTTAAATGAAGCATAAAACAGTCATTATTATAAATCATATTTTGAGGCCCACAACCTACGAAAATGTACTCATAAAAGAGTCTTTTTTTAGCGCATTATGACGATAAAAACTCATTTATATTAGTCTTGAACGACTCTTTTAAGAGTCATAAGGTTTGCTGGGTACATTAAAATGAAATAGAAAAAATAATTAAAAAAATTACAAATAAAAGCAACCCAGAATCGCCAGTGGCAATCGTTTCATTCTGGACGTGTTCTTTGCGATTCTCGACCAGAGAGGATCGTAGGTCGCAACGATTTTTGATTCTGTTCGGGCTCGTACTCTTCCTCTCTACTTTACTGTTAAGAGCCCGAACAGAATCAAAGCGATTGGCGATCCTCTCTTCTCACCAATCGCTCAGAACACGTCCAGAATGAAAGCGATTAGCGATTGGCGAACTATTTAGACTGAATTGTCAGAATGTTTTGTTTTGTGTATGCATAATTGACATGAAGAAAACAGAAACACATACAACAAATGTCAGAAGATAATAAAACTTAAGACAATAGCACTGAACATACCCCATTATTAAGAAAAATATGACAGCACTTATTATGTTTGACACCACTCAAAGAGAGCCAGAGAAAAAAATAGAATAGTAGAATAGATTCTAATCTGGCGAATGTTCGTCACGATAGAAGACCAGTGATTTGATTTCGGACATGTTCATACGTTTTCATGCATTCTATTGCTGGAAAATGTCGCCAATCGCTAATCGCTTTGATTCTGTTCAGGCTCTGAAAGCGTTTAGCGATTGGCGAACTTTTCAGACTGAATTGTCAGAATGTTTTGTTTTGTGTATGCATAATTGACATGAAGAAACCAGAAACAGAGACAACAAATGTCAGAAGAAAATACAACCTAAGAAAATAGTACTGAACGTACCCCATCATTAGGAAAAAAACGGCAACTCTAATCATTGCCTTGATTCTTGTTGTCACCTCAACTATGTGAGAGTTCTCACACTTCTGTCAAGTCACTAGAAATCTGGTATTCTTGTTGTCATGTGACGTAAGTTTGTGGAACAAGTGAAAATGAAATAAAAGAACGCATTGAATACACCCTCCTATTTCTGCTTATTGCAAAGTTTTATTTGTTTCAGCAAACTGAAATTAATTAAAATATGAGTTCCTTTGAGTTTTGGTTTTCAGACAGTGACAGCTCGGATGATGGCGAAAATTTAAAAATTAAGGGATGCCTCAAACCCGATGAAGTTACCTGATGGAGTGTCAGTTAAATATTCAGACTTGGTTGTTAGCATAACAATTAGATTTTCATGACTAGAATTCTTACTTTTTGCCACGCTGCAGTAGTTCTAATTGGTGGACCAAAACTATTCATCTTGGTTGTCTGCGCTTGCCACTTCCCATCAGCAGTCCTCTTGTCTGTAAACTTCATCCCCTTAGCGAGCGATTTGGTCATAAAACCCACCATCTCCTCAAACTGTTTTTGGGACGTTATCTTCACACTAAATTAAAAAATTTATTAATATTTCTATCTAAAATAAATCCTTAATTACATATTTTTATTTACTAAAAATAATATTTATAACTAAAAAAACCCTTAATTATATATTTTTATTTAATTTTTTTGTTCGCTCATCTTTCTCACTTAAAAAAGGAATGCGAGTAAATTGTTACTTTAATTTGACCAAAATGTGTTCAATGTGACAACAAGAATATGAATTGAAGTCACAGTGACACGCGTCACCTCACATGAGAAAAAGTGACAACAAGAATAAAGGCACATGTTTGATACCACTCAAAGAGAGGATCGCCAGGTCGCCAGAGAAAAAATAGATTAGATTCTAATCTGGCGAATGTTTGCCGCGATTGGCGACCAGCGATATGATTTCGGACATGTTCATACATTTACATGAATTCTATTCCTTGAAGATATCGCCAATCGCTAATAGCTTTGATTCTGTTCAGGCTCTAACGAAGTCTAACGGTATTAAATTGCAGTTATTGGTGGCCAATTAGTGTCTTCTAAACTCGATGTTCACTCGTGACCAATTAGTGAACTTCGTGCACAATAACTCGATTGTTACGTGACGTAACACCATCCTGTTGAAAGAAGAGGTCGTCTGTGTCTGAATGCTCCATCTCTGACCTCAAAATATTGTTGGTCATGTCTCTGTAACGCGCACTTTTTTAGCTGAAACGGATTTTCCGTCGTCATTCTCGAAAAAATTTGAAGCTTTAGCGCCTCCTGCTCACAATACGAATTAAAATTTCACTCGTAGTGAGTGCATTGACATGAATCACTACTTGATCACTCGCGGGCATGATACAATTACAAGGTAGGCTCATATTGGAGAGCAGGGTGCTCTAGTTGTCAAAATCAGCTGATAGCTTTTAGTTTTTCTTTGTTGTTGCTGTTGCTTTTGTCGTTTGACGTTTGTGGCTTCTACAGCTTTGTTGTTGCAAAATTTCACAATTGAGCAGCCATTTTAAAATGAGCTTACCTTGTAATTGTATCATGCTCGCGGGTTTTCGGATCCTCAAGAGTGGCAATTTTGCTTATTTATCAACATAGTCGCAAATATCAAAATGAGTTTCGTAAGAAAACACGCTTTTTTTTTTTTTTTTTTTGCAAAAATCAACGTCACATTCATATTTTTCATGACTTAGTTCTGCACTTCTTGATGAGCCATATCTTTCGCCAATATTCGCTAAAGTGTAGACTTGGAGTGATCCAATTATTAAGCTCGGTGACGAATTAAGTTTCTCGCGTTGTTTTCAAAACTTTCCTGCACTGCGCCAATATTTTTGGTAGAACACTCGGGGCGATGTCTTCACATCTTGCACAAAGCTGTCAAGTGACCAGCCGTTGAATAATGCGCCTTTGCAACTCTACACCTTTTGTCGCTTCATCATTTTTATTAAAAATATTGATAATTTCAAATATAATTCAAAACCTTAAAAAGGAGAATATTTTAAATAATATGTGTATTTTTCAATTTAAATTAAAATAGAAATAAAAGAAAATTCTACGATATAGCGCTCAAGGTCACTCATTTGTAATCAACGAGAAAAAAGCGTAGATTATTTTCGGCTCATCAATTAAAACAAATAAACACACAAAAAAAAAAACCTCCAAGCAAAATAAATACAACAAAACCGGTTTCGTTTGTTTATTTTATTTATTTGTTTATATTCCGCTGGAATTGCGCAATAGTTGTCTTGTTCTGTTTTGATCGCAATATTCGTTAAAAGCTTCGCTGTATTACTTAACAGCATTATTTCATAGAGCGTAAAAGTCAATGCTTTTTATTGAAATTAATTGATTCAACTCAGAAAGAGCAAAGTTCTTAGTGAGCGAAGCTACATATATATGCCGCGAGTGAGCATTTTGGAAGTGACCAAATGATGTCATGGGTGTGTTGTTTGTGTGCTGAGTAAATTACAAAAACATCTGTTGGTAAAGAGAGAAAGAGCTTTTGCTGTGTTACAATAACAATGCGTGGTAATTGAACTACCATAGTTATTAATTTCTAGAGTACAACTTGTTATATAAAAGCTTTTCGAGCGTTTCTGTTCACAACAAAAGTGAATTTAACAATTTAATAAAATAAATAAAAAACACACACAATTATTTACCGTCGGGAAAAAAGCCGAAGCTCAAAAAACCCGACATTTATTTGAATATATCTCTCTTTGATGGTCTTTTTGCAACTGATTGACCGCCTGTCGTCGACATAGTATCCGAAGTCTGTCAATCATAATGCGACAAAACTACAATAAAACTTATTTATGATACAAATACAAATTACAATAAATGAGTTTTATACACTGCCGCCGAAAACGCCAGTTTTCCTATCCATCTCTTTGCTTACAATTAAATATATACATTACAACGATAAATATTTTTATAGTAAATACATGATATTAACAACAATAAATTTCATATTCTCTCTGCTTCAACTGGTACAATGCAAAACTTCTGTATGGCTCTTCTGAGTATATTTGTAGGCGTGCGCACCAGAACTGAACGGACCTTTCCATCATTACTCACGATCAACTCCTCAATTCTTCCCATTGCCCAGTGTGCCGGTGGAAAATCCTCTCTTTTGAGTAGTACAAGCTGTCCGACCTTTAGACTTTCCTTATCTTTTCTTCATTTCTTTCTCTCTTGTAACGTTGTAAGGTATTCTGTCTGCCATCTGTGGTCATTGCCTGTATATCTTTCGGACCATCGCTTATGGGACGTATTGGACGCGAACTCAATATTGCTTCTCTCTGTGAAAATAAGTGTTATTAATTGTTCATATATTAAGACTTTCTGTCCAACTACTCTGACAAGATGATATTTCATCGACTTAACTGCTGCTTTATAGATACCACCTTGATGTGGTGCAGCTGGAAGCATAAACCTCCATTCTGTCCCCTTACTATCTAAATGTCTTACAGCTTCATGATTGCTCCAACTGTCCAATGTCTTTCTCATTTCTCTGTTGGCACCCACAAAAGTCGTACCATTGTCGCTGTACAGTCTTTCGCATCTACCTCTTCGCCCAATAAATCTTTCAAAACATGCACTGAAAGCAAGTGATGTTAAATCTGTCACAATATCAATGTGGATGGCGCGTGTTTTCAAACACGCAAAAATTGCTATCCAGCACTTCCCTTTCCGTGACCTAACTGTATCTTTACCCACCGCTTTTATTTCGAATGGACTAATGAAATCCACTCCCGTGTGTAAAAAAGCCTTTCCCACCTGTACCTTATCTGATGGTAAATCTGCCATTATCTGTTGTTCCATTTTTGCATTATAACGTGCACATATGACAAATTATGAATCGTACTTCTCCGAGAATTTCTTAACCTTGGTATCCAGTAACGCTGCCGAATAATTTTCATCATCACCTGTGCACCACAGTGTCTTGTCTGTCTATCAACTGACTCTATTATCTCTGAAGCGAGCGACGATTTTGTAGGCAGTATCACTGGGTGCTTCATCTCATAATCGATTTCAGCACGCTTCAGCCTGCCGCCAACCCGCAATAACTCTTTATAGTGTATGACTGCCTTCAACGATTCTATCTTTATTCCGGTATGTTTTGTACTCTTTCCAACACTGTTAATTTAGCATTATAGTATTCCTCTTGTGTCTTTCTTAAAATAAATTTCATAGCCATGCTTCTTTTCTCTGCTATTGGCATCTGAATTCTGCCTATTCTCAATATAATTCGTTTTCTATAAGGCTTTGAGCGTATTGCATTCATGTAACGGAACATTTATGCCAGAATATTAGCTTTCCTCTCTAACGTTCTACTATATGCCAAACAAAGACACTCTTTCCTGAATCCCCTTAACATGAGTACTAAACATCGGCTCAAGCCTTGAAACTGGCTAACTCTCATCTCTTCTTTCACCTCTGATAGCTCTCTGTCCAAAAACTTGTCTTTGCGCTACTTGCATTTATTGAATGTAAGCCAAATCCGGACCATTCAACCATAATCTATTGTCTATGAATTCTGCTGGTGACAACCCGTGACTTAATAGATCAGCGGGATTCTCTTTCGTACTGACATGTCGCCAATATTTTATCTCTGAATTTTCCTGAATAGAAGCCACTCGATTAGCCACATATTTTCAGGTTATAGGGTGCCTTTTTTATCCAATGTAAAACTATACTCGAGTCTATCGATAAAATATACTCCGCCAATGGCCACTCCATCGATCTCCTTATCAACTCAACTGCCGCCAATTCCAACCTTAGAACAGTAAGCGTATGTAAAGGAGCTACTCTTGTCTTTGACACTAACAACTTTGTTGTCACCTTTCCATATGAATATTCTGTCCTAATATAAGCCACAGCACCATAAGCTGCTAATGAAGCATCAGAAAAATCCTGTACCTGTACACCAATATTTTCGGTTGTACCTATCCATCTGTCAATTCTAAATTTTTCCAATAACAAAATTTCTCTCCAAAATTCTGTCCACCTCTTTTTTTTATCTCAACTGGGACCATCTCATCCCAACCTATTACTGACCTCCATAAGTCTTGAATTAAAATCTTTCCGACTATTACAACAATTGAAATATAACCATTTGGGTCATAAAGCTGAGCTACGCAGCTCACAATCTTTCTCTTTGTAAAATCTTTCTCCAATTGCGGGGTTTTTACCGAAAATGCAAATTGGTCTCTCGCAATAAATCACTTCAAGCCTAAAATGCTTGACCCTTCCCCCGGCAAAAACACCGCTGAGAAAAAGGTTTCCTCTGAATTCATCGCATTTATCAATCACTTAGAGTTTGACTTCCATTTACCATATTCAATCTTTCTTTTTTAATCTTTCATCTTCTATCTTCCATTTGCTATATTCGATCTGCATCTATCTTTGATTTTCCATCTTTCATATTTCATCTTTAATTTTTCAACTTTCATCTTTACCTAATCTTTAATCTTTAATCTTTCATCTTTAATCTTTAATCTTTAATCTTTAATCTTTAATCTTTAATCTTTAATCTTTAATCTTTAATCTTTAATCTTTAATCTTTAATCTTTAATCTTTAATCTTTAATCTTTAATCTTTAATCTTTAATCTTTAATCTTTAATCTTTAATCTTTAATCTTTAATCTTTAATCTTTAATCTTTAATCTTTAATCTTTAATCTTTAATCTTTAATCTTTAATCTTTAATCTTTAATCTTTAATCTTTAATCTTTAATCTTTAATCTTTAATCTTTAATCTTTAATCTTTAATCTTTAATCTTTAATCTTTAATCTTTAATCTTTAATCTTTAATCTTTAATCTTTAATCTTTAATCTTTAATCTTTAATCCTTAATCTCTAATCTTTAATCTTTAATCTTTAATCTTTTATATTTAACTTTAATCTTTAATCTTTAATCTTTAATCTTTAATCTTTAATCTTTAATCTTTAATCTTTAATCTTTAATCTTTAATCTTTAATCTTTAATCTTTAATCTTTAATCTTTAATCTTTAATCTTTAATCTTTAATCTTTAATCTTTAATCTTTAATCTTTAATCTTTAATCTTTAATCTTTAATCTTTAATCTTTAATCTTTAATCTTTAATCTTTAATCTTTAATCTTTAATCTTTAATCTTTAATCTTTAATCTTTAATCTTTAATCTTTAATCTTAAATCTTTAATCTTTAATCTTTAATCTTTAATCTTAAATCTTTAATCTTTAATCTTTAATCTATAAATCGCTTAAATGCAACTTGTCTCAAAGTGCTAATATATTTCATATTATCTTTCAATGGCATGAGCATGACAAAACGACAATTTTTGTCTCGCCTGTAAGTGCGCAAAACATGTTGCTCGACTATTTCTTCTTCTTTTGTACGAAATGTATGTCGACCAATTTGATCCAGTGTCCATAACCGTTTAAGTAACTGTCCAGTTGTTCTTCTTGCTTGTATTCTACCATTGGTAATATCTGACTAGTATATTCATCTATCCTCTCAGACTGTCCACCTAAAGCAACAACACCAGTCTTTGTTTTCAAAAAGATTGTATCATTCATCGCTTTTGTAAGAACCGATTCTATGATTTTTGCCACAAAACTTACTCCAAACAGCATGTGCACCACATCTGGTTTTATATTCAAATATTCTGGATCGACCGATTTGAAAACTGAAGACATGTCACCGTATCGTTGTATTAACATCTTTGAACATGATCACATGATTCATACCATGAACAAACCTTAAGATTAACTTTCCTCTCTATCGCAAATGGCTTTCCGTCTATCCTAAACATTTTCCTAGCTAAAGGTAAATATGGTGTTTTTTTTTTTTTTTTTTTTTTTTTTCCTTCTGACGTAACGCATAGCTAATAAGATTCGGTAGTGCACCGGTGTCTAATAAAGTTCTAACTGGTCCAAAAAATCCTTCAAACACCTCTACCCTTTCCATAGCTGTTGATATTAAAGCCACTTTTTTCTCAATTGTTATGTTAAAAGCCTGTTCATACTGTAAGAAAACTTCTTCCGGCCTATTCTTTTTATATTCATCTTCTTTCTTATAAAAAACTTGTCTTTCCTTAACAAAATTAATAAGATCATTAGCCGTTTTCTTGTTGTGTCTCTGGAAAACTTTCCAAATAACCATTTTCTTCATCTTTGGACTGCACTACCAAGACTGTCTCTTTCTTTCCACCTTTCAGCGGACACAGCAAGCTGTTGTGGCGAGGCTTGCCTGGACAACGAGCGCATCCACTCAAGAAACAGGCGTTTCCGCCTCTTTTAAGTCAGTTTGGGCACAAACTACATCTTTCTACAAATTCTTTCCTGCCGCGCAAATTTATTGATAAAAATTCTTGGCACACCCATATCTGTTGATTGCCCTGGCATGCCTAGCATGAAAATTCCTTCGGCGTAATCTTTGAAGTGCGAACACTACTCGACATTCGCTCACGAGATCCTCGATCCTGACTTTCTTCTCCGTGTGGACTGTATTTTTTAAATCTTGTCGCGATCTCGTCGCGTTTACTAGAGCTGCCGCCTGTCTGTCCAAAAATCGTACATGCTCTATGGTGGCTTCCGCAAGCTTTCCTTCATCGGCTGATGCTGCGAATCTAGCGATAGCCTCTGCATTCTCCTCGTATTGATTCCGCTCAGTCATTTTGTGCTGTATCAATAACAAAAGATAAAATTAATAAATATTCTGTCCAACATTTTTGTATTGCGTTTTAATTTTCTTTAAACTGCTTCATACTTTTCCAACTGAAATTCTGTCCAATATATCTTTTCAATCTATCTCTGCTTTTGTGCTCATTTGAATGTCAGTTAAATTCTGTTTTTTTTTTAAATTCTTCTTTCAATTTTTACTTTCCTAACTAACTAACTAAAAATTAACTTTCTATTTTTCCATTAAAATTATCTTTCAATTCTTCCATCTTTCTTTGCTAATTAAAATTATGCTTCAATCTTTCCATTGGCTTATAAATTGAAACCATCTATCAATTTTGCATCTTTCTGTGCATTTAGATAATTTCCAAAATGTTGCTTTTTATCTGTCCTCTTGTTGCACACTCAAATATTTTTTTTATAAACTTTCGACTTTCAATCTGTCATCTCCTCTGTACATTCAAATTTTCTAACAACCTTTGGGTTCTCAATTTGTACTCTTCTCTGTCCATTCAAATTTTCTAACAAACTTTCGACTTTCAATCTGTCTTCTCCTCTGTACATTCAAATTTTTCTAACAGCCTTTCGACATTCAATATGTCCTCTCCTCTGTATATTCAAATTTTTCTAACAATTTTTCGACATTCAATCTGTCCTCTCCTCTGTACATTCAAATTTTTATAACAAACTTTCGACTTTCAATATGTCCTCTCCTCTGTGCATTCAAATTTTCTAACAACCTTTGCTTATTACAATTGAATCTGTTCTTTGTTTTATAGTGCAGACTCATTACCGCATTTCTATGTTTTGTTTTGTTTTTTTTTTTTTTTTTCTATCTACCAGCATCTTTCTTTGCGTTCAAAAAAATAACTGCCTAAGCCATTTTCTAATGCACACGCATACTTTGATGCTAATTGTGCTTCTTTCTTTCTTTTCTTTTTTTTTTTTTCACTGTTTCTTTATGTTCATGTGCTCAAATAATAACTGCCCAAATCTTTCCACTGTGTTTTATTATGCGAATTATCTGCATATTTCGATGCTAAAGTTGCACTTCTTTCTGTTTACTTTCTCTTTGCAAAACATTTCTTTCCTCTGCCCTCTGTCCAAAGCATGCTTTACTCTTTCCACTATTGCTTTCGGTGTACGCTTATTCTTGCATCTTTGTGCTAAAGACATACCCTTGCTCTTTCTCTTTGTGTCTTTACTATGATTACTTTCGGTGTACGCTTATTCTTGCATCTTTGTGCTAAAGTCATACCCTTGTTCTTTCTCTTTGTGTCTCTTCTATTATTGCTTATGGTGTACGCTTATGCTCGCATCTTTGTGCTAAAGCCATACCCTTGCTCTTTCTTTTCGTGTCTCTTCTATTATTGCTTATGGTGTACGCTTATGCTCGCATCTTTGTGCTAAAGACATACCCCTACTCTTTCTTTTTATGTCCAATTACACATACAACAAACATAAATAACGAATTGCTTCTGCTCGCCGCTGCTGCATGCTACAACAACAAACACAACACGTCATTCAATATGTATATATGTGAATACTTCTTTCCAAGCATGCTCGCTGCAACTGCGTAGCATCGTTATAGCGCAGCAGCGCATTGATTGCCCTTGAATATTTCGCTTATGTAAGTTAACGAAAAATAAATTCAACAACTTCAACTCCACGAGCATCCGCTCCCACGAAAAATGCTGACGTATTTCCAGACAGCCACCTGACATAATTCTACAGAAAATGCAATAGAACGATAAACGACAGTAACGCTGGCAGCAAACATTAGCAGAGACGGCAGCAGAACATTTTTAATTTTAAGTTATAACAATTGTCAGTTTCAGTTTTAAGTCAGAACTCAATAAAGAAGAAAGCACATCAGAGGTTTCCTCTGATGTTCTTTTTTAAAAACAAAAATAATAATTAATTAATTTAATTGGCGCCCAACGTAAAAGGTCCGCGTGTGTAGTGTTTTTGAAAGACTTTTTAGTAAATCTCCCCAAGTGGTAGAAAAAAAAAAGTAATCGCAAAATCTCCCAAAGTGGTAGAAGCGACAAAAACAAACAGTTAAAGTGAAAAATTGCAAAAGTCTCCCGAAACGGTAGAAGCAATTCAACACATAATCAAAGCCGCGAGACCAGCAGTGCAGAAACCAGTGTGAGCGAGGATCCTAAGTCACCGGAACACGGACAAAAGGGAAAACATCCAAACCATCGAGGGAAAGATGCACCTGCAGATACTTTTTATTATGTAAGATAAGTTAAATATAATTACAAAAGTGAAAAAGAGATCAAAGTTTTGAAAAGAAAATAAAGAAAATAAAGAAAATAATAATATTTCTACTGCTTAGTAAATAAAATCAAAAATTGTTGTTTCAAAAAACAAAGCAAGAAAATAAATACAAGAAATTTAAAAATTATTAGTGAAACTTTTGAAACATTAGGTTATATGAGGTTTGATATTTACAAAAAGAAATTAATTATAATTGATTTTTTCGCTCAATTCTTAAAGAAATTTTTTTTTTTATTCAAAAAGTTTTATTATTCTATTCCAATAATTTGAATAAATTGATGCTCTATATTAAATAAATCGCAAACTTTAATTATTAAAAAAAATAATACAATCTATTTACACTGCGAAACCGTAGCCCTAAAAGCCGGTCCCTCTAGTGTATAACAAAATAAAAATTAACAGAAATAAATTATCAACATACAAACTATAAAACAATATATCTACACTGCAGCCGCAAAAAAACCGGTACCGCTAGTGTATAAAATAACTCAATTAACAAATAAGTTTGCACAGTAAAATCAAAAAGTATAAATAAAGAAAATGTCTAACCCAAGCCTTATCCGACCTCCTATTATACAAAATCCATCAACATCCGGTACAAGTGCGAATGTAACTCCAGAACTTGAAAGTGTTATAACAGACTTAGTAAGTCGCATATTTCAAAGAGAAGGTAGAAGCTTAGTAAATTCAATCATAAATCCAAACACAGACCAATCCAATTTTACAGACGAGACTATTAATTCAAACCAAACAGGAAACTTAGCAGACCTAGACAGAATACCCGATGTAGTACGATGTCTCAGAGATTTCTCTGGTGAGCCAGGCCAATACAATTCCTGGAGGAAAAGTGTCGAAAGAGTGTTAACAATTTATGCAGGGACTAGAGGAACTCCAAGATATTATGGCATTCTGAATGTCATTAGAAACAAAATTACAGGAAACGCAGATGCTATTTTAGAATCATACAATACTCCACTAAACTGGGAGTGCATAGTTAATTGCCTTACATTACATTATGCAGATAAAAGGGATCTGACGACACTAGAATACCAAATGACATCCCTAATCCAAGGAAATAGTAGTATCCAAGAATTTTATCAAACAGTTTATAGGCATCTTTCATTAATTTTAAACAAGATAGGATGTATGAACGTTTCTCCCGAATCCATACGTCTCCTTACTCAAACATACCGAGACAAAGCGCTCGATACGTTTATAAGAGGTCTTAAGGGTGATTTGCCTAGACTATTAGGTATGCGCGAGCCAGTAGATCTGCCTCAAGCACTTCATTTATGCATGAAACTAGACAATCAAGCATTTAGAAGCCAATATGCCAACATGCAATACAATACAACAAGAAGAACTTTTAATACCCCACCTCCACTGCCACCAAGAAAACAAAATTTCCAACAAAAAAACCAACCATTTTATCCTCAATTAGCTTTTATTCCACAAAACCCAACCAATTTCAGACAGAATCAACAAACATATTCCCAAAATCACTATCATCAACCCAGATTTCCATTCCAATCAAACTTTCAACCCAATCAGAACCATCAAAGATCTACAAATTTTCAATCACACTTACAACCCAACCAGAATTTCCAAAGATTTACCAATTTTCAACCAACTTTTCAAGGAGCACCTCCTCCGAGACCGCCTCCAAGACCAATTCCAATGGAAATTGATGAAACCATACATTCAAAAGCAATAAACTATATGAATAAACCAAGACCTAGCAACCATTTTACAGGTAAAAGACCACCACAAGGATCGAATCAAATACATCAACCACAGAAGTTTCAGAGAAATTTTCACATTAATACAATGAGTGAAGACACATATAATAATAATCAATATTCACCACCAAATAATTACTTTGACACTTTAGCTAACTCTACAGAAATAAATAATGAGGGTGAACAAACACTCAATGAATACATCCAAAACAATATTGAACCGTATCCGTCTGATTTTGACAATGAAATTCAAGAATTCACAGACATTCATTTTTTAGATTAATGAATTCGTCACTACCATATTTCGAATGTAAAACACATAGTGGCGACATACTCAAATTTCTCATAGACACAGGGTCTAATAAGAATTATATTCAACCTTCACTTGTAAACAAGCCGATCCAAAACGAACAAAATTTTTTTGCAAACTCCGTTGGAGGAAAAATCGAAATTACCCATCATACTATGTTAAACTTATTTGGCATTAATGCCGTTAAATTAAAATTCTTTGTGTTACCATCCTTAACATCCTTCCATGCTATTATTGGAAACGATAGCCTAAAGGAATTATCCGCAGTTATTCACGCCGCAGAAGATTATATGATTTTGAAAAATAAAATTAAAATTCGAATAAAGCAACAGCCATCTCAATCAATAAACAGTATAAACATACGAACAAATCACTTGACGACTGAACAAAAAACAGAAATAGAGAAACTTGTCAAAAAATATCCGACACTATTTACTGAACCGAACGAGAAATTGACTTATACAACAACTGTAAAAGGCGAAATTAGGACAAATACAGACGCACCTATATACTCCAGAAACTATCCATATCCAATGTCATTAAGAGATGAAGTGGAAAAACAAATTAAAGAGTTGTTAAATCATGATATAATAAGACCTTCACGGTCACCATACAATTCACCTGTATGGGTCGTCCCCAAAAAGTTAGACGCCTCTGGAAAAAAGAAGTACAGACTCGTTATTGACTATCGGAAATTAAATTCGGTCACTATTCCCGATAAGTATCCTATACCAGAAATAAGTGATGTCCTTTCACAATTAGGTGAAAATAAATGGTTTTCAGTAATTGACCTCAAAAGTGGATTCCATCAAATCCCACTTAAAGAAACAGACATCGAAAAAACTGCTTTCTCCGTCAGCAACGGAAAATATGAGTTTACACGACTCCCATTCGGCTTAAGAAATGCACCTTCAATCTTCCAAAGAGCTTTGGATGATATTCTCCGCAATCATATTGGAAAAATTTGTTTTGTTTATATCGACGATATAGTTATTTTCGGAAAAGACGAACAAAGTCATATTAAAAATATTGAAAAAGTTTTTCATACTCTTCAACTAGCTAACATGAAAGTTCAACTCGATAAATGCGAGTTCATGAAAAAGGAAGTTGAATTTCTAGGATTTATTGTGTCACCTGATGGAATCAGGACTAATCCAGCAAAAGTAGAAGCAATTCATAACTTTCCATGCCCAAAAACATTAAAAGAACTGAGATCTTTTCTTGGTCTGTCTGGTTTTTATCGTCGCTTCATTAGAGATTACGCGAAACTTGCAAAACCTCTGACAGCCCTTCTGAGAGGGGAGGAAGGACGAATGTCCAAGAACCTTTCAAGTAAAATTCAAATACATTTCAACGAAGAAGCTCACGAAGCATTCAACAATATTAAAAAATCTTTAATTTCTGATGATGTTGTGTTAAAATATCCCGACTTCAGTAGTGAATTTCATTTGACAACTGACGCATCCAATCATGCTATTGGCGCAGTACTAGAACAAAACAGTAAACCAATCACATTTATTTCAAGAACGCTCAACAAAGCCGAAGAGCACTACGCAACAAATGAAAAAGAAATGCTTGCGATTGTGTGGGCTCTAAACTCTCTAAGAAACTATCTATATGGAACAGCAAAAGTAAAGATCTTTACCGACCATCAACCGTTGACATACGCCCTAAGCAACAAGAATAGCAACTATAAATTAAAAAGATGGAAATCTATATTAGAAGAATACAATCACGAATTAATCTACAAGCCCGGTAAAACAAATATAGTCGCTGACGCACTTTCAAGACCACCCCAAGACACTCAAGTTAATTCTATGACAGCTACCCAACATAGTGACGAAAGCTCATCTGAAAACTTAATTCAATATACTGAAGCCCCAATCAATGCATTTAAAAACCAAATATTTCTTACTCAAGAAGAAGTCCCTTCTTACCAGTTCAAAATTATTTTTCCTACTTATCACCGACACATCATTGTTGAACCAGAATTTACCGAAGACAAACTATTGAATATTTTAAAACGATACCTCAACCCGTCCGTCACCAATTGTTTAAAAACTGACGAAAGTACTTTAGGAAAAATTCAAGAAATTTATTCACAACACTTTACAAGATATAAAATACGCTACTCACGTACAATTGTAACCGACTTAATAGAAGAAAGCGAACAGGAATCTGAAATCATTAAGGAACACAACCGAGCACACAGAAACAGTAGAGAAAATAAAGCACAGTTATTAGAAAAATTTTACTTCCCAAAAATGAATTCAAAAATAGAAAAAATTTTGAAACAATGTAAAATATGTAAAGAAAGCAAATATGATCGTCACCCCAATAAGCCATCAATTCAAGAAACTCCAATACCCCAATTCGCAGGACAAATTATTCATGTTGATATATTTTTCACAAATAAACGAACAATATTAACTGCAATAGATAAATTTTCTAAGTACGCACAGGCAAAGATACTCAGATCAAGAGCAGTTGAACATATTAAAACACCACTAAGAGAAATACTGTTAGCATTCGGCGTCCCTGAAATTATAGTCTTTGATAACGAAAAATCTCTTAATTCTTCAGCAATAACTTTTATGTTAGAAAACCAATTCAATATTAAAATATTTAAAACACCTCCGTATACAAGCTCAGCCAACGGTCAAGTGGAACGTTTCCACTCTACTCTTTCAGAAACCATGCGATGTATTAGAACCGAATATGGCATCGATAAATTTTCAGAACTATTAGACAAAACCCTATATGAATACAACCACTCAATACACTCAACAACTCAAAGGAAACCAGTAGAAATGTTTTTTGGAAGAAGAGTAAGTACTGATCCACAACAATTAGAAAAAATACGACAAGATAATATAAATAAACTGAAACAAAAACAAGATGCTGACTTAGCTTATCATAACAAAAAGAGAAAGACCCCAAAAGTTTATACCATTGGAGAAACAATCTACATAAAACAAAACAAAAGACTAGGAAACAAACTCAGTAAAAAATATAAAGAAGAAAAAGTAAAAGAAGACAGAAACACAACTATACTAACTGAATCCGGAAAAATCGTTCATAAAAGTAATGTCAAAAATTAAAATTCTCATTTCAGACAAACCATATCAGCATGCATTGCAGAAGTACACATCCTAGACTACTCCAATTCACAGGTCATAACGATTAATACAGGTACTGCAAAAATCCAGACCGGTACATTTAAACTCATACACCTAATTGACACAAATTTTTACCAAACAACAATTGACAGGATTAATCGCACTGTTCAAGAAAAAATTCCAATCCATAACCCTATACAACCTTTCCTTAAACATGAAATTTCCCACATAGATCAATATATTTCAAGACTCAAGCCAAAATTACGACTCTCAAAAAGATCCATAGATATGCTTGGAACAGCTTGGAAATGGATAGCGGGAAGTCCCGATAGTAATGATTTTAAAATATTAAATGAAAAAATGAATAATGTTTTAACAAATAATAATAATCAAGTTGTAATAAATAGACTTATAATTAGGAAAATAAATGAGTTAACAAATGCCACAAATAAGGCACTAGAAATTTATAAAAATAAAGATAATATTCAACACGAATTAGCAACTAATTTAATGTATCAATTGCAAATTTTAAAGGAAGAAATAATTAATATTAACTACGCAATACATTGGGCAAAAGCTGGTGTAATAAATTCTTATATATTAGGTAATGAAGAAATAAATATGGTTAAGCGAATAATAGAAAAAGAAAATATTCCTTATGTTAACTTAGAAGAAACCTTCCAATTTGGTGAAGTAAAAATTGCTTGTAATAATGAAATATTAATTTATATAATAAGTTTACCAATTACTGATGAAACAACTTGTAAATCGTTGTTAATGAAATCTTTAAAGAAAGGGAACGAAATATATAAAATCCCATTTGAAAATCTTTTACAATGTAAAGAAAAACTATTCGGAATAAGAGAAAAATGCGAATACTTTGATCAATTTAAATTGTGTAGAAATAAGAATATTATAGACATAAGTAACACTACCTGCATACCAAATATACTAAAGAGTGCACCGTCAACTTGTGCCAAGATTAACAGTCAACACATAGCATCAGTCGAGAATATTAAGCCAGGAATTCTACTCCTCAACCAATATAAAGGTACAATACTCCTTAACAACGAGCCTTTCAATATTTCTGGATCATACATTGTGGAATATCAAAACGCAACGATTACAGTCGACGGACAAAGTTACAGTCTAAACGAAACATCAAATTTTAAACCTTTACCCGCCATACTGCAATCAGCCTCAATCGAAGGAAGTTATGAGGAAATGTTATCCTTAGAAATGATGAAGGAGCTTCACATTAATAATACGCAAACCATCAAATTATTGACAAAAGAGGCCCGAGTAAGCTACATAGGACTCTATTTCTTTCTCATTTTAAGCCTTGTCATAGCAGTTAAAATTTACCTAACAAATAGGAAAAGATCTACCGATATTACAACTATAATAAATAAAAAATATTCGACAGAAACTTCATTGTCTCAGCCCACCGTAGAAACCAATCCTGAAAACACCACATCTAAGACAATAGGAATTCAGGATATTCCTAACTCATGGGTATTTAACGAGGACGTTCAAATTTGAGTAGGGAGGAGTTAACGAAAAATAAATTCAACAACTTCAACTCCACGAGCATCCGCTCCCACGAAAAATGCTGACGTATTTCCAGACAGCCACCTGACATAATTCTACAGAAAATGCAATAGAACGATAAACGACAGTAACGCTGGCAGCAAACATTAGCAGAGACGGCAGCAGAACATTTTTAATTTTAAGTTATAACAATTGTCAGTTTCAGTTTTAAGTCAGAACTCAATAAAGAAGAAAGCACATCAGAGGTTTCCTCTGATGTTCTTTTTTAAAAACAAAAATAATAATTAATTAATTTAATTTGTATATGCAATCAATTTGCGCAGAATTTATTGCACAGAAACGAAAAATATTAGTTTCTTTCAAAATTTGTCAACTTTGTACTTTTTCACAATTCTTATTTAAGATCTGTCCACTTTTACTTTTCTTTCTTCTATAAAAAAATTAACACATTCTTTCCACTTCTTACTTTAAATATATTAAAATTGTATCACTTTCCACTCACCACTACATCAATTTCAGATTTTTAATTGTTTATAATTTGTTATATTTGATGTATATTTAAACTTTTTATACTCAACTTTGTTGTCTTCTTTCCCATGCGTGCGAGCGTTCGTGTTGCTGTAGTCACCGCATTTGGTCTCCTTTTTTTTATTGTTGCTCCTTTTGTTTATTTTTTTTTTTTTTTTACCTCTTTTTTGTCCTCCTTTCCTCTCCTTTCCATAGAGCTGTCCATATTTGGCTCGAAGCCGACCAAAATGTTCACAACAAAAGGTGAACTTCAGAAATTCAAACATTAAATAAAACACATAATTATTTATCGTCGGGAAAAAGCCTTAGCTCAAAAAACCCGACATTTATTTTAATCTTTCTATCCTCTTTGATGGTCTTTTTGCAACTGATTGACCGCCTGTCGTCGACATAGTCTCCGAAGTCTGTCAATCATAATGCGACAAAACTACAATAAAACTTATTTATGATACAAATACAAATTACAATAAATGAGTTTTATACAGTTTCAAATGGATAAACAGAAATTTTTTATTTGTTTTTAAATAATAGAAAAAAAAGCCGTGTAAATTATTACAATAACATATGGAAGTATGATGTTAACTATGAGTTCAAAAACCTCATAAAAAATTTTAACGTATTACAAACAACCTTGAGTTGTTTGCTCTCTACGCTCAAAATATCGCAGAGAGCTAGATGAATATTCAGGAAGAAACATGGTGTAATAATAATAAGGTGTTAGTGAATTTTTGACAAGACCAAGAATAGCTTTCTTTTTGTCAAAAAATTGACAGCTTAAGAGAGGAGCCGTTGATAGTTGTCAAATTATGTTATTTGTTTGAGCTGCTAGATGATGATGCGTTATAGTTTTTATAGGTTATTGTGCGAATAAAGTTTAAATAAATATTTAATGCAATTAATTGTGCCACGTTGTGTTGACAAAAAGTTATTGCAGTTGTCTTCGCCCATTTGCCAAGTTCGCCATTGAATGGTTTTCTAATTTTATCAAAAACGTGCGCTGGAAGGTGCCACCGGAGCGTTGGCCAGCATGCAAATTGTATTGCATTCACATCGAATGCTTCAATAAAATATCGAATGAAAGAATGTTCAATACATCAACTGATAATAGTCATCAAAAGAAGCGTTCATGGCATTGAGCTTTGACCAACTGCACGTTAGCTGATTTATTTTCATTTCAATTCACCATCAGCTGTTTTTGACAGGAGCGGGGCGAACAAATTTATCATTTTGAGAGAGAAGTGTCAAATTAACTAACACCTTGTTATTATTACACCATGGGAAGAAACTTTAATAAATAAACGAGATTATGAAGAGCGATTATGAGACTATGATTATTATGTTAGTTGTCAAGTTAGCTGTTTATACCAAAATGAAACACAAAGAGTATTGGCGAAATTTCAGTTTTCTTAAACGCAGAAAAATTATAACACATTCCCAAACAAATTATATTTGGAATTATATTAGGAAAATAAATTTGTTTGACACCGACTTAGAGCACAAAATGTCTCCTTAGAATTCTCACTTCCTATTTTCAGGTATTACTGTAAAATTTTCTCTTTCTCTTACTCGCTTCCCTTCTGAATATGCAAGTATTTAATAGTTAGAAACAAATGTTTAATATTTGCATCAAGTTTTTCTCAAAACAATACATCCTTACTTACCAAGCTTATTTACCTTCAAACGAATAAGTATTGCACACAAGTATTATATGTTTGGTTGCAAACAAATCTGCAATACAAAGAAAAAAAAAATTATAACAATGCAAATGCTTTTGGAGTTTTCGGGGATTCAGAAGCCTAGAGATGTGTTTCTGTTACATCAGTGTACTCCGGATATCTTCAACGGATCACCAAAAGTCTGACAATGCTATTCTACTATGCACATGATACAATTACAAGGTAGACTTATATTGGAGATCAGGGTGCGCTAGTTGTCAAAATCAGCTGGTCATTTTTAGTTTTTCGAATTGATGTTGTTGCCTTTGTAGTTTGACTTTTGCAGCTTCTACAGCTTTCTTATTGCAAAATTTCTCAATTGAGCAGCCATCTTAACCCTTTGACGACCATTGGGACACCGGTGACCCTTTTACTTTCGAATTTTTCCTGGAAAAACTATGCAAACGATTTTTCTTTACAAGCTATCATTCAACAGGGAATGAATGTGGCTTCCAGAAAGTATTTAAACCCCAAAGTCGAAAAATTGTTACTTTTTCTCCCTCTTCTTCTTGCTGCAATATTTTGGGGGTAAGAGGAGATATAGGTAAAAAATTGTTGGGGAAGTTGCGGGCAAACTTCCACTTTTTAACAAAACATAACAAAAAAAGATAGTCCACTTGGGCTATCCACGCGACCACCAAATCTGATGGGACCTATATGTCCCATTGGTCGTCAACGGTAAAAATCTAAGACATATATACTTTTGTTGAAAAGTTGATTTATTTGAAATAAAAATAAATTTGTTTGCATTTTTGATCAAGGCATTGAATTTTCATTTTCTTATGATGAAATTTTAAGTTATTTCGATCATTGGTGAAGCAAAATGCACAAATAGTATTTTTTCGATGGCCTTTGTGTTGTTTTGAGCAGAAAATAAATCCTTACATGCCGTTTCACTTTTGCAGAATTATCGGACAGCGATTATCGGATATTCGCAAGTTTAAATCTCTTACAACTTCGCGGTTGGTGACCGTATTGATCATTTGAGTAGCCATTTGAGTCTGGGAAAAAATATTGAAAAAAGCGCTAAAAGCCCTTTCAGCCTCCACCTTGGACTATAAAAATGTTAGCTCAGTCCTTCCCCCCTCTGGTGAATCCTAGATCCGCAACTGATTGTGCACACTCAAATCAAAGCGATTGCAGAAAAGACGCTTGTAGAATTTGGTCTTTGATTTGCGATCGTGTTCGTAGTAAAACTGAAATAAAAACACAAAACTAAAAATGTAATTTTCTTTCTAATGGTGGTACTTTGGTCACTCTTCGACTATTGGTCCAAAATATATTTCCAAAATAGGTCAAAAATTCGTTAAAAAAATCCCAACAATCTTTTGACGTGACGAAGTTACGTTGTACTGCTCTAGTTTCCAAAAAAGTTGAAAAATGAATTTTTTAAAAATTCATCTGCGTTTCATTGAATTGTTACTCGCTGGGTATAAGAGCTAGGATTAAAAATATGATACGCCAATAAAGGCCTATTGTAAGCCCTCACAACAAAATTAGACAAAAAATTTCTGACATCATGGGGACGCTGAGAGAGCCGCTCAAAGATCGATAACGCAACATTCATGCAGCGGCGTTGCATTGAATTTTTACTCAATGAGTATATAACCTACGATAAAAGTTTAAAAAGGAAAATAAAGTTTTTACAAATGGCTTTACGACAAAAATAAAAAAAAATTCCGGCGTCGTCAGGTCGTGAATATAGCAGCTTATGTAACAGAAATGTAATATCGTTGCATGGAATTATTACTCACTCAGGAGGAGTGCTACAGTAAATTTTGTTTTACGACAGCAGGGATGTGTTATTACGCTTCACAACTAAATTACAAAAAAAATTTTGTTGTCATGATTTCAGGGATGCAATCACATAATGCAGTAAAAATGCTAAAGCCATGAAAAAACGTTGCATGGATTTTTAACTCTGTGACTACTGGTGCAACGGTAAATTTTAAGGAACGAAAACAAAGGTGAGGTCTTCGGGCATATGACAAAAATAAAAAAAAAATTTGACGGCGTGTCAAAAACCCCCAGGGAACCGCCTAATGTGACGCATGTGCATCACTTTTGCTGGATTAATTGAAATTAGAGCACAACCAATGGGGAAGCAAAAAAAAAGCTAAACGAAAAGCACCAACTCCAAATCCAACAACAACTCCAACACCAATACCAACACCAACACCAACACCAACACCAACACCAACACCAACACCAACACCAACACCAACACCAACACCAACACCAAAACCAACACCAACACCAACACCAACACCAACACCAACACCAACACCAACACCAACACCAACACCAACACCAACACCAACACCAACACCAACACCAACACCAAGACCAAGACCAACACCAACACCAACACCAACACCAACACCAACACCAACACCAACACCAACACCAACACCAACACCAACACCAACACCAACACCAACAGCAACACCAACACCAACACCAACACCAACACCAACACCAACACCAACAGCAACAGCAACACCAACAGCAACACCAACACCAACAGCAACACCAACACCAACACCAACACATATACCAACACCAACACCAACACCAACACCAACACCAACACCAACACCAACACCAACAGCAACACCAACAGCAACACCAACACCAACACCAACACATATACCAACACCAACACCAACACCAACATCAACACCAACACCAACACCAACACCAACACCAACACCAACACCAACACCAACACCAACACCAACACCAACACCAACACCAACACCAACACCAACACCAACACCAACACCAACACCAACACCAAGACCAACACCAACACCAACACCAACACCAACACCAACACCAACACCAACACCAACACCAACACCAACACCAACACCAACACCAACACCAACACCAACACCAACACCAACACCAACACCAACACCAACACCAACACCAACACCAACACCAACACCAACACCAACACCAACACCAACACCAACAGCAACAGCAACACCAACAGCAACACCAACACCAACACCAACAGCAACAGCAACACCAACAGCAACACCAACACCAACACATATACCAACACCAACACCAACACCAACACCAACACCAACACCAACACCAACACCAACACCAACACCAACACCAACACCAACACCAACACCAACACCAACACATATACCAACACCAACACCAACACCAACACCAACACCAACATCAACATCAACATCAACATAACCATTAAAATCAACATCAACATCAACATTAACATTAACATCAACATCAATATCAATATTAACATAAACATCAATATCAACATCAACATCAACATAAACATAACCATTAACATCAACATCAACATCAACATCAACATCAACTTCAACATCAACATCAACATCAAAATCGACATCAACATCAACATCAACATCAACATCAACATCAACATCAACATCAACATCAACATCAACATCAACATCAACATCAACATCAACATCAACATCAACATCAACATCAACATCAACATCAACATCAACATCAACATCAACATCAACATCAACATCAACATCAACATCAACATCAACATCAACATCAACATCAACATCAACATCAACATCAACATCAACATCAACATCAACATCAACATCAACATCAACATCAACATCAACATCAACATCAACATCAACATCAACATCAACATCAACATCAACATCAACATCAACATCAACATCAACATCAACATCAACATCAACATCAACATCAACATCAACATCAACATCAACATTAACAACAACAGCAAGAAACTTCGTCACGTCAAAACCTACGGTTGTGTCCACGGCACAGCCAACTCTTTTTGTTACGGGGTTTTGTTTTGCATCAAATGAAAGATCCGATTTTTTGGAAAGTTTAACCTATTTTGTGATATTTTGAATAGTCGTAAAGAGGCCAAAGTACTACCATTTGAAAGTTAATCAAAATTCAACCACAAACTTTTCGTGCGCATACTGTCAAAGAGAGAAAATAGTGGTATACATTTTTACCGTTGACGACCATTGGGACATATAGGTTCCATGATTTTTCACACTTTTGCAGGTAAAAAAAAAATTGTTTTTTGCGACACTTTTGTTTAATAATATGGAGTCGCTTAACACGAATCCGTTGTCGGATTAACGAATTTTCCAGCGGTTCAGGAGTGGTTACCAAAGGGTTAATATGAGCTCACCTTGTAATTGTATCATGCATGCACTATGCTAAGTTCACAAATTAGATCAACAAAGCTTGAGAGAGCCAAAAAGAACTCGTTGGCTCTTCTCAAGTATGAGTAGAAAAAAGCTGTTTGCTTTGAATACTTTTAGAAGTAGAAAATTACTTCTGGAGAAAAATGATAGCAAGTGTTGTTAAATATTTAAACATTTAACGAACATAAAACTTAACAAACGACTAATTCACAAAAATTCCACAAAAATTGTGCCTCTTAATGAACATTCTTTAATGGAGGTTCGCTTCATGTATTTTTGTTTTTAAATTATTTATGATTAAATTTATCATAAGTCACACAAAAGCTACTAAAACTAAATTTGACGATTCCAATTCATATAAATCAGAAATTAAAAATGTAAAAAAAAAATTTATATAAACGATATCTACATAAATTTATTTATAGAACCAAAGCTGTGCTTAATATTTTCATCATGTTTAGAATTTTGTTTTTTACGCCATGTTACTTTACATAACATAGTATATATGTATGTATATGAATATAAATATGTATGTATGTACCTGTCGTAGTTTATTATGTTTCATTGCGTCATATTGTTGTTATGATGAAATTTTAAGTATCGAAATGTGAACTTTGGACACATTAAAGAATGGGCGATACACTTTGTCAATGAGTTTCTTGAGCATCTGTTTAAGAAACGTAACAAATATTCATTCATTCATTAAGATATTTTTATATCCGTTCATGAAGTTTAGATGTTAAACATCCGCTAGCAAACTAGATGTTTATGTCATCCGAATTGTTATTGGCCACAGGGAAGAAGTTGAGACCCTGACTATGATAAGAAGTTTGAAAGTTGAAAAAAGTTGAAACTTTAAAGTTTCAAGTTGTAATTGGGTAAAATGCTTGATGTAACCAATTTCTATATGAAAAATCAAGTATACCTTATGTTCAAAATTGAACCGGACTGTGTAAATAAAACAACAACGGTTAATCATTCTTCAAACATTGTCTTATCACCTACAAAATAATCACCAGCGGTGGCGATACACATACCTATTTCCGAACTCGATCTCTTAAGGCGGCACGCATGTTCAACTTACCGCCATAGTACTTCAAAACATTCAGAATTTAGAAAGCAGGACTACTTATGTTTAGATGAGTACATTTGTCTTATCTCCCTGAAATTGGTGAAATATTTTGGAGATTAAATAACAAACACTTCACTAGAATTATATAAATAAAAAAAAAAAGCAAATGATTAGATCACCAATGACCTCAAATTGCTGGATAGTACATTATTATTCAAAACGAGCGGCACAAGTAATGAAAATAGACAAAAATAAAACAAAAAGAAAAAAAAACAACAAATTGTTGACAATCAAAAAATGGTCAGGCTGTATAATTAAAATAATAGTTATTGAAGAGGATTGTTAGTGATATACATCTGAAAAAAAAAACCGAAAATTAATAACTTGAGGTAAAGACGGCAGCCATCAGAGAACCTACGGCAGAGAATCATCGGAATTTGACAAGGAATAGACGCAATAAAAACAAACAATTTATTAAAAAAAAAAAAAACGAAAACAAAAAAAAACGAAAACAAAAAAAAAAAAACAAAACACTTCAGGTTTTTTGCCAATTTAAGCCAAAGTCCAACCATAACGTCCAAATTAAAATAATGTGAAGTGTCTCATAAAAAGTTTAGGATAGATTTTTTCAAGAGACCTTGAAAATATATTGATAAAAATCTAAGCTTTTTGTGTTAAAACAAGATCGGGAAGCATATATTTTTTGAGAGATATTGAAAATATAGGTATGAAAATGACAGATTATTGTAAAATCTGCTATACAGTCACTTTATTTTTCGAACAACTTAGATGATAACTTAAAATAGCACAAAATTCTTAAATTCTAGAATGTCATGAACTAGTGGGATGGACTAGATATACTTTAGTGGGCGTTATAATTGTACATTTAGAATCTTTAAATAGAAATAAAAATATATCCTGAGTATATACGATCTCTTTCAATTCCAATCCACTCTACAAACGCGTTACTTTCAAGTCGATGCCATGCTCCGCGCCCCAAGTAAAGCTCTTAATATTTATTCTCATAGGTATTGGCGTGCTAGGCGCTACACTAAAACGGAAGTTTTTCAGCAAATAGGTCATGCCGATGGACATCTGCATCTTGCCAAAACGCATGCCGATGCAATTACGTGGCCCATCACCGAAAGGTAGCCAAGAACAGGCAGGACGTTCTTTGATGGCATCCGGAGTAAAACGTTCCGGATCGAATGTGTTGGGTTCCGGATAGATTTCTGGATCAAAGTGTAAGCCTAGTGTGGGCACAATAACCATAGTACCGGCATCGATGTAGTACCTAGGATCAGAGGTCTCATAACGATTTTTGGTACGACGCACTAGATGGCCAATAATAGGATACATTCTCAAAGTTTCTATAGATCAAAATAAATTTAAAGATTACAAATTTTGATACCTCTCTTTCACCCACCACTAGCAATGTAACCAACCTGACAGCACCATTTCCATATACACCATCTCCTTCATACAATCATAGCTGAACTCCTGATTGTGCTTGGCCAGAACCTCTAGCACCTCTGTTCTAAGTCGATCCTGTAAATCCTGATTCTTGGCCAGCTCGTACAGAGCAAAGCCCAATGTTGTAGATGAGGTCTCGAAACCAGCCAAGAAGAAGACAAATGCCTGGGCCGCCACCTCCTCCACGGTTAATGCATCCTTTTCACGATTCTTCAGCTCTATAAGCATATCCATGAAATCGTTACGTTTTAATTTATTCTGCTCTCTGTACGCTATAGTTTCACGCACGACACGCATGTAAAAGTCGTGTACCTCCTGCTGTATAATCTTCATGTGTAGTTTGCGTGCCAAGCGTGGATTGCTGTGTATGAACATGTCCACTAACTTGTTGTGCCTGGTCTCGGTGACGAAACGCTTGCCCAACTTTACAAACTCTGCATTGGGGTCACGCAGACTGTTACATTCTAGACCGAAGGCACATGTGCCAATGACATCGGCAGTAAAAGATGAGAGATAATTTGTTATTTCAAGCACACTTCCATTAGGTCCACTTGCAACTGTTTCATCAAGCACCGCCGCGAGCTCTCTGCCCACTTTTGATACAGTCTCGAACATGTTCTTCATTTTACCCGAAGTAAATGTGGGCGTCATTTTGCTGCGCAGTGAGCGCCACTTCTCACCGTCCATGAAGAATAGATTTCCGGTCAACGGATCATCCTCTTCATTGTGAAATGTGCCACGCTCTTCGAAGTTATGAAAATCCTTGATTAGCACACTCTTCAATAGTTCGCGATCCAGCACAATAACGGCTTTTGACAGCAGCATGTAGAAGCCAGCAAAGGGCCCGCTACCCTTGAACTTTACATAGGTATCTGCGAAAATTTCGGCGATGTGTTTTGTTTTGCGCCATTCTGCAATGCTGCCACGTATAAATTTGGGCTCATTGTGTGGAATACCGCGTCGCTTCCAATAGCCTTGTAGGTAAATTAAATAGCCTACGAGCGTGGTTAACGCCCCAATGAAAAGATACAGAAAAACCGCCATGGTTTTTTTTTCTAACACTAAAGAATATAAATATTTTTTTTTTACTCAGTTGGTCTGCTGACCGCCGTTTAACTCCGTTCAATGTGAGAGTTTGCCTTTTATACGAATTTGGTTTGTTTTTTTTTTGGACAAAAAGCTTTTGCAAAGCTTTACCAAATATTTGAGAGCTAGTGCTGCAATTAATTAATTTCGAAAAAAGTACGAGTGTCTAGCAGTTTTTTGTAAAATTGTTTATCAAATGATCTCATGTTATGGTATTTTTTTGGGTAATAGAATTGGGAACACAGTATAAACAGAGAGAGAGAGGGAGAGAGAAGATAAATATTTTCATTGTTTGTAGGCAAGAATTATAGAAACAAGATTACGCATTCCGCAGTCCCGTTATCTAATGCTCACTTTCTCAACTGAGTGCATGACGTCACACAGTACTTTTGCTTGACAAAAACATATGCAAATGTGCGTTCTCTTAGGCAAATTGACGAAATTGAAAGTAAATTCTTTCGAAAAAGTAAAGTAAAAATATCTACTCTTCTGTATGAAAATATGAATATTTTCTTATACGAAAAATATGAATTTTTTTAAACTTTCCAGATTTTTATCTCCTAAACTATTAAAAACTGACAAAATTTTATTATTCCAATGAGTTAAGAAGGTCCATATACATATTATAAAAATAAGAAAAAAAATGATTTAGGCGTAGTTGTGGGAGTAAAATTATTTCAAAGTCTTATAATATCGCTTGTGACGTCATACTCTCTATCTCTCATTTGCGGAACGCGTAATCTGGTTTCTTTCATTCTTGGTTTGTAGGAATGCACTCAACAATTTGAAGCTGAACATGGGTGAATCAAAGTTATTTATTTGCATGCAAATGTTCTTAATAATTAAAACTTAAATTCATCAATCAATAAGAAATATCTAATCAAGAAAAAGGAAACAAAAAGTACTATCACCCTTCTTTTGAATCAACACAATGGGTCTCATGCATAAAAGTGAGAAATTACTTTTTACTCGATATTTTGAGAATTTACTCGTTGTCGTAAGCATAAAAAGTTATTTATTCGTTAGAAAGATCTCGCTCATTGAGATGGATCTCAAGGCCTGAGAAACTTCTTCAAACGAAAGCTCTTTGTGAGAAATTTCTCAAAATGGTATGCATAATCATGAGATGAAGCTGACACATGGTATAATAATACATGGTAGCATTGACAACTGCTTATTTTCTCTTCAACAGGACAACATAAATTGTCAAAAACAGCTTTTTGTGGAAATACATCAGCAGCTGCTGTGGTTGTTGTTTTTTTCACTTCAACGTTTTCAACATTGCTTGTGTTTTCAATGGCGGATTGTGAGCGCTCTCTTTTTGAGTATATTTTTTGACAGTATATGATTTCCCAAGCAACTGTCAATGCTACCTTGTATTATTATACCATGAAGCTGACATGTCTGAGAACTTTCTCGGTAAATGTTGAATCTCCTATCAAGTGATCTCACAGTTTATTTCAAGCAACTGAAATGGCAGCATACTTTCGCGCTTATAGTCCTAAAAAAATGTATAAGCTGCGTAGACATCTTGAAGAATCTAGCAGTAAATTTATATTTCGTTTTAATAAAGAAAACATCGATTGGTTAGCAGAGCATTTCCTAGGGCCAACATTGGAATCGCTTGGTAGAGCTCTTACAAATTCTGGAAAAATGAGAGTATATTTAAGATTTTTGGCTGATCCTGGATTTCAAAATGGAATTGGTGAGGACATAGGAATTCATCAGTCTCTAGGACAATTCGAAACCTTTCAAGTGCTTCTTTTTTTAATTTGTGCACCGGCAGATTAGATTTCTGTAGTAAAATTTGAGTTTCTTTTAACTCATCAATTAGAAATTATGCCAGCTTATTATTTTTATAATTTGACAAACTATAGTTTTGTTCACTTCCAGATTCGCTTTCGGACATTTTTTTGAAATTTTAAGAAGCAATTTTAACGATTAATTGCTTTAAATAAACTAAAGCTCAACTGAAGCTTTAAGATCGATCTCACTTATGTTGAGTTGTTTGTCATGAGCTTGATCTCCTTTTTATGCATACAATTTTGAGACTGAGACTGAGCATGTTCTTATGACTCACTTCTTGAGATTGATCTTACACGAATGATCTCTGAGAAACATCTCATTTTTATGCATTAGACCCAATGCTTCAGCATTTATAGGGGGACTCCCCTGAGCGTTGATTTAGTATAAAAAAAGCAAAAAATTTAAATGAGTCCAAGTACATTTTTCATATCAGTCAACTCAAGAGTCGATCAGTATATTATTCAGCTGATAATATTAGTTTTTTGTCTATTGACTGTCTAGATTTTGATAAACTTTACAGTGATAAGCAGAAATAATACAATGCAACGAAATTCCTGAGATTGTTTTGTCAAAAATTTCTTATCTTACGAGTATGATAAGATAATTATTGAAACTATTATTATCTATCTTTGGAAAGGCTTCATCATACATAGCTACTTGAAGATTAATTTTTTTTTTTTTTAATAATACTTGATTAAGACCTAAAGTAGATGTTTTCGAGTTTTTCAAGGTTTTTTCTACTAGAAAGTTTGGCAAATTAATTGCGAAAAGCTTTATCAGTATCTAACATATTAATTCAATATGTCAGTAAGACGAAGAAGTTAGACTTTGAACACTTTTATCATATCAAAATTTTTTTGTTTTTTTTTTATTCCTTGATAAAAACAGTATTATAAATTATAATTTACAAATTATAATTTAGAAAATATCGCCTTTAATCAGAGCATGGGGCGGAGGCAAACTCAGCCCAACGTGATCGATCTTGAGCAATTCTACGAACTTCCTGCCAGTTCCATCGGGGTTGGTATTCAGCCTGTGTTGAGTGGATCCATGTCATGCGTGGGTGATCTCTTCGCCTGAGCCTTGGGGGTTCCATTCAGGAGCCATCTTTACAATGTCGTTGTCGTCTTTGCGTAGAGTGTGACCAATCCACCGCCATTTGCGATTTTTGTTTTCCACGATTATTGGTTTGCACGGAGATATGGTTAAGAGTTCTGAATTTGTTATGGTTTTTGGCCAAAAGATCCGGTGTATAATGCGCAAACACTTGTTTACGTTGTATCCTGTTGCAGATGCTATAAGTGACCTTCCACGTTTCGCAAGCGTATGTAGTACAGGCTTGATGCTGGTGTTAAAACTGAGTAGTTTCGTTTTCTTACTTATATTACGAACTGTCCAGATGCGATTGAGTTTGTCGAAGGCGTATCGGGCCTTGTGATGCGCGAATTTACATTCTCTTCGGCCATCTTTAGTGAGCACGCTGCCTAAATAGCTGAACTGAACGACATCCTCAATAGTTACCTGTACGTTATCATCAATGGCCACTGACAGGGGATCTTGGCTTGGGGTTTCTACACGCATAAGCTTAGTCTTTTTAAAGTTGACTCGTAGTCTTACCTGCTTTTGACGAGAGATTTGAGTTTGGCGTTAATCTCTGACAGTCTGTGAGCCAAGAAGCAAATGAAGTCAGCGTAGTCGAGGTCGCTAAGTTTTTGATGTGTCCGCCACTGAATACCACTGGGAGCTTCGTTATTTGTTTTCTTGACGCAAATCTGTCGGACTTCTCTTTGGATGGTGAATTTATTTATCTCTTTTTTCCTTTGAAGACCACGCTACACTCAGCACCCTCATAAAGCTCACCAATAAGAGTAATGATCTTATTCAGCATGCCGAAATTTCTGAGATCGGACCAGATTGCGCGTCTGTTGATTTTTCTGTTGAAAGCACGTTAAAATCAACGAACAGCATATATAATGGAGATCTCCACTTTGTTAATTGCTCAATTATTATTCTTAGTGCGTTAATGTGGTCGACACAGGATCACTTTGGCCTGAAACCATTTTGCTCAGTCCGTAGTATGGTGTTGAGAGCTGGTGGTATTCTATCTAGAACAGTGGTGCTCACTACATGGTTTCCCATAGCCCGCGGGCATCGTGTGTTGTTGAGCTTTTGCACACGAAGTAGCAATCGGCTCACTGAGTTTATTTTCTGCTGTGCTCAAAATTTCATGTCAGTATGCTTTGAGCGTTCATGTGGTGAGGGTGTTGCTCGCTGTTTTATTTAGTAATAAACGTAAATATATTGCAATGCTTCAGCATAAGCATTAATACATTTTTGCTTGATGTTTTCTATGTTAAAATAGAGAAAAACAAACACAAAAATAAAATAGGAATGATTATATTGAAAATCCAACACTCGACAATAGTTCCTTGCACCAAATGTTGTGAGAGCTTTTAACAACTTCTTGTTTCAGTGTAAAGCTCTCTTTGTTGTTGTTTGAACCTTGCGTTGATCACCACTGATCTAGATTCTAGAATGACAAAAACGAGAACCTTTTCAACAGCATTTAGGAGCATAATGCCTTGCCAGTTTTTTAATCGGCTCAGGTCGCCTTTTTTCGGGATGGAATATTACTATTCCCTCTTTCCAATCATTCTGTTTTCTGTTCGTCATTCAGATTTCTATGAATAGTGCCGGCAGCTTTAGTGTTTTTAAGCTTGCGGATCGCTGAGGTGATCTCTGCAATCAGTGGGGGCTCTGTCGTGATGTGCCTGTTAAGGTTTTGTCGCCGAGTGTCATTGGCATCATTCATCTTCCTTCGTAGAGTTACCCGGGCATTCGTACTGTCTTCTTCATTCATTCAGCTGCTCATCTACTGTAGTGAGTGTGCTGCCATTAAGGTCTTTCAGTGGTGGAATATGCGGTTTGACATTCGCTAGTTTGTTGATTGCGGCGTATACGCTTTTCAGATTGTTTCTATATGCAGCTGATTCGGCCTCACTAGCGATGTTGTTAAAGTACGCCTCTTTGTCACTCGACACTCGTTCTTTTACCTCCAAATTGGCTGATTTGTAAAGATTGGCCAGTTCAGATTTTTTTTGCATGATCCACCACATAGTTTTTACAATATTTTATGCTCTCAAACATTCAGATGATGTTCGACACAAAATGCGTAAATCTTGCCTAATTTTTCTCTTATATATGTAGTAATAACTAAATTTTCTAAAGTACATATTATACATACATATAAGTCGACCCCTATCAGGTGTAGAGTGAAATTATGATAATGACTAGTGTTTTAAATGTTTGATAAAAAATTTAAAAATCAAACAAACAAAAAAAATTTGCAAAAAGTGTGGCTAAAGGTGTAAATTTATTCTCTGTATATAATTTTTGTTATCTTTTGCGATCATTCAATCCCCCACCAATGAGTGTGAATGGTTGCAAATGAGCGAAAATGTACTACGGAGCAGAAGTTAGAGAGTCATGCAAACAATTAAATAAAAAAAGCTTTCAGAGTAAAGACTTAAAGCTGTTGAATAAACTAAAAAGTTCATAGTTTCAAGAGCCGATTGATTTTTTAAAAGCTCATTCATCTTCTCATTCGCAAGAACTCTATTAAAGCTCTTCATTCTATTATGTGTGTAAGCACGCTCTCAGTGTAACCAGTGCAAAGCTTTTGCTCCATCATTTGTTTATCAAAATTGTTCTTGAACTTGAATAAGTATCATATTTCAGAGAGCAAATAACAGAGGTATTAATTTTAATAAGTAAATTCATCATGATTCATGATAAAAATAGAAATAAAAATTTCATTATAAAAGAAGAAGAGACTTTCAGCTTAAGGAGGTATTTGGGGATATAGCTACTTTATATAATGAACATAACTTTAATTAGCCAAGTAGACACTGTTAAGCTTTGTAAAGCACTTTTATGCTCTAGGAATGGGTGATTAATTTTGAAATGCAAAATAATGAAATTTTAAATATAATTTAAAAAATTTAATTAAAAATTTTATGTTACATGTTTTAAACTTATTCTTAACTCTTATTCTCGTTAACTTTCCATCGCTCGCGCTTTACGCTAACGTGCGCTTCATAAATTCAACTTTAAAGTGATTACAGCAAAACTTTTCCGACATATACGACAGACAAAAACAAAAACGACATACGACACCAAAAACTAAAATGACAACAAAAACTAGAATAACAACAAAAACTCAAACAATAACAATGACAATCACAATATCCCCGAAACATGTTTAAACTTCTCGGAGATTGAGTACTACAGAGATCTTAAAGCTAATGAATTTATTTGCTTATTTAATAGAGAATAAATTAAAGCACTTTTTCTTAAGCAAAACAAAGCATGACAAGAAACAGGGTAGAGAGCAATTACGATTTAAGACTAGACAAATAGACAAATAATCCATCCAAAATGATGGAGCAACAGAAAAACGACCAGAGAGATTGAAGTGCAGACAGAAGGGAAAAGATATGCTTAATGTTGACGTTGTGCTTCCGCAGGAAGCAGCTAGAAGCTTTAAGGGATATCTTAAGAAGAGGAATTGAATATTTAAAACCAGAACATTTTGTAATTTCCGGAATTTTCAAATGTTTGCCTAGAAACTTAAAGTTGAACTCAATTTAAAATAATTAAATTAAATTTAAAATCATTTTTAAATTATTTAACATGTTATATGACATGACATATGACGTGACATATAACATGACATATGACATGACATATTACATGAAAAAAAATTTCTACGTATATTTCCCCCCTTAAAGAAAAATGAAAAGTTCACATCCTGAATTTTTGCTCAAAATTGTTATTTTTGTTTGTTGTTGCGTTTTCCAACGCTTTGTTGTTGCGTTTTGTGTTGCTACAAAAGCTCTTGCTCTCAATTCTTGCTCTCAGCGCTCCCAGAGCGCTCTCTGCCCATAGCTGATCATGAAGCTTTTATGGCTGAATTACAATACTGCGTTAGGTCGGTCGGCCTTTGACAGCTCGACTAGAAACAATGGGTTCTTATGAAGCAACACAAAATATGACCTCATGCATTGCGTCGACCTCATCCCGTAAATATGAATTTGAGGGGGTGACGTACGATCAACGCTATGAGTAGCGACATGCTCAAGCTAGGTCGTGCTTTTGACATTCCATATTAACGCTGGGTTGCATTTTCGTTGAGCAATGCTAAAATGTGAGTATTCTTGGATTCCGATGGAAAACTCAGATTTTCATAGGATTATCGTGGGAATTTATATTTTGATGCGAGTTTTTTTTAAATTGATCCAATTTTTTGAATTAACATGCTGCTTAAGTAGTATAAAAATGATTTTGATGAATTTAGCATGATATTAATATTATTCAATTGTATTTCATATTAAAATTTATGCATTTTTTAGTATATTATAAATAATATTATAAGGGTATTCATGCAAAATGGCAAACTTATATATTGGTCAATTAGATATTTTAATGAGGTTGGTTGAGGACGAATACCCTTAATATCATTGTTTGAATAATATAACACACAAAGGAATGTTGTGGTAAGGTAGATTGGAAAATGCCGTTCACTTTGTTTTTGTAAAGTTGTACCCAAGTACTCACTAATTACAAGTGATTCAGCGAGCATTGTACAAGGGGGCGTGGCATCTCGAATCTGCAATATCGAATATTTTTGGAATTATAGGTCACACAGCATCGAAATTTGATATTCGAATGAAATTTTCACGTGCCGTTCCACTGGTAAAATTTTATGGGCGTTGGGCAAAGGGCGTGTCACTTTTTCGGCTGCCCAAATTGTGGGTATAACTTTTGAACTATTAGTCACACATCAATGAAACTCGGTTAGAATGTACTATTTAGTCTTGTCCTTTGACTGAAAAAATTGAGTGAGCATTGGACAAGGGGGCATGTCACCGCCCATATAAGCCAAACTTATGGTATCAAATAGCTTTGGAGTTAAATGCCGCATAATAATGAAACTCGGTATGGAGTTGCCACTTGGTAATGTCCATCTACTAGAAAACCGAGACGGGCATTGTACAAGGAGGTGTGGCTCCGCCCATACAATTACAATTTTTGATATCGAATAGCCTATGAAAGTAAGTCAAAAAACGTTGAATTTTAGAATAGAACTACTATTTGGTGATGCATTTCTTCTAAAAAATGTTGACAGGCATTTTTCAAGGAGCCACACCCCGCCCATACATGCCAAAGTTTTGATATCGAATAGCTATGGAAATTAAAGTCGCATTACATTAAAACTTACAATGGAGTTCCACTTGGTGATATCCTTCTACGCCTATGGTACTTGTAAATTTGTACTCCAGCACCAACTGGTGTCTAAGTTGGATCAAAGAAGATAGCGACACCGGAATACTCACCGTACCTCAAAATCACAATATACCAATTTTCATTCTAATCCCATAAATAATTGTACTACAGCGCCCTCTGGTGTTCAATACAGGTAAAAAAAGATAGCAGCAAAACACTCAGCGTACATGAAAACCACTATATACCGATTTTCTTTAAATTTGTACCTAAGCGCCCTCTGGTGTTCAAGGTGGATAAAAATTTATTGAAATTGCCCCAAAACACGCACCGTACCAAAAACTTCCATACACAAATTTACATGAATATTTCCATACGTATTTCCAACTTGCTTTCGTTGACGAAATTTCCTACATTTTGCTCTCAAAATTTGCAAAGATCTCGACAAAAATTAACAGTAATAATAATAATAAATAGCAGTAATTTTGACAAAAACAAGAAAAATAATGACATCAAGTAATCACATTTTATAAAAAAAAACAATATATATATATATATAAAAATATCGATCAATCAAAGAAAAATTGTTTGCCATAAAAACTGAAATGTGTTTCCAGAAATTCCATTTTAAATCTTAATTTAATTTCACATTTCATCATTATATTGGAAAGTGTTCATTTATTTTGAAGCTTCTAGTCGAAATTTCCACGTTAATATGTGACATTTTTCATTATTTCGCAGATTATATTACACTCAATAAAAATATCTTAGCTTTCTAAAGTGGTTCTTAATGATTTTATGACAATATCTTTTAATTTTTTTATTGATTAAAATTATAATTGCATGATTTCGGAAAAAGGGACGTTTTGTGGGAATTTTAGTATAGCTGCTTTTATTGGCATCACCAAAATGATAGACGCACGATCTGTCAACGCAAAATTTAGTTTTGCAAAGTTTGAGGTCGTCCGTTTTGACAGCTTAAAGTTTTTACAACGGAGACCAAAGTACGGTCAAAGGCCGACCGACCTAACGCAGTATTGTAATTCAGCTATTACTTCGAGCAGATTAAGTTTAGCGCTTAGTTAAACGCCAGCCTAGGTGCTGAAACGTATATTAGAACGGCTGGAGTGAAGTGCTTTTTTAAACACAAACCTTAAAATTCAAAGTAAATAACAAGAAAATATGTCCCTTATTGCCATCGCGTTGGTGTTCACACTTTTGACCTTACTGCTGACCTTCGTGCAACATTACTACAACTACTGGCAGCGGCAGAATGTGCCTCACGAGAAACCCCGACTAATAGTGGGTAATGTGGGTGGCATTGGGCGCAGCGAGCACTTCAGAGATATCAACAAGCGGCTCTATCACCGCTTCAAAGCCATGGGCGCAGCTTACACCGGCTTATTTTTCTTCTTCCAAAAGGCCGCACTTATCATCGATCTCGACTTGATCAAACATATTCTCATCAAAGACTTTAGCAATTTTCACGATCGTGGCATTTTCAGCAATGTACGTGATGATCCGCTGACTGAACACTTGCTCACACTCGAGGGTCAACAATGGCGTGCCATGCGCAATAAACTCTCACCGGTCTTCACTTCGGGCAAAATGTGTTTCATGTTTCCCACGGTTGTGGATGTTAGCAAGAATTTAATCGACGCCTGTGCCACGTTGGCGAAGGAGAATGTCCAGCAGCCAGGTGTTCTCTAGCTGAAAGAGTTAAGTGCGCGCTATACAACTGATGTCGTCCGTGGCGTAGTTGGTTAAAGTGCGTGGCCGCTATGTCAAAGAACTTTGGAAACCCAGGTTCGAAACCCAGCAGCGACAGAAAATTATTTGAATTAAAATAATTTTTCTGTACGGCCGCCACCTCTCTGCAGACAATGGCAAACCTCAGAGAGTAATCAAAATGCCATGTAAAGCTTCTTGAGAACGAGAACTTTCCGTTCATCGCCGTTCGGAGTCGGCGTTAAGCATGTAGGTCCGGTTCTCGGTCAATTGTATACAAACTTAATAACACGCACAACACAATTGATCATAAGAAGCTAGGTCAAAGTCCTTTCAAGGCCAGGCGTCGGCAACTGAAATGGCCAGTTATTTATTTTTTTTTTTTTTTTTATACAACTGATGTCATTGGCACTTGTGCTTTCGGCATCGAATGTAACAGTCTGCATGATCCGCAAGCCGAGTTTCGACGCAAGGGACGCTTGATCTTTGAAAAACCACGTCATTCACAATTCGTGCAGGCCTTCATGTTTACCAATCCGGAGCTAGCACGTCGTATGCGCCTGAAAATCTTTAACGACGAAGTGAGCGAATTTTTTATGGAAGCAGTTCGTCGGACTGTCGACTATCGCATTAAGATAATGTTCAACGCAACGATTTTATGGATATGTTGATTGAAATGAAGGCGAAGGATGAGGAAATGGCGCGCGCCGGAGAAGGCATAGATCTGTCGCAGGGTCTTACTTTGGAGCAAATTGCAGCGCAAGCTTTTGTTTTCTTTGTGGCTGGCTTCGATACCTCGTCGACTACAATGGCGATGTGCTTGTATGAGTTAGCATTGCATGCCGAGATTCAGCAAAGTTTGCGTGAGGAAATAGTGGGAAAGATGGCCAAGCATAATGATCAGCTGAGCTACGAGTGCCTGCAGGAGATGTCATATTTGGATCAAGTCATATCAGGTTAATTTTGTAGGGTTTAAATTTTGAAATTTTTCTAATAATACGTTTATTTTTCAGAAACTCTGCGGAAATATTCTGAACTGCCGCATATAGTGCGCAAGACCGTATCCGACTATGTGGTACCAGGGACGCAGAAAGTCATTGAACGTGGCACACTTATAATTATACCCGTTCATGCACTGCATCATGATCCTGAGCTCTTTTCTAAACCAGATATATTCGATCCGGAACGTTTTACTCCAGAGGCTATACAAGAGCGTCACTCATGTGCTTATCTACCTTTTGGTGATGGTCCCCGCAACTGCATTGGTCTCCGCTTCGGCAAGATGCAAGCCAAAATTGGTCTCGTTACGCTACTGCAGTCCTTTAAATTCTCCAAATCTGCACATACTGAAGTACCACTGAAGTTGAGCAAGCAAAATTTTCTGCTGGAGGCAGAAAACGGCATCTACTTGAAGGTGGACAGAATCTAGTTTTAAGCCGATTTTAATAAAAATAAAAATATAAAAAATAAAAATGTTTGAGCCATGACTTTCATTATTCTCTATCGCCTGGTTATAATATTAGATAAGGTTATGGGAATGTGGAACTTATTTGCCTGGTAAGATATAAGGTTATGGCAAATATTCCATGTGGAACTTATTACTTCAATGTGGAACTTATTTGCCTGGCAAGATATAAGGTTATGGCAAATAAGTTTCACATGGATAATCGTTGAATAAGTTGGATCATTGAAAATCTTTTAGGATCTAAGGACTTTGGGCAAAAATAAATGATTCTATATCTATAAGATTTGTAGACATTCTATCAGTTTTTATATTACTAGGATTATACATGAAACTTTTTTAGTTCTGTGTATGACTCAATGTTCCATTCAGGTTTCCTATGAAGCTATTCAGTTAGATCACCGACATGATTTCGGATTATATGGACTAGCTACTTAAACAAAAATCAATTTTTCTTTTATAAATGGGTTCCACTGGTAGTATTAATGAAACTAATTGGAGCTTTGCATGTCATCATATGTCATATGTCATGTCATATGTCATGTCATATGCCATGTTATATGTCATGTCATATGTCATGTCATATGTCATGTCATATGTAATGTCATATGTCATGTGTCAATTGTAAACTATCATCACGAAATTCGTCACGAAATTCGATACATTCATGACATGACATATGACATGACATTTGACATGACATTTTACATGACATATGACATGACATATGACACATATTTTTTTATTTACGAAATTTGCTATGTAGGCAATGATATAAACACAAAAATTTTTCCTGTTGAGTTTCCATTTCCCATAAATTTGTACACTGAAAAAAAAATGTTTTAAAATTGACGACAATTGTTATTAATTTGACGATATTTGTGTTTAAAAAATAGCTTGCAACAAATTTCGTCAAAGTAAGAGCAAATGTATTTAAAAATTTTGAAAAACATATGAAAAAAAAGTCAAATTAACAACACATTTTGTGAACACATTGTGTTTAATTTTAAGCTAACTTTTTTTTTTCAGTGTATGAATTAAAACATCTGCTGATTGTTCCCTTTGCTATCTCTCTCCGCCTGCCTTACATTGTAATTCAATGCAAATGAAATTCCAATTAAAACCAAAAAATTTCATTAAAATTTCTACTCCTGCCAAAACTGCATCCAACAGCAAGGATATTTTTATTATTCTTCAATGCTTTCTAAGCTGATTATATCAGTATGATTTGTCGTTTGGCCCATGAAGATTTATACTAGAGCGTATGTTATACCAGGCAACTTTGTAGTCCTGTAGTCAGCTTCTTCCTACTTCTTCACTCCTTGCTGGATTCATTTGCATTTTCAGCAGCATGTGCAAGCAATCACACACATAGACACCCACATATACTAAGATTGTCATATTACCTAGCTGGCTACAGTGTCGAAAAAACCTTTGCTCGTCCTTTCATATACAGTTATACGCCAATTAGTTTTGCATATAAAATCAAACCGAAACGAACTCATGCAAAAATATCATATTTTCTGTTTAGTTTATATTTGTGTGTATATATGCACAGATGCAAACACAAACACACACAGACATACTCAGACTTTTTAGATTGATTACGAAGAATTGTCTACTCGTCGTTAACTGTCTTACTGCATGGTATTATTGCTGCAGGAATAGAAAAAATTTAAAGATTTTTTTGATTTTGATACGAAATATGTTTTCTTTTACACACCACTTGTCAGGCTATTTAAAAAGAATCCATTTCATAATCATGATTTATTAGATATAAAATTCTTAATTGTATTAAAATAATCTGTTTCATCATAAAATCGTTTGTTTATAATCGATCGTTTGCAATTTCAAAATCATTATAAATTCCTACTTCAACTTTAATTTCTCGTGAATTTTTTGTTGTGAGGCTTTTTTAACTTTTGTAGTTTTAAAAATATCTAAGATTACAGAACATTAGCCATAATTTCTTTTATTTTCCTATGGAAAATAACTTCCATTACTTTTCTTCAATATTTTACCAATACTAAGAATTTAGTCAAAAATTCTCGTTACTTTGAAAGAATTGTGTTACAATGTTTACCATTGAAGTTTACAACTCATTGGTTATCGTTTCGATTTCAAAATAAATTGGCGTAAAATTTTCAGTGGTAAACATTCTCTTTAATGTTCAATGATTTGAAAAATTTCAAAAGCAACTCTGCCGTAATGGAAAAAAAAATGCAAATAAAATCAGCAATCAATCAAAATTTTAGTGCAGCACATCTACAACAATAACAACTTTAGGCAAACTAGAAGAATTGTTGGTGTATAAGAAAAAGGGGCGGAGTGGGGTAAGGGTTAAAAGAAAGCAAAGCAACCTTGACTTGTGCACTTGAAAAAGAAATGAAATGGAAGAATTGGCAGAGAAACCACTGCATTTTATTACAAAGAGTAACAAAATGTTAAAACGTTCAATTGGTTTGACATTTATGAGCACCAGATGGTCATATCAGCAATTAAATTGAATTGCAGCGTGACTTAATTGAGTATAAAGGCAATTAATACTTCGTTTTGGGCAAAATATGGAGAAATTTTAAGAAAAAAATTTCACTTGACCAACTTTATTTCATGTGACTTCTAAAACCCGATCAGCCAAATAAATTTGAAATGAACTAGTGGTTGAATTATATCGAAAATATTTATCTATTTAAATATTTATATTTATATTAAATAGCGTACTTTCGATTAATGATCTGATTTGCTTAAATTTTTTGTGACTTAACACCAAACCGCCTCACTCCCCATTCTTGGCAACGGGCCTGGTTCTAGAGTAGGTACTAGATCCATCAATAAATTGTATACGTTGCGATCGCGAGCTTTAACACAAATGAGACGATTTATAGCCTGAACGCATCGCAAGCGACAGCTACAGGGTTCTCCAATAGGGACTTGAGAACTTTGGATTAAATTTCTGAATGCACCCTTTCACTAATCATCGAACTTTCACTGTCAATCATATTGATAACGTATAATCAATTAGAAAGCATTGAAGAATAATAAAAATATCCTTGCTGCTGGATGCAGTTTTGGCAGAAGTAGAAATTTTCATGAAATTTTTTGGTTTTAATTGGAATTTCATTTGCATTGAATTACATAATTTCATGTATCATGTCATATGTAATGTCATATGTCGTGTCATATTTCATGTCATATGTCATGTCATATGTCATGTCATATGTCAGGTCATATGTCATGTCATATGTCATGTCATATGTCATGTCATATGTCATGTCATATGTCATGTCATATGTCATGTCATATGTCATGTCATATGTCATGTCACATGTTATGTCATGTCATATGTCATGTCATATGTCATGTCATATGTCATGTCATATGTCATGTCATATGTCATGTCATATGTCATGTCATATGTCATGTCATATGTCATGTCATATGTCATGTCATATGTCATGTCATATGTCATGTCATATGTCATGTCATATGTCATGTCATATGTCATGTCATATGTCATGTCATATGTCATGTCATATGTCATGTCAAATGTCATGTCATATGTCATGTCACATGTTATGTCATGTCATATGTCATGTCATGAGCTCCTTGGAGAAATATCAAAAGTTCTTTGTAAATGAGCCAGGTGGATTTTTAGTGTTTTTATAGATTTTATGGACTTGGAAAATAACTTATGATACCTTTGGCTTCGAGGTTCCACCGATATTCCCTGTGAAACTAGTTGGGTCCCTAGAATTTTCTTATATTATATGGACTTTTGTGATAAAAATCTGTGATTTGAGTCAAGTAGGTGTCACTAAGACTCTTAAAAGCTAGACGAGTCATTGAGAATTTCAAGATTAAACGCACTCCTTGAATAAAAATCTGGAAAACTATTCTGCCAAACTTCTTTTGGTTACATGGTCCTTTTTGACAAAAATTTATGGTAAAAGTGGTTTCCATTGAAACTATTTATGGAACTACTTTCACCACTGGAACTTTCTTTAAGGTTCTATGGACTTTTGTAAACGAATTTAATGATTAAATTGCGAATGGGTTCCACTGAGACTGTCTAGGGAACTAGATGTATCATGGAGATTTCTTTTGGGAATATTAGACTGCATGGAAAAAGGAATGTATTCTAACGAATGGATTTCACTGGGATTATATTTATAGAACGTGTTGTGTCATTTGGATTTTGTTTTTTGTTTTTTTTTTTTTTGAGGAGTTATCTAACAAAATTTAATGATTTTATGTGAAACAGGTTCCACTGTGGTTATGTATGGAACACCATGGGTCATTGGGCAAATATTATGGTTTTTAGATAAAAATCAATCAAAAAACTTCGTCCAATAGTTTCCACTAGGGTTTTCTATGGGTCTATGAAACGTTTCCTTGAAGACCCTTGGACAAAAATCCAAGGGTTTTCTGATAAGAGGATACCACTGATTTTATAACTCTTTAGTCATTGACACACTTTTTCGATCGCTGAACTTTTCTAATAAAAATGGAAGATTTTATGTTAACTTGGTTCTACTGAGGTTATCTTTGGAAGTAATTTGGTCAAAATTTAATTCTCAAAATTTATTTTTGTTTAAGTAGTCCATCAAATCCGAAATCATATCGGTGATCTAACTGATCCAGGTTTCATAAAAAACCTAAATGGAATATTGAGTCACACAGAACTAAAAAAGTTTCATGTATAATCCTAATTATACAAAAAGTGATAGAATGTCTAAAAATCTTCTAGACATAGAATCATTTATTTTTGCCCAAAGTCCTTGGATTCTAAAAGAGTTTCAATGATCCAACTTATTCAATGATTATCCATGTGGAACTTATTTGCCATAACCTTATATCTTACCAGGCAAATAAGTTCCACATTGTTATAATCTTATATCTCATCTAATCTTATTACCAGGCGAAAGCGAATCACTAAAGTCATGGCTCCTAAATTTTTATTTTTTTCTTTGTTTTTGGTAAAATCGGCTTAAAACTAGATTCTGTCCACCTTCAAGTAGATGCCGTTTTCTGCTTCCAGCAGAAAATTTTGCTTGCTCAACTTCAGTGGTACTTCAGTCTGTGCAGATTTGGAGAATTTAAATGACTGCAGCAGCGTAACGAGACCAATTTTGGCTTGCATCTTGGCGAAGCGGAGACCAATGCAGCTGCGCGGACCATCACCAAAAGGTAGATAAGCACATGAGTGACGTTCTTGTATAGCCTCTGGAGTGAAACGTTCCGGATCGAATATCTCTGGTTTAGGAAAGAGCTCAGGATCATGATGCAGTGCATGAATGGGTATAATTATGAGCGTGCCACGTTCGATGACTTTCTGCGTTCCTGGTACCGTATAGTCGGATAGGGCCTTGCGCAGTAGATGCGGCAATACAGAATATTTCCGCAGAGTTTCTGAAAAATAAACGGCTTATTAGAAAAATTTCAAAATTTAAATCCTCCAAAATTAACCTGATATGACTTGATCCAAATATGACATCTCCTGCAGGCACTCGTAGCTCAGCTCATCATTATGCTTTGCCATCTTTGACACTATTTCCTCACGCAAACGTTGCTGAATCTCGGGATGCAATGCTAGCTCATACAAGCACATCGCCATTGTAGTCGACGAGGTATCGAAGCCAGCCACAAAGAAGATAAAAGCTTGTGCTGCAATCTGCTCCAAAGTAAGGCCCTGAGACATATCTATGCCTTCTCCGGCGCGCGCCATTTCCTCATCCTTCGCCTTCATTTCAATCAACATATCCATAAAATCGTTGCGTTGAACATTATTCTTAATGCGATAGTCGACAGTCCGACGCACTGCTTCCATAAAAAATTCACTCACTTCTTCATTAAAGAATTTCAGGCGCATACGACGTGCTAGCTCCGGATTGGTAGCCATAAAGGCCTGCACCAATTGTGAATGACGCGGTTTTTCAAAGATCAAGCGTCCCTTGCGTCGAAACTCGGCTTGCGGGTCATGCAGACTGTTGCATTCGATGCCGAAAGCACAAGTGCCAATGACATCAGTTGTATAGCGTGCACTCAACTCTTTCAGTTCAAGAACACCTGGCTGCTGGACATTCTCTTTCGCCAACGTGGCACAGGCGTCGATCAAATTCTTGCTAACATCCACAACCGTGGGAAACATGAAACGCATTTTGCCCGAAGTGAAGACCGGTGAGAGTTTATTGCGCATGGCACGCCATTGTTGACCCTCGAGTGAGAGCAAGTTTCCAGTCAGCGGATCATCACGTACATTGCTGAAAAAGCCACGATCATGAAAATTGCTAAAGTCTTTGATGAGAATATGTTTGATCAAGTCGAGATCGATGATAAGTGCGGTCTTTTGGAGGAACAAAAATAAGCCGGTGTAAGGTGCGCCCATGGCCTTGAAGCGGTGATAGAGCCGTTTGTTGATATCTCTGAAGTGCTCGCTGCGCCCAATGCCACCCACATTACCTACTATTAGTCGGGGTTTCTCGTGAGGCACATTCTGCCGCTGCCAGTAGTTGTAGTAATGTTGCACGAAGGTTAGCAGTAAGGTCAAGAGTGTGAACACCAACGCGATGGCAATAAGGGCCATGTTTTCTTGTTATTTACTTTAAATTTTAAGGTTTATGTTTAAAAAATCTCTTCACCCCAGCTGTTCTAATAAACGTTCCAGCAGCTAGGCTGGCTTTTAACTAAGCTCTAAATTAAAGCTTCTAGAACTAAAAGCTACATGATCAATATTTTCCGCTGTTTTCTCTTGTTACAGAGCTTTTTCAATAATGAGACAAATATTAATACAAGTTTATTTAAAATGTTTGTAAAAAGCTTTTTTGTATTAGTTCTTATCTCACCTCAAGTGCTAGAGCTTTAAGCTTTTTTTCACTAAATGGGAATGATTTGCAGTAATTTTGGTTCGAAATTAATATTTTTTTGTATAAATTTTTTTTAAAGCTTCTCATGAAAGTTTAACGCAAATAAAATTTTGTTTGGTTTTGAAAAGTTAATTCAGAAGATTATGAAGGAAAGTGCTCATTATCATTATAACAAAGAAATATACAAAATTTTAGAATAAAAGTTGGGCTAAGTTAAAAATTTGGGATAAAAAATTTAGGCTAACTTCACACTCGTTAAAGTTATGATTTAAATTTTAGACTGCGGAATCCTTCAATGCCTTTATAAATAAATACAAAGAAAAATTGCAAATAAAGTGTTTTCACATATGAAAAACCTTTTTATATTTCTATTTCACATTCTTTAAAAAAGACATATGATGAATAAATTTGTACGTGTTGCTATTGACAAACCAATCAGAACATCTCCAAAATAAATCTTTGCAATTACTTGGATGGATCCTTTTCCTTTCCAATTTCATTGTTTTCAACTCTTCTATTGTTGTATTTTCTTTTTCAGTTTTCAGCTTCTTCATTAGGAATGTATTTCTTTCAGTATTTTTATTATTTTTTTATTTTTACTATTTCATTTCCTGTTGTTGTGACTTTGACATCCTTTATATGCGTGCCTCTTAAAAAGTTTGGCATGCATACGTTTTTTTTGCATACCTTTTGTATCCTGTATCTTTATCTTGCAATGCATTCAATTCGAAATGCTTGTACGTGAGAGTGTGTGCTGGAACAATTGTTGGTGCTGCAACCTATGTATGTGACAACATCAGGAACAATTTTATTACGTGACATCTTTAACGAAGAAAATTTCTTCATCATCGGGAGAAATAGATGAAGGCCAGGCAGCAGTTGAATTGCTAAATATATATGTTACAGGTGTGTGTAAGTGTGTGTGAGAGAGTGAGAAAGAGAAGGAGATAGAGAGAGAGAGAGAAAGATAGAGAGAGAAAGAGAAAGAGAGAGATAGAAAGGAAGAGATAGAAAGAGAAAGAGAGAGAGAGAGTGACAGACCAAAAGGTTTGGAGTGAAGTTGGCTGTTTTGTGTTAGATTTTTACAAATTTTACAGATTTTTTAAAGGGAAACACTTCAAATGCAAATTTAACCTTCTACATAGGCATAGAACTGTTATAAAGAATATAACTTCCTTCGACTAGATATGCCTTATGCCTAGCTATGGGCAGAGATCGCTCTTAGAGCGCTGAGAGCAAGAATTGAGAGCAAAGGCTTATGTAGCAACACAAAACGCAAAAACAAATCAAAGACAAAAAACAAACACAAAAATAACACAGAAGCCTTATATATAGTGGTGCCCATACCCGTTTATGACCAGCTATGGGCAGAGAGCACTCTGGAAGTGTTGAGAGTAAGAATTGAGAGCAAAAGCTTATGTAGCAACAAGAATGATAGAAACAAGATTACGTGTTTCGCAGTCCCGTTATCTAATGCTCTCTATCTCAACTGAGTGCATGACTTCACACAGTACTTTTGCTTGACAAAAACGTTTGCAAATGTGCAATCACTTGGGCAAATTGACGAAATTGAAAATAAATTCTTTCGAAAAAGTAAAGTAAAAATATGTACTCTTCTGTTTAAAAATATGAATATTTTCGTTTACGAAAAATATGAATTTTTTAAACTTTCAAGATTTAAATCTCCTAAACTATTCGAGACTGACAAAATTTTATTGTACCAATGGGTTAAGGAGGTCTATATACATATTATAAAAATAAGAATAGAAAAAAAATTAGACATGGGTCCCAAAGTAAAACTATTCCAAAGTCTGACAATATCGCATGTGACGTCATGTTCTCTCTCTCTCTCTCTCTCTCTCTCATTTGCGGAACGCGTCATCTTGTTTCTATCATTATTGATGTAGCAACACAAAACGCAACAACAAATCAAAGAAAAAAGACAAACACAGAAACAACATAGAAGCTTTAAATGTAGTGGTGCCTATACCCAGCTAGCATTTGGAAGATTGTATGACGATCGCGATCATTTCGCGATTCTTTTTTTAATCGTCAAGACGATTGTTAAGTAGAATTTTTTATTGCTCTTCCAAACATGGTATTGCGAGTCGTTGTGACGATTTTTGGACGAGTGAATCGTCGTTCACGCATCTTGGCGAGCATTTAAAGAGTGCTAGTTGCCAAAACTCGCATAAGACTCTTGAGAATGGTATTGATGTGACTCAAAAGTCGCCGCTTATGCTTTTCGCGATCGTTTGGCGAATTAAACAGTTACTTTTAGAAAAGTTTACAAAGAAAAAATTGGTTTTTGCTTTTTTTGAACAACTGATTTTTGCTTCATTTCAACTCAGTTGTTGAGTAGTGAATACGTGCCGAGGCTAATTTCGAGAGATGGCTTGGAACAAATAATAAGCCTAGCGTCCAGGGATTTAGTATTCCGAGAATTATAACAAGTAAGTACTTTTTATTTCATGCTCTTACATTTTCCTAATTTGGTTTTCTTTTTTAAGATGTTTGTCAATTAACATTTAAAACTGACGCTGCAAGAATTGACAAAGTGCTGCAACAACATTTTGTTCATCTGGTAACCGGCTCAGGAAAGGTGATCGAACGAAGAAGGATGATGGAACAAAAAAGGGGAATTTGGCTTCTAAATAATTTCTTTTTTTATATATATTTTTATTTCTAATCAAACTGATTTTTTTTTAAGTAATTGAATTAATTTTATTTAAAAAAAAAAAAGAACAATACAGAACAATCCTTTTTATTTGTAGCATTTAGGATGAATTAAAGATCGTCTTGGCGATAGTTTAAAGACTCTTCAGCGATTGTTTTTGGCACATCGTAGACGATTCATTTAGGCGATTGATTGAAGGATCGTTTGAAGTGGGAATAAAAGCGCCTTGCACGATTCTTTTCTGCGCATCGTAGACGACTCAAATGGAAGAGTCGCCGGCTTGACACAGTTTCTCCCGTTGTACTGAACTTGCGCGATCGGAATACGACATCGTCGACGATGTATTTAATCGCCCGGTCCTATCGCGGAAGAGTCGTCTACGATTGAAAATGCTAGCTGGGTACATTCATGTCCGATGCATTCATGTCATTACAATATGGTGCCGATATTGGATCTTTTTTGACATATTCTGGGGCTAAGGACGCGTTATTGCTGGACAGCCTATCCAGTACAAAATTGCAAGTTATAGCAGAAAAATGATGCAGTTGACTATTTATCATTAGACTTTGACGTGACAACTTATCTTAATCATTGTACTTATAACTATGCCTTTAATTTTACTTACTCCTAAACTTGTCTTCATCCCTGCATTGGTTCTTATATTTGCCCTAATTTAATTTGTTCTCACTTATTCTTATATTTGTTATAATTTTTATTTTAATTCTTGTTTTAAAAAAAAAATTAATAAATAACTGGCCATTTCAGCCTTTGAAAGGACTTTGACCTAGCTTCTTCTGATCAATTGTGTTGTGCGTGTTATTAGGTTTGTACACAATTGACCGAGAAATGGACCTACAGGCTTAACGCCGACTCCGAACGGCGATGAACGTAATGTTCTTAATCTCAAGAAGCTTTACATGGCATATTATTACTCTCTGAGGCTTGCCATTGTCTGCAGAGAGGTGGCGGCCGTACAGAAAAATTATTTTAATTCAAATAATTTTCTGTCGCTGCTGGGGTTCAAACCCGGGTCTCCAGGTTTGTTGATATAGAGGCCATGTACTTTAACCAACTACGCCACGGACGCCACTTCAATTTAATTTTAATTATAATTTTTATTTTTATGTATATTTTTATTTAATTTTTTAATTTATTTTATTTTAATTTTATTTTATTGTGTATATATTTTTATTATTATATATACTCTTATTTTATTATTTTATGAATTATTAACTTTTGTATTAATCATATCAAGACTCTTATCTCGCGACTAATACTGTTATAAGATATTAATCTTTTGTATTAGGAAACAAATAAATAAATATATATATATAAAAAATGTTTATTTTCGTATTTTTTATTTTAATTTTTAAATTTATTTTCATTTTTATTTTAATGTGTTTTTTTTCTGTATTTTTATTTTTATTATTTGTATTTATTTAATATTTTTCATTTTCAAATTTATTTTTGTAATTTTCATTTATTTTTATTTCACATTTTTTTATTTTTATATGTTGTATTTTGAATTTCAAAACTCTTTTTATTTTATTGGGTTTCTTAGGTTTAATTGTTTTTGTTTTTCTTTTCTTTTTTAGTTTTATTTTTATTTATCTAATTTCTATTTTCTATATATTATGAATTAATTTTTTTTATTTTAAATATTTATGTTTACAGTTTTACTACTTCTATATTTATTATTTGATTTTTTTTTTATTTTTATATATGCTTAGATTTTTTAGTTTTATTAATAATATAAATAATTATATTTAGTTTTGTTTTATTTTGTTCAATTTTTACTTTAATTATTTTAAACATTATAGATATTTTTATTTTTAGATAAAATGTTTTTTTTTTTAATTTTATTTTTATATATTTAAGAATTCTATATTTTAATGTTTTTTTTTTGTTTGTTTTTTTGTTATTGTATTTTTTTTTTTTTTATTTGAATTTTATTTTTTTTTTATTATATTTTTATAGTTAGTTGTATTTTTTATTTTTGTTCTTATACAAAAATATATATTTTATTATTATTTTTTCATATTTTGCTTCTGCTTTTTAATTTACTTTAGCTTTTGGTTTTGGTTTTAGTTTTGGTTTTGGTTTTGTTTTTGGTTTTGCGTTTTTTTTTTCCTTTTATTTTTGCTATTGATTTTGATTTTGCTTTTGCTTTTGCTTTTGCTTTTGCTTTTGCTTTTGCTTTGGCTTTTGCTTTTGATTTTGATCTTGCTTTTGTTTTTGATTTTACTTTTGCTTTTGCTCTTGATCTTGCTTTTGATTTTGCTTTTGCTTTTGCTTTTGCTTCTGCTTTTGCTTTTCTTTTTCTTTTGTATTGGCTTTTGTTTTTGCTTTTGAATTAACTTTTGTTTTTGCTTCCACTTTTGCGTTTGCGTTTGCTTTTGCTTTCGCTTTCGCTCTTGCTTTTACCTTTGCCTTTGCCTTTGCCTTTGCCTTTGCCTTTGCCTTTGCCTTTGCCTCTGTCTTTTCCTTTTCCTTTGCTTTTGTTTTTACACTTGGTTTTGCTTGTTTTCTTGCCTGGGTGTGTTTCAAATTTTTTTGAAATCTGCGAGGTAAAACGTAGTGTTGTTACTTCAAAAAGCTTAATGTAAGTTTACTTCCTTATTCTTCTTTTCCTTATCCTTCACTATCTTTCTTATGAATCTTTTTTTTACTTTCATACATGCCGGGCTAAAGCGAAAAGTATCTAAAAGATGCTTATAAAGCTCTGGGATTGACCTTCACAGCTATATCCACTACTGCTGTTTGCTGCTTATCTTAAAACTTCGCTAATCAACACACTGCAAGCAAATTTTACAGAGAAATTAACATATTGCATGAGGCTATCTACCTATATTGTCCCAGATACTTGGTTTTTTTTTTAGATTTTTTCAATCTTTTGTCAAATTATGCCCGAGATTTGCATAAATATCAGCTTTAATGTGATAATCAAGAACAAAAACGTGCATGTGGTGTGCAATACACGTATAAAACAAAGATATAGGTTAAGTGTGTATAAACATAACTAGAGAAAATGGTGTTGCTTGTCTATCCAAGCCATTCAAACTGTACATTTTGAGCAGCTCAGTTCAAGTTATTCCTTTTTCCTTTTCTCCCCAGATACTCTTTGCACAATTTACATCACTTGAATAAATAGATGTGTCCTTGCTAAAAGGACAATGTTTTTGTTTGCAATATTAAAGCAAGAACGATACTGTCTGTGACAACTTCGCAGACTAAGTTCCTGGAACTATTCATGTAAACTTTTCATATTTTTTTTCTTAACTATTTGATTTTTTTACTGTCTCGACGGTATAGCTTCGTTACTTTTATTTTTGCTTCTTGAAATTTTTTGTCTATCCAGCTTTTTGCAATTATCCCTATCTTCTATCTATTTTTTTGCTCTTATGTTTCTCTGCCTTTAAGCATGCCTTCTGCATGTTGAAAATTTATAATTCTTCATTTTGTTCAGTTTTCTTTTCTCTCAGACATTTTTGAATATTATTTCTTTGCTCTTAAAATTCTGAATATTTAACTTAATTTTTCCCAGCCGAGTTTTTAGGCGGTTTTTTTCTTTTATTTTTGTACTGCATTAAGGAATGAAGCTGGATAGCAAAAGCTCTGCTGGGCAAGAAGTTTACTTATGAATGAATTTGTTGCAGAAATCGTTGTATTTTTCAATCTCACCATCCTCAATTTTTGTGCTGTGTGGTATCTGATTTCATTTGCAAATTAAAGCAATCAACAAATTATACATTTTAAATAAAAGTAAAATTGTATATTTTTAAAAAGATAACTACGAATACAACAAGTAGCATTGCATCTAAGAAACAAGCATTGGAAACTCAATTTAAGTTAGTTTACATTTTAATTCTACAAGAGGAATGTAAGAAATATAATTTGTTTTGTTTATTTTTTATGTAGAGATAGTTTTTTCAAATTTTGTCATTGTTTGATTTTGATTTTGATTTTGGTTTTAATTTGATTTTGATTTTGATATTTGATTTTGAGTTTGATTTTGATTTTGAGTTTGATTTTGAGTTTGATTTTGAGTTTGATTTTGATTTTGATTTTGATTTTGATTTTGATTTTGATTTTGATTTTGATTTTGATTTTGATTTTGATTTTGATTTTGATTTTGATTTTGATTTTGATTTTGATTTTGATTTTGATTTTGATTTTGATTTTGATTTTGATTTTGATTTTGATTTTGATTTGGATTTGGAATGATTACGACGAGTAATCATTACTTAACAGCTATGGTTCTATATAAACGATCCCACAAAGTGAAGAGAAATAAAGCTCGAGACTTGACGCCAAAATAGGCTTTTGTTCTATTTTCAGTTTGCCGCTCATATAAAGCTTTCTTCTGAGCTAGAGAACTAGTGGCGAATTCATTAGGAATGTCAAAGTTATACCAAATTTTTATGGGAAATAATATGTTTTTCGTTTTTATTTTATATGGAACGCAATTTCAAATTTCAAATTTGATTTGAATAAAATGCATTGTGAAGTTCAATTCTTTTGAAAAATTTATTTTTATCAGTCCAGAAGACTATGAAATCTAAACACTAACAACACCTTCACTATGCAAGCATGCAAATTATTTTTGTTTTTTAAATACAATCTTAAGTTTGCTGCTCACATTGTGCTTTCTTCTGAGTGAGAGAACTGGTGGCGAATTCATTAGGAAAGTAAAACTGATTTTTATGGAAATCATATCTTTTTCGTATTCATTTTGTATGGAATTTTATTTTATTTAATTTTATTTTATTTTATATTTTTTTTTTTTTTTTATTTTACACAGTTTTTTTATTTTTTTTGTTCAATATAATCTTTACGAAACAAATCAAACTATGGTTTGTTTCATTTCAATAACAGTTCATTTTTATTTTATTTATTGTATTTTAACCTAAAGTATTTCCAGTTGAATGTTTTTACATTTTGCCATATGTCTTTCAATAAAAATATAAAAAAAAAAACACAAGATAAAAATCGATTTTTATATGGTCGAATTTCGGTCACAGGCGATACTAGAATTATTAATTTTGTTAAGAACCATGGATCTGATTGCACACTAAAGGGCAGTAAAGTTTTATCATAATAAGGCCATAAAACATTTTCCCAAATTAAAACCACCAAGAGCAATACAATGATTATTTGTATCTAATGATTTAGCTATAAACCCTATGTTATCTAAATGCTTGTCATGTAAGTTTATTGAAGTTTTTGGGGAATATATGATACAAAAATAAATATTGAATTATGGGAATTTTTTAGGTGTTGATAATTTAACACCTGAAATCTGTAAAGAACCATTCAAATTTTTTCCACCTTTAAGAAAATACCAGCACTCGAGCTGAGTAAGTAGGCCGCTTTAGTGTACTTCATTGGAATAGGCGTTGTGGAACAAACAGAAAATTTAAAGTGCTTCAGCAATAAAGCCAGACCAATACGTGACTGCAGCATGCCAAAACGCTGGCCAATGCAATTCCGAGGACCTTCACCAAAGGCCAAAAACTGCGTAGGGTCGCGCGACTTAACCAACTCCGGCAAAAAGTTATCGGGATTAAAAACATCCGGATGGGGATAGTATTCAGCATCACGATGTATAGCATTGGCGGGTATAATCACCGGCATACCCTTCTTGATGACATAGCCAGGATGACCAGGTACGGGGTAATCCTCCAGACAATAGCGGTTGAGAACTGGTAGCACTGTATGCAAGCGAAGAGTTTCTTTGTAAAAAGAATAAAATGATAAAAAAGAGTTAACATTTAACTTTTAATTCACTGAAGTTACATTTTTACCTGATATAATTTGATCCAGATACTGCATCTCCTTCAAGGCTTCGTAACTTAAATCTTTGTATTCCCCGAAGACGTGCTGCACCTCTTCTCTGGCTCGCTGTTGTATCTGCGGGTGTTGCGCCAACTCGTAGAGCGCAAAACTTACCGTTGACGATGAGGTTTCAAAGCCTGCATTGTAGAAGACGAACGCTTGTGCCGTAACCTCATCTAGCGTTAGATTCGTGTAGGTCTGTCCATCTACGGACTTCATTAGCTTGTTGTTCTTAAGCTTTATCAACAAATCCATGAAATCATTGCGATGCACTTGATTCTGCTCACGATACTCCACCGTTTCACGCACGATACGCCTGAAGAACGTATCCACAATTTCCGGTGTCATCTTGAAGTGCAGCTTACGCGCTAGATTCGGAAAACTGTTCATAAAGGCACCCAGCATCATGCCATGACGTTGGTCAAATGATTTTAAACCCATTACCCGAAACTCTGCCTCCGGATCATTCAAGCTATTGCACTCAATGCCGAAGGCACAAGAGCCTATAACATCGGTGGTGAAGCGTGCCACGAGATCCTTAACCTCGAAGTTGGCTTTCTTTTCCACAGTATCACCAAACACCTGCACCAACTGTTCACCTACTTTCAGAAGCGTCGGATACATGAACTTCATTTTGCCCGATGTAAAGGTGGGCGTTAGTTTGTTGCGCATAATGCGCCACTTGTGGCCTTCCAGCAAAAATAGGCGTCCCGACAGTGGATCATCAGCTGAATTATTATAAAAGCCCCGATCGGTAAATTTGGCAAAATCCTTGATGAGTATGTTTTTGACCAATGCCAAGTCGAGTATAAAAACTGCAGGTTTGTGAAACCAATAGAAGCCGGAGAACGGTCCGGTACCCTTGAATTTTCTGTAGTGATGCAGCCAGATATCGGCCCATGTCAATTTCTCTTGAACTCCAGTTAAATTTCCTAGAATAAATGTTGGCTTCTCACAAGCAATGCCAAGTTTTTGCCAATATTTTAGTCTATTTATTTGCTTAAACAACAGATAGCTGATCAGAGCTATTAAAACGTAGAGGAGCAACGTTGTAACGTACATGTTGAAGGTTAACTGGGCACTAATTTGGCATAGAAGTTATTTCTATGGAATACAATTTTGTTTAAATGTCATTTTGAAACATATAAAAAAAAAAAGAAATTTGTGATAAAATTTTGTGAAATCTACCAAAAATGAAAAAAAAGATAAATAACACTTATCGTTCGAATACTGAGTGTGGAGTCACTTCAATAAACAATGTGTTTCGAACTATTTTTATATCACAGTATGGCGATTTAATTAGCTTAATAAAATTTAATTTAAGAATATGTCAACAGTCCGCTTGAAAAGCTGTTAAAAGAATGCTTTAATAATAAAATACTTGCACAAACTTACGATTAAATTAGAAAAAAAACTTCAATAACGAAAAATGATAATAGTCTATATGGTCCCCATATTACGAGGACCAAGACCCTTAAAGATTGATCAACAGGTGCATTGCCTTTAAAAGTATCTGAGATGAGATAAGGTTTGACATTATGTGCGAAATAAACTTCTAGCCCGTCCCACAAACCTTGTATATATTAAAATTCTCCACTTTACAAGTTGACTGCGTTAATTTAAACGAAAATGGCATTGCGACATTTTCGTTGCGACTTTTTTGCTGCGACTTTTCATTGCGACTTTTTCGTAAAAGGCTTTTAACAAAGTCGTGCATGTTTTGTTCAGTATTTTCATTACATTTATAACATAAAAAATTTCTAGTTTCGACTTTTCCGATTCCAATATTGGAGTGAAAATGTTGCCTTTATATTTGTTGTTAATTTTATATTAATTTCGTAAAAAATTCACAGCTGTTAAACATTTACATTACGAGTTTTTCTTAATGGGGTTTTTGCGTAAATTAAAAAAATTGTATTGCGACTTTTTTGCTGCGACTTTTCATTGCGAATTTTTCATGAAAAGATTTTTGACAAAGTCGTGCATATTTTGTTCAGTACTTTCATTACATTTATAACATAAAAAATTTCTAATTTCGACTTTTCCGAGTCCAATATTGGAAGGAAAATGTTGCCTCATATTTATTGTAATTTAATATTAATTTCGTAAAAAATTAACATTATGAGTTTTTCGTAATGGGGCTTTTTGCGTAAACTAAAAAAAATTGCATTGCGATTTTTTCGTTGCGACTTTTTTGCTGCGACTTTTCATTACGACTTTTTCGTAAAAAGTTTTTAACAAAGTCGTTAACAAAGTCGTGCATGTTTTGTTCAGTCTTTTCATTACATTTATAACATAAAAAATTTCTAGTTTCGGCTTTTCCGATTCCAATATTGGAATGAAAATGTTGCTTTTATATTTGTTGTTAATTTAATATTAATTTCGAAAAAAAATTCACAGCTGTTAAACATTTACATTACGAGTTTTTCTTAATGGGGCTTTTTGCGTAAATTAAAAAAATTGCTTTGCGACTTTTTCGTTCGCGACTTTTTTGCTGCGACTTTTCATTGCGACTTTTTCATGAAAAGATTTTTAACAAAGTCGTGCATATTTTGTTCACGATTTTCATTACATTCATAACATTCAAAATTTTTAATTTTGACTTTGCCGAGTCCAATATTGGAAGGAAAATGTTGACTTTATATTTGTTGTTAATTTAATGTTAATTTCGAAAAAAAATTCACAGCTGTTAAAATTTTACATTACGAGTTTTTCTTATTGGGTTTTTCCGTAAATTAAAAAAAATTGTATTGCGACTTTTTCGTTGCGACTTTTTTGCTGCGACTTTTCATTGCGAATTTTTCGTAAAAGGTTTTTTAACAAAGTCGTGCATATTTTGTTCAGTACTTTCATTACATTTATAACATAAAAAATTTCTAATTTCGACTTTTCCGAGTCCAATATTGGAAGGAAAATGTTGCCTTTATATTTGTTGTTAATTTAATATAAATTTCGAAAAAAAAAATCACAGCTGTTAAACATTTACATTACGAGTTTTTCTTAATGGGGCTTTTTGCGTAAATTAAATAAAATTGCTTTGCGACTTTTTTGCTGCGACTTTTCATTGCGACTTTTTCATGAAAAGATTTTTAACAAAGTCGTGCATATTTTGTTCAGTTTTTTCATTACATTTATAACATAAAAAATTTCTAATTTCGACTTTTCCGAGTCCAATATTGGAAGGAAAATGTTGCCTTTATATTTGTTGTTAATTTAATATAAATTTCGAAAAAAAAAATCACAGCTGATAAACATTTACATTACGAGTTTTTCTTAATGGGGCTTTTTGCGTAAATTAAATAAAATTGCTTTGCGACTTTTTTGCTGCGACTTTTCATTGCGACTTTTTCATGAAAAGATTTTTAACAAAGTCGTGCATATTTTGTTCAGTACTTTCATTACATTTATAATATAAAAAATTTCTAATTTCGACTTTTCCGAGTCCAATATTGGAAGGAAATGTTGCCTCTTATTTATTGTAACTTAATATTAATTTCGTAAAAAATTAACATTATGAGTTTTTCGTAATGGGGCTTTTTGCGTAAACTAAAAAAAATTGCATTGCGATTTTTTCGTTGCGACTTTTTTGCTGCGACTTTTCATTGCGACTTTTTCGTAAAAGGTTTTTAACAAAGTCGTGCATGTTTTGTTCAGTATTTTCATTACATTTATAACATAAAAAATTTCTAGTTTCGACTTTACCGATTCCAATATTGGAGTGAAAATGTTGCCTTTATTATATTTGTTATATTTGCACTTTTTATCTAGTTTCACTTTGTTTTTTTTTTTTCTCCATTTTATTAATGACTTCATCATTGCGACTTTTCGACTCCAATATTTTTAATGTGAAAGTTTTGTTAATAGTTTAGTTGCGTATTGTTTTTAATTTTTACTGCATTTTTAGGTACGACTTTTGGTTGCGACTTTTTTTTGCGACCTTTTCGTTGCGATTTTTACATTGCGATTTTTTTGGAAAATTTGTAATAAGACGTGCATTTTTTAGCCAGTTTTAATTCCTTTGTTTTTTCATTATTTTCATATATTTATCATTGTAACTCTGCCACACAAAAATTTGTAATGCGTATGTTTACTTGTTATTTTCCATTGCGATTTTTTTTTTTTAAATCTTTGAGTTTATTTTGTACGACTTTTACCCTGCAATATTTTCTTAAGGGTTTTAAAGTGAGAAGTACATTTTTTTTACCAGTCTGAAGGTATGGTTAGCTTTAAATATCATTCATTATATTAAAAATTTTCATTGCGACTATATGCTCAGGCTCTTTTAACAAGAGGTGTCAATTTAAAATGAAAACAAACCGCAACATTTTTACAAAAAGAGCTTAAAATTTGATTTTAATCCAAAGTATACACTCTGAGGTTTGTAATGGAACACAACGTCTGCCAAATGTCCGCGGCGGCTTTTCTTGCACATGGCCATTCTCTTGATGAAATTTTTCATCACATTTTTGCATAATTTCTGAAGTCGCACGATATTGACGGCTTTGATATGGTTTTTGAGTGCTCGAATATTTGCTGGAGCATTAGGTTAGGTTAGGTTAGACCGGTCGCCTCTTGCAGAGGTCTCACATAGACCATACAGGTCCTTAGTGGTACCGGTTAGGTGGAGGCTGAGTGGGTCAGGAGAATTTATTAAGAATTTGCGTCGTGTTCACGAATTTTAGAAGGGATTCAAGAGGGATTTTGGCTACTTCTTTTAGTGACGAGAACGTCGGAGAGCCTAAGAGTTTATGTCTTGTTCTGAGTATTGCGGGGCATGTGCATAGTAGGTGTTCCAGGGTCTCTACGGTGCCTGGTTCCATACACTTCCTGCAGCTTTCATCCATGGTGATGCCCATCTTCTTTGCGTGGGCTCCCACCATGCAGTGGCCAGTGAGAATACCTACTAGTGTTCTGCAGACACTCCGTGGGTGTGCAAGGATGTATGTAGTTCGTTTTCCACAGCGTGCCACGCACATGGTTCTGGCGATTTTGCAGGTTGTCGTGTTTTTCCACCTGTGGCTCACTGTTAGTGCGGTTCGTTTTTCTAGGTTGTTGTATAGTTCTTGTATTGGGATCAGTATATGCTCAGTGAGCTCTGCTCCCAGCCCGGCGCCCTCCTTCGCTAGCTCGTCTGCCATCTCGTTGCCTTCGATGCCCTGGTGGCTCGGAACCCAGTAGATACGCACTTCCTTTCTGTCGGACAGAGCGTCTAGTGCTTCCCTGCTCGCCAGGGCATTTCTGGACTTGATGGTATCGGAACTCATGGATTTAATCGCCGCTTGGCTGTCTACGAATATGTTGATTCGAGAGTGATGAGTGTTAATTCCGAGGGCTAATTCTGCGGCCTTCCTTATAGCAAATACCTCTGCTTGGAAGATGCTGCAGTGGTCTGGCAGTTTGTACGGCTGCCTTATGTCGGGCTCTGCACAGTACACTGCCGCTCCCACCCCTGTGCGCATTTTTGAGCCGTCAGTAAATATGTTTACTGCCTTCTGTGTTTGTTTGATTCCATTACACCAGTCGTTCGGTCCTACGAGAGTTGGTACTCTTGATCTGGTGACAATGCGGGGGATCATATAGTCCGTGAGACTTGACAAATCTTTAAAGATTGTACAGTGTCCGAAGTTCTGATTCTGTATTTTATCAGCCGCTATAAGGCGTTGTGCCGTTTTACCGGCTATTAGTTTAGCGTGTATGTCCAGGGGGTCCATACTTAGAATGGTTTCTAGGGCCTTAGTTGGAGTTGTCTTTAGCGCCCCCGTTATACAGATCGCTGCCTGTCGCTGGGATTTCTCCAACGTTTTGAGGTATGTTGATTTGTTGACTGCCGGCCACCACACTATGATTCCATGGAGTAGAATGGGACGAACTACCGATGTGTAGATCCAATGCATCAGAGAGGGTGAGAGGCCCCAGGTACTGCCTAGCATCTTCTTGGATGCGTATAGAGCATTATTTGCCTTTTTCACTCTCTCGTTTACATTGAGTCTCCATGTCAGCTTACTGTCCAAGACTACCCCTAGGTATTTTGTGTGTGTTTTCGGACTGAGGTGTATGTTGTTTATTTTTGGCGGTGTCCACGGCGGTATCTTGTATCGTTTTGTGAACAGCACCAGATCGGTTTTCTCAGCGTTGATACTTAGACCGACTGAGTTAGTCCATCTGTGTACCTCTTTGAGTGTTCTTTCCATTATAGAGGTTATTGTTGGTAGACATTTCCCCACAATTATAATGCTTATGTCGTCTGCGTACGCTGTTATCTTTGGGGCTTTTCCTTCAAAGTATTTTAGTAGTTCGTTCACAACTAGGCTCCATAGTAGGGGAGAGAGAACACCTCCTTGGGGTGTTCCTCTGCGTGCTTCCCTTTCCATGGTTGTTGTACCCCACTCAGCTTGGACCATTCTGCAATTTAGTAAATTGTTTATCCAATGCTCGATTGCTGGTGGTGTATCTATTGCGCGAAGTCCCTTGAGTATTGCATATGTTGAGACATTATTGAATGCTCCAGAAATATCTAAGAATGCGCCTAGTGCGTATTCTTTGTGGTGTAGGGCTTTTTCTATGGGAGCTACTAGGGAGTGTAGCGCTGTCTCCACGGATTTCCCTTTCGTATATGCGTGCTGATTTGATGCTAGCACGGATCGGTTAGCACCATTCCTCAGGTGCAGGTCTATCAGTTTTTCAAGTGTTTTTAGTAGAAAAGACGTTAGGCTTATGGGCCTGTAGTCTTTCGGATACAAGTGGCTGCTTCTACCTGATTTCGGCAGGAATACAACTCTTGCTGTCCTCCAGACAACGGGTACATAATTTAGCCTAATACAGCCTTTGAATATGGTTTCGAGCCATGGGACAACTCTTGATATGGTCGTTTGCAGCATGGCTGGGACTATTCCATCCAGTCCAGGAGATTTGTATCTTGAGAATGAGTTTATTGCCCACTGGATTTTGTCGTTTGTTATTAGGTCGTGTGGAATCTGCAGCGGATTACTCCTCCATGACTGTGTTATGTTCGTAGACGGAGTTCCGGTACAGCCTGGAAAGTGCGCATTCAGAAGCACCTCAAGTGATTCCTGATTGCTCTCTGTCCAGTCACCATTATCATTGCGTAGCTGGCTTTGGATGGAAGGCTGCTTCGAGAGTAGCTTCCTAAGCCTTGCTGTGTCAGTAGTCTTCTCAATGCTAGAGCAGAAGTTCTTCCAAGATGTCCTTTTTGCTCTGCGTACGTTCTTCTTAAAGAGTTTTAGTTTGTCTTTGTATTCCCTCCATATTTCTTTTTGTTCAGCTATTTTTGCTAGCTTGAAGAAATCTCTTAGGTCGCGTCTTTCCTCTACAAGATCTGAGTTCCACCAAGGTGGTCTCGTCTGTCGGTTCGTTCGCGTGGGTTTACAACATGTGTTATAAGATTTGAGAAGCAATTCTGTTAGGGCCTTTAGGGAGCTCTCTATATCAGCTTCTGAGATTATATTTATGGGTGTAGGTAGCCTAGACTCAACTAAGCTTTTAAACTGTTTCCAGTTAGCATTAGCGGGGTTTCTAAAGATTTTCTGAGATGGGGTATATTTGAAGCTAATATTAAAGCTTATATATTTGTGGTCCGAGAAGGAGTCCTGTTTTAGTACCCTCCAGTCTGTGACCTGAGTGTTATTATATGAGGTTAGCGTTAGGTCTAGGACATTAGACGACGAGGGACCTACGTATGTGTGTTCGTCGCCTGTGTTTGCTATGTTAATGTTAGTTTGTAGAATAAAGTTTAGCATGGACTCACCTCGATCATTGGTGTCTGGGCTCCCCCATACCGTGTGATGTGCGTTGGCGTCTGCTCCGATGACAACTGTCTGCTTCCTTGCTTCAGTTGTTTCTACCATCATGCGAAGCTCATGCGGTGGTGCGGGTTTGTCGTGAGCCATGTAGCAAGACGCGACAAGGATTTTGTTGCCTTCGTCGCCCTCTAGTGTCACGACTGTGAGATCGTCAGTGCTGTAAAGAGACATTAAATAGGTGTGGATGCCTTTCTTTGTGAGGATGGCGGTTCTCGTTCTACTTACTGTTGTTGCGAAGAATGTGTTGTAGTTTTTTGACTTTAGGCCGGAGACTGTGTTGCCCGAGGCTATCCACGGCTCCTGCACTAAAGCCACATCGTAGCCTCCTTCCTCTAGTACGAGAAGGAGTTCTGTGCTCGCTAGTTTGCTCTTATGCAGATTGATCTGGAGGACCTTCAACTGCATTATTAGGCACCTCCACGGGGTCGACTGTACTCGTCGTTCCTCCTACTTCATCTGCGTCGTCTATGCTGAGTCCTTTGGTAGCATCAGTCATGGCTTCTAGACCTAGATCTCTCTCTACCTCTCCGGACTCAAGCGTGTTGGTATTGTTATCTTTGGGGTGGCGCTTCTTGAGGCGCAGGTACACACTGCCCACACCCCATGCCATCTTCCCATAGCGTGCGTATAGGATGTCGTCGGCCTTCTTGTTGATCTGGATGATGTATTGTTGCCCGCCTCCACTACCAGGTAGAGGCTCAGCAACTTTCAACACCTTCCAGTCAGCGGTTGGCACGTCCGGGTTCTGCTTTTTCAGCAGCTTTAATGCACAGTCTGGTGGGACGACTCTTGGGATGAGCACTTTCGCCTTTGGTAGAGACGGGATACTAGTCCTGTCAACTACCTCCAGCTGGGCGCCCTCCCATAGTCCTTGGAGCGTCGGAACTACTCCCTTCACCCATTCCAGAGTCGGGTCGTCGTTACACTTCAGGATTTTGACGTTGTTCAGCCAACCTGCACCATCAAAGGTGGGCATTGGGGAGTTAGGTAAGGCTTCCATCCTCGTGAACATTGACTCTAGAAGCTTCATCTCTACGGATTTCCATCTATCTAGAGTCATTTGCCCCTGAGGATCGCTGCGGTCTATAAGTGCCACGATCAGATGTCGTTTGGCTACCTCGCTCGCCTTCGTTTTCTCCTCCGTTCCGGGCTGCGTGTTCGACTTCTGCTTCTGCTTTTTGTTCGCAGGAGCATCAGCCTTGGAGCTTTCCGCCGACCTTTGGCGTTTCTGTGCCGCATTTTCTTCCACCTTGTTTGCATACTGCATGGTGGAGGCTGCGAAGCGTGGGTTTTTTGCGAAGTGTTCGCGGCCCTCTTTTACTTTCTGCTCGGCCCAGGTGAGCCTCTCCTTCTCTTCGGAAGTTAGATTGCTCTTACCTGAGAGCCGGCTGCAGATCTTTAGGGCCGCTTTATAGTTTGCCTTCGCCTTCAATCCCTCCTTCGACTTCGTCTTGGGCCCTTCCTTTCTAGAGGAGCTGGCACCCGCTGACTGGTCTGGGGGGGATAGAAGAGGCTTGTTGTCAACTTTTGAGTTGCCGCCGAGGTCCGAGTCTTCTTCGACTATGGCACCTTCGCGACGTAGTGAGTGATTTACGGCAGTAGCTGACTTTCCTACAGGACCTGCTCCCATCCTGTGGGTGTTCTTGGCAGTAGTATTGCAACCACTATGGCCTGCTCCAACCATAGGGGAGGTGTGACTGCTGGCGACACGCAGAGAGGATTGCTCCTCCCCGTGCCCGCCGGTGGTAGCAGTCACGCATTCCACCGACGTTTGGGTTGACATCCCAACCCTTGTTTGACCTTTACTGACCTCCATGTGATTATTATTGTCTGGGAAATCACCCATAGCGTTTTATGCCTGCCGCCAGACACCTCTGACCATGGTCTCATCCTTCGCAGGATAAGACCTTCGCTAGATACTGTACAGCCCGGGGGCTGTGCAGTGCCCATTGCCCGGCCGGCACCCTCTTGGAGGGTTCAGTCAGAGGGTTTTCGCCAGCTGGAGCATTAACGTAGACATGATCTTTGACGTAGTTCCCCCAATCAAAGTTTCCATTTCAAGAAATCACAGGTCCAGGAAATTTTTTACACAATAGAGCCATTATTTCACCAGCTGTATGGCATGTGGCGTCATCCTACTGAAAATAAACATCGTCCATGGCCAAAAAACCTACTTGAGGCCCCCAATCAGCGAATGTACGACGTTTTCCATGGTCTAAAGATTTCAATTCTTGTGGCAACAGAGCCTTATAAGCATGTATGCCAAGATCTTTTTGCAAAATGCGCTGCAAAGTAGCTGTGGATATGCCCAATTATTGTGATATTCTCGAAATGGACAACCCAAACTCAGCCACACTCTCAGCTACAACTGTGATATTTTCAATTGAGCTAGCGGAATGAGCACGAGTTGGGGTCTTTACATCACTAAAGAAAATCCCTTCATTTTTCTTTGTCAAACGTCATCCAATAATAATTATATGTTGCCACCTGAAAAAATTATGGAAAATTCAAAATGACACCTCTTGTTGGAAAACCCCTTGTTTTTTTCCAATCCAATATTATTACAGCGACTTTTTTGTTAGGTTTTCAACAAGACTACACGTCATTGCCAGTTTAAATGTATTTTCATTTTTTTCATTTTCCATTTCATTTCATTACTTTTTCATTTCATTCAATGCACTAAACACTTTGATTGCGACTTTGCACTGCAAATATTGTCTTAAAATTCTTCATTGCATCTTTTTCTGAAATTTTTATGCAATATTGCAGTGAAATTTTTCATTGCGTCTTTTTATTGCGACTCTATCATTGCGACTTTTTCATTGCGAATTTTTCATTGCCAACCTTACGAATCGTGTTCGCAATATTTTAACCGTTTTTGTAACAAGTCTTCACTATTTCAATGCGTTGTGCGAGTGTATATCGATCCATATACTACTTTTTCTTTGTCAAACGTCATCGAATAACGGTTATATAACCACCCGAAAAAATGGTGGCAAATTAAAAATGATACCTCTTGTTGAAAAACCCATGTTTTATTTCCAATCCAATATTATTAAAGCGACTTTTGTGTTAGATTTTCAACAGAACGTGCCTTCCCTTTGCCAGTTTTAATGTATTATCAGCTTTTTTATTCCATTCAATGCACTAAAAGTTTTCATTGCGACTTTGTACTGTTATATTTTTAATGCAAATGTTGTCTTCAAATGTTTCATTGCATCTTTTTCTGAACTTTTCTTGCAATATTTCAGTGCGATTTTAGTTTGCGACTTTTTATTGCGACTTTTCAATTGAAATTTTCATTGTAAATTTTTCATTGCGACATTTTCATAGCGACTTTTTCATTGCGACTCTTGAATTTAAATTGTTATTGCGAATTTTTCATTGCGAATCTTTTATTGCAACTCTTTTATTGCGACTTTTTCACTGTGACTTTTTCATTGCGACTTTTTCTTTAAGCTTTCTTACTTTTTCTTAAACTGAATAAATTCTTTTTTTCTTTGATTGACTATTAAACTTAAAGCTCTTTAGCTTAGAGCGTATTTAATAACAGTGTTGGTCAACAAACCCATTCATAAAAAAATATTCTTTTAAAAATGAAACTTAGACTAAGATGTCGCCTCTTTTAAATCATTTTAAAATCGTTGCTGTCCATTCAACTCTTGACCATCACCACATAGTAACACTCCATTTCAGACTTTTGTAAAAAAGTTATCCTTTGAAATTTTGTAGTTTCTTTTTTGTTTTGGTTTTAGTTTTCCACTTTAAATCAAAATAAAAAAAGAAAAAAATGCTAAAACTCTCTAATGAGGGATATAATAGAATCGTTTTTTTTCGTATAAGTTTTTCTGTTTGTAAGTGGTTGTTTTTCTACCACACTAAATGTATAGAATGTCCGGATAAGCTTGGTCCATAAGTGTTCTTCTTACTATTTTGACAATGAACTAAAAGTTTTCAAGTGTTTTAGACACACTTATGAAGTCGTTTCGTTGACTGGAGGTCAGTGTGAAATTTAACCTCAATGGTCATATCATAGATTGTCATCGGAGGCAACTCATGCGTTTAGGAAAAGGATAGAGTAAGAGACAATAAACACATGTCATGATTCGGCAGACAAAAACAAACAAATTTCAAGTTAACTTTCGTTTAAATATTTTCGTCTGCTGGATAAAGCTTGGGCATAAAGCCCAGACCCGACTCAATTTGATTTATTCTCTTAAGAGTTTTAAAGTTTTACAAATGAATAAGCTTTGCACAATAGGGCGTGTCGAAAAATTTGGGTTGTCAAGATCACCCAAAAAAATATTTTTTTAAAAAAAAGGATGACTTCCTCTCTCGCAAGGAGAGCTTAGGTTTTCAAATAACCCCTCAGAAAGAAGTCAGAAAGTGTCAAATCTGGTGATCTGGGTAGCTAGGCAATATCAACATTTTTTTATATCACACTTCTAGGGAATTTTCGTTGCAGAAACTGCATTGTTCGATTTGCAGTGTGATATGGCGCATCGTCTTGTTGAAATCAGTAACTGTTCCGACCTTTTTTTTACACATATGTGGAAAGACATAATGAGCCAACATCCACCGACATCTATTCCCATCGACTGTTTCGTCTTCTCTGAAGAAAAATGGCCCAATGATGGTGAAACGCCGACACAAATAGTCATGCAATGGTGTTTCATGGATCTCGTGTGGACTCTCCGTTCTCCAAAACAAGCAATTTTGCTTGTAAACGGCACCAGAGAGTATTAAATGGAGTATCAAAATTTCCTTAAAAAGATGAGGTTCAGTGTCAACCATTCGAGAGACTGTTTCGCTCTTTTCAGCAATATTCTTTAAGTCAATTGCACTTTATATGGAAACAAATGCAAATTATCCTTTAAAATGCGACGGAAAGTGGTTCCACCGATGCCAAAATGCTGAGCGCAGTGACGATACAACACATGTGAGTTCTCAGCAACACTCTCTTTTACCGCTTCAACCAGTTCTTTGGACTGTCTTGGGCGTTGATGAGCGGCATGTAAACGATCTCCAACTATTCGACAGCAAACGACAAATAGTATTGTCAGACGGTGCTTGTTGGCCGCAATATTTTCGTTGATATGCACTGCGATGATAAATGAAATCTATCACATATACTAAGATAATATTCTTTTTTTAATTTATCTTTGATTTTTTTTTTAAAGAATATTTTTTATTTTTGTTTAATTTATAAAGATAATTTATAATTTATCAATTTTTTATAGATTTTTTAATTAATAAAGATAATTTAATTTAATTAAAATCTTAAATTTAATCTATTTTTTCATGTGAGGGTGCAAGCACCCTGTAAGCTTGCATTTGGCAACGGAACAATCGGATGATCGAGCAAATAGAAACACAAGCAACAACAACTTACAAGCAGTCACGTAGGCCACGCGTTGCTTGCTCAAAACGAAGCAAATGGGCAAACACAAGCAACAACAAAATACAAGCAGTCACGTAGGCCACGCATTGCTTGCTCTAGCAGGAAGAGAACGAACAAACGCAAGTAACGAGGTATTAAATAGGAGAACATCGAAAGAATTTGGACAGTTGGTAAATATCAGAGAATGAGTCAACAACTAAAGTGCGCCGCAAATTAAAGTTGAAAGTTGTAACAGAAACGTCAGCAGGAGCAGGATTATCGACAGTGCTGCCAACAGGGACGTCAGCAGATACGTCGACAGCAATGCCAACAGGAACGTCAGCAGAAATGCTGACATCGATAGAGCAGAGTCATCGACAGCGCAGCCAACAGGGAGGACAGCAGAGACGTCAGCAGGGCACGGAGCAGAAAACTGCCTTTTTTCCTTTAAGAAAGACACAGTGACTTGAGGTAAGTACGCATATCATTCTCCTTGTAGAACCTCGTTAGTTTAAGCTTATTTATCGGTGTTCGAGTTTCCACTGCGCCAATAAAAAAGAATCCTTGGACTGACACAGATATTACCCTGAATAGTTTTAAGTTTTTATTTTTTTTATTAGTTATTCGCTTGTTTATCGGTGTTCTAGTTTACACTGCGCAGATAAAGAAGAATCCTTAGTCTCACACGGACATATCCATTATCCTTGATAGTTTTAAGTATGTATATTTTTTTTATTAGCTATTTGCTTGTTTATCAGTATTCGAGTTTCCACTGCGCCGATAAATAAGAATCCTTGGGCTTACATGAACTGAATTGAATTGAATTTATTTAATGATAACTATTACAATTAAATTAAAAAATCATAGTTGTACTAGTTGTACTTAATAAAAGTACAGATATTTTTACAGCTATCAACAATAGATTTAAGATTCCACATTCTGTAGTACACTAGGAACTAGAAGCGAATGCAGAATAATTTAAGTGAATGGTAAAAACCTAGATTATGTATGTATGTGGGGTCGTTAAAGTAATACGATCATAAAATTTAAATATACATTAAACAGAAATAGTAAAGTTGAATAATAGAACTATGAAATATAAATGTTAAATATGAAATATAAAAAGATTATTTAACAAATTATAAAATTGATACGAATTATAAACTAAATCAATAATGAATATAATGAGAAACAAAATTTCATTCATTTATTTTTCTTAGTAATAATTTTAGGAATTGTTATATGAATAAAAAAGTATGCGAAGACAATTAACTAATAACATCAATTATAGTATTAATATTATCTAAAGAAAAATTAAAAAGCCATGATTTTACCTCCCTAAGAAAAATACATTTATTTCTTAAACATCTTAAGACATTGGGAAGACAATTGAATAGCCTTGGAGCCGAAGAAGCGTAAAAGTTAAAGAAATGTTGCACGTTGTGTTGTGGAACTAACGCTAAGCTTTGATAATTTATTCTCAAGTTATAATTAGCTTGACATCTATTGACTAGGTAACCAGATTTTGCAAAAAATACTTTTAAGACTTTAAAATAATACAAATTTTTTAAAGGCAATATGTTAAGATCTCTAAACAATGGAAAACTACTTACACAAATACTTTTTTTACATAGAATGCGTATTGCATGTTTTTGAACAGTAAGTAGAGGATTGATTTTATTTCTGTGCGTACCACCCCAACATGAGATTCCATATTCGAATTTGGAGTGAAAAATCCCAAAGAAGATGCATTTCAGCAATTTCGTTGCACAAAATGGCCTCAAATAATATAATTGTCTTGTGGCCGCCATTAAATATTTTTTAAGCACGACAGAGTGTTCAAACCAGTTCATTTTCGAGTCTAACAGCAAACCTAGATATTTAAAACTATTAACACATTCAACGGAGAAACAATTCGATGAACATTGATTATTAGGAATAGAGGTGGATAAAACATTAGATGCAGTGCAGATTTCCTTACATATATAATATTTTTCGCAGTTTGGCGAGTGAAAAGTAAAGTTTGGTGGTACAATCTCCTTACCTGACAGATTAAAAATCATTACTTTAGTTTTATCGCTTAAAACAAGTTTATGAGTTGTAAACCAATGCCTTAATATTTCCAAATCGTGGTTTATATTTACAATAGTTTCAAAAGTTGAATTGCAAGAGAAGGTGCATGCCATATCGTCTGCAAATGCAATTTGCTTACTCAAGAAGTTTTGGGAGAATAGAGAATTAATAAAAATTAAGAATAGTACAGGGCCAAGAAGTGAACCTTGAGGAACTCCTATGTTAATATTTGCAAAATTACTCAAATGGGTGCCTAATTTGACGCGCTGCACTCTGTTTGACAGATATGAAGAAAACCAGTTGAATATAGAGCCCCTGAAGCCACACTTAAATAATTTATTAAATAGGATTTTATGGTCAACAGTATCAAACGCTTTTCTTATGTCTACGAATAAGGCTGCTGGTATTTTTTTTCCAATTCAAGCTGTTGTAAATATTTGTGCAGAACTCTAAGAGAGCATGTTCAGTGGAAAGACCAGATCTGAAGCCAAATTGATTTTTACTGAAAAACTTATATTTGTTCAAAAACTCAACCATTCTAGACTTAACAGCTTTTTCAAATACTTTCGAAAATGTGGAGAGAATTGAAATAGGTCTATAATTGTTCAACATGGATTTACTACCTTTTTTGAACAGAGGAATTACTTCGGCTTTTTTAATTCATCAGGGAAAATACCACAATTTATGCTTTTGTTAAAGAGATGACGAAGAACATCAGAGACATTAAAAACTATCTCTTTAACAAAATTACTAGATAAACAGCTCTCAGTCATGGTGTTAGAATTTTTAAGAGACATAATGATTTTATAAATTTCCAATGAAGATAAAGGCTCAAAATAGAAACTATTAGGAATAACACTTTCTTTATCTAAACAGTGACACGAACAACTATTATCTGCAACGACATCATTACCAATATTTGAAAAAAACTTATTAAACACATTTGCTTTTTCCTTAGGATCGGAGTAGATCGAGCCGTCTATGAAAATATCATGAATTTTTTCTCTACTTTTCCCTTTGTTTAAAATGTTATTGACTAACTCCCATGCGTTTTTGACATCTCCTTTTATATTATGAAATTCATTTTCATAGAAATTGTTTTTCGCGTAGGTGGTTTCCTTTAAAATTCCTCTACACAGGATCTTATATTGAGCTTTTAAACTGATGTCTGTAGGGCATTTCTTTATTTTCTTAAACAGATTGTTTTTCTTATTTAGTTTACTTAGTAGTTCAACTGACATCCATGGTTTTAGTCGTTTTTTGGTCCTAGAGCAACTTTTATTAACATTCCGAGAGCATCTTTTAATATAAAAATAAAGAATGTCCTTACTGACATAGACATATCAGTTATCCTTAGTAGTTTTAGGTTAATAGTTCGTAAGTATTCGTTTGTTTATCGGTGTTCAAGTTTCCAATAAAGAAACGATAAAGAAGAATCCTCAGTCTCTCACAGACACATTAGCTCTAACCTTTAGGCAAAAACTACCTTCAGTCCTACTAGAAATTCCCACATCACGGTGTCACGAAGGTACAGTGAAGGCATTGAAGACGCAGGGGAACTGAAGTACAGGCGAATACTCCGATTCAGGAATTCAGGATCCAAGAGTAACATTATATTTTAAGTTTATATAAACTCATACGCTCATAAGCTCATATTTGCAAGAGAGAATCAATAAACATAAACATAAAACCAAATCAGTGTCTCAAATCTATAAATAATTGTAGGACTCTGGACGTTCGCTAATCTATCTCAGCTATAGATCCTGTTAAACAGGAAGTTGTTACAGCATGTTGAGTTAACAGAACTGAATGTCTTTTTTTAATGTACAGTAGATCGTATCGAAAAAGGTGTAAATGTTGAAGATATGATAATATTTTCCGATACACTTTCCTCGGAAGAGTTTAATGATTTTTTACGAGCTTTAATTTGATGACCTTAGAATGGTACATTAGGATGATAGAAACTGAGATCTGGTGGGTAAGTAGTAGAACGGGGTGCTTGACCCTTGATGATCTTTGAAATAAAAAAGTTGGACTCCTCAAAACAAAAAAAAAATTATGTATAATTTTTTAAGATCGGACTGTAAATGCCGAAGATATGAAGAAAAACTTAAATTCACGACCACTATATTCGGTAGAAAAAAAAAATAAATAAAATGGTTTTTTTTTTGGAATTTTATTAAAAAAGTGCTTCAGATAGATGGTGTGTGGCGTACTTTTCTTGCCTGTAAGGTGATAGAGCATAAAGATGAAATTTTACTGTATTGACGTTTTAAAAAACCGTCTATTCAAGAGTCAATCAGCTGATAAATGTCAAAGTCATTCAATGTTTACATACCAACATAATATGAAGCACACTGTTTATCTTTTTGGAATAACATCAAATTGCCGAAAGTTTCCAAATACAATGTGTAGTATACTTTTGTAGATTATAATGAAATTCTTTAAAGATTCACACGATGCTTCTTTATTAAACTAATTAATGACTAGGAGAAAGTAATTTCAGAGGATATGTACCATGAGTTTTATTAAAATTGTATGTAGATTAAAAGCTATAGGGATCATCGAAGCCACTTTATTGGAATGAGCCCCATTAATTAAAAGATATAGGGATCATCGAAGCCACTTTATTGGAATGAGCCCCACAATAAAGAGGGTTGCATTTTAATTATATCATTATTGACCATAAAAAATTCATTGCTTGGTATTACAAACGAGACAGAAATCATTTAACGTTACTTTTTATGAGCACTTCAAGACATATAGTGCATATAAAAAGAAAAAAATATAATAAGAAATTTATATAGTAGCTCAACGTTATGGAGCATTAAAGAAACAATAAAAAAAACATGAAATATATATTTTTGCCAATAAAGTCCTAATGTAAGAATCAAAGTCATTGGCAGCAATAAAGCATCATTGGCTGAAAGAGGGTTAATGCTTTGCAAGTACATTTAAATTTTTCTTTATATATATTTGCTTAGATATGTGTGTGTGCATATGTATATATATATTTGTCTATGTATATTTTTAATATATGCTTCAACATACTAAAATTCGGCTTTTAGGTCATCTTTAGCAACATAAACATAAAATTAAACTCTTTAGTTATGCATGTTCATAAAGTCTATAGCTGTCTATGCACAGACACATCTGTCTCTGTGTCTGTTGGCCTAAATGTCTGTTTTACTGTCGGTTCAGCACGTGTCTTGCTTCAATTTTATGTTGTTTTCAAGATACTACCAAAGTTAAGTGTTGTTTATTATAAATATTTGGGTGGCTTTAACATGATTAGAACGTATATCCTTGAGCTTGTAAATGTTGTGTTGGTTGGTTTTTGTTGCTGTTGTTGTCGGCTTGTTGTGGCGTTAATATTATGCGCATAATTTTGCATTTTATCCATAGCTTACTCAGTTCACGCTAGATTGCCAGACAGTCTAAGGATGTGTGACAAGATATAATGGCGGGCCATAACATGTGCAAAAAACAGAAAAAAAAATTTATAATGGATTTATTTAATGCAGACAACTTAGATGGCTTTATGTCATAACTAACTTTGGGAGAATATTTCAAAGAGAATTGTAGAAACTGAAAGCTTAAAATTGTAAAGAAAAAAAACTTTTTTTTTAATATTGTATACGTTAGATATTTTTGTTGAACCCTTTAAATCTTTCGATGGAATTATAACAACAACTTTTTCCAACATTTATGTCTGGAAACTAAGCGCAGTTTGATGTTATGAGTTTTACAGGCACTGTTCAAAGTTTGATTAAAGTTAAGTGCCATCTGAGCTTTTGCGATTCTTCCTTTTACAATACTGACTCCGAGACCAACAGTAAAAAATTAAGCAAGAAACCCCCCCTTAAGATTATATAAGTTGATCGTACTCTAAGATTAATTCTAATTGTAATTGTTAATGAAATTTTATCCTAATGCTTTTTTAACTCTAACTCTAACTCTAACTCTAACTCTAACTCTAACTCTAACTCTAACTCTAACTCTAACTCTAACTCTAACTCTAACTCTAACTCTAACTCTAACTCTAACTCTAACTCTAACTCTAACTCTAACTCTAACTCTAACTCTAACTCTAACTCTAACTCTAACTCTAACTCTTACTCTAGCTCTAACTTTAACTCTAACTTTAACTCTAACTCTAACTCTAACTCTAACTCTAACTCTAACTCTAACTCTAACTCTAACTCTAACTCTAACTCTAACTCTAACTCTAACTCTAACTCTAACTCTAACTCTAACTCTAACTCTAACTCTAACTCTAACTCTAACTCTAACTCTAACTCTAACTCTAACTCTAACTCTAACTCTAACTCTAACTCTAACTCTAACTCTAACTCTAACTCTAACTCTAACTCTAACTCTAACTCTAACTCTAACTCTAACTCTAACTCTAACTCTAACTCTAACTCTAACTCTAACTTAACTCTAACTCTAACTCTAACTCTAACTCTAACTCTAACTCTAACTCTAACTCTAACTCTAACTCTAACTCTAACTCTAACTCTAACTCTAACTCTAACTCTAACTCTAACTCTAACTCTAACTCTAACTCTAACTCTAACTCTAACTCTAACTCTACTCTAACTCTAACTCTAACTCTAACTCTAACTCTAACTCAAACACAACCTCTAACTCTAACTCAAACACAACCTCTAACTCTAACTCTAACTCTAACTCTCTAACTCTAACTCTAACTCTAACTCTAACTCTAACTCTAACTCTAACTCTAACTCTAACTCTAACTCTAACTCTAACTCTAACTCTAACTCTAACTCTAACTCTAACTCTAACTCTAACTCTAACTCTAACTCTAACTCTAACTCTAACTCTAACTCTAACTCTAACTCTAACTCTAACTCTAACTCAAAATCAAACTCTTACTCTAACTCTAACTCTAACTCTAACTCTAACTCTAACTCTAACTCTAACTCTAACTCAAACACAACCTCTAACTCTAACTCAAACACAACCTCTAACTCTAACTCTAACTCTAACTCTAACTCTAACTCTAACTCTAACTCTAACTCTAACTCTAACTTTAACTCTAACTTTAACTCTAACTCTAACTTTAACTCTAACTCTAACTCTAACTCTAACTCTAACTCTAACTCTAACTCTAACTCTAACTCTAACTCTAACTCTAACTCTAACTCTAACTCTAACTCTAACTCTAACTCTAACTCTAACTCTAACTCTAACTCTAACTCTAACTCTAACTCTAACTCTAACTCTAACTCTAACTCTAACTCTAACTCTAACTCTAACTCTAACTCTAACTCTAACTCTAACTCTAGCTCTAACTCTAACTCTAACTCTAACTCTAACTCTAACTCTAACTCTAACTCTAACTCTAACTCTAACTCTAACTCTAACTCTAACTCTAACTCTAACTCTAACTCTAACTCTAACTCTAACTCTAACTCTAACTCTAACTCTAACTCTAACTCTAACTCTAACTCTAACTCTAACTCTAACTCTAACTCTAACTCTAACTCTAACTCTAACTCTAACTCTAACTCTAACTCTAACTCTAACTCTAACTCTTACTCTAACTCTAACTCTAACTCTAACTCTAACTCTAACTCTAAGTCTAACTCTAACTCTAACTCTAACTCTAACTCTAACTCTAACTCTTACTCTAACTCTAACTCTAACTCTAACTCTAACTCTAACTCTAACTCTAACTCTAACTCTAACTCTAACTCTAACTCTAACTCTAACTCTAACTCTAACTCTAACTCTAACTCTAACTCTAGCTCTAACTCTAACTCTAACTCTAGCTCTAACTCTAACTCTAACTCTAACTCTAACTCTAGCTCTAACTCTAACTCTAACTCTAACTCTAACTCTAACTCTAACTCTAACTCTAACTCTTACTCTTACTCTAACTCTAACTCTAACTCTAACTCTAACTCTAACTCTAACTCTAACTCTAACTCTAACTCTAACTCTAACTCTAACTCTAACTCTAACTCTAACTCTAACTCTAACTCTTACTCTAACTCTAACTCTAACTCTAACTCTAACTCTAACTCTAACTCTAACTCTAACTCTAACTCTAACTCTAACTCTAACTCTAACTCTAACTCTAACTCTAACTCTAACTCTAACTCTTACTCTAACTCTAACTCTAACTCTAACTCTAACTCTTACTCTAACTCTAACTCTAACTCTAACTCTAACTCTAACTCTAACTCTAACTCTAACTCTAACTCTAACTCTAACTCTAACTCTAACTCTAACTCTAACTCTAACTCTAACTCTAACTCTAACTCTAACTCTAACTCTAACTCTAACTCTAACTCTAACTCTAACTCTAACTCTAACTCTAACTCTAACTCTAACTCTAACTCTAACTCTAACTCTAACTCTAACTCTAACTCTAACTCTAACTCTAACTCTAACTCTAACTCTAACTCTAACTCTAACTGTAACTCTAACTTTAACTCTTTGTTTTTCAACTTTTTTTTCATGCCTCTTCTTCATCTCTGATTGCCTATTATTGATCTTCTTTAATATTATTAATTTTGAGTACTCCTAAAGTGGTTTTTCCTGATTTGCTCCTTTTTATTCTCAAGAGGCATCTACTCCCTCGCACTCCCACGCCACTATTAGAAAATCAATTACATTCGTGTTACGCTCATTAATACCCACTAAACTTAGGCAATTTCAGGTTTTGGATTTGTCTGCGTATTCTTGGCTTACCGTTAACCTTACCAATTTCTTACCACGTGCTAATGACACATTTTATCGGTTGGTACTTCAATATTTATTGATTAATTGGCGCATGGCATTGAATTTTAAATTCTTGGCTGACAGTGAATGAAACATATTGTGTGTGTGTGTGTGTGTGGATGTGTTTCAGTAGAAAATCTGTTGCATGGTCTCATCATTACCTTCTAGCATGCTTTCACACATGAGCAACTTAAGGCCTTTGGGAGCCAAGTTAATTTCGGTAGGATCAATAAATAAGACATAATGCATATTTTATGGTAGCACGGTTTTTGTCCAATTTCATGCCTTTCTTTTATAAAAGTATAAATTTCAATTTAATCATACCACTCATACGTTCAAGCAACATAATTTTTGTTCTTTGCCTGATTGTCTGTCTCTTTCTGATTAATGTTCACATTATATGTTATATAACTGAATATTTCACATTTCTGACCGGCTTCATTCATCTTTCTTTGTAATGTGTATAAATTTTAGATACTCGAGTGACTCGAGCTGCATGTGTCACAGTAGGCTCATGCGTGTGTGCGCGTGTACATGTGTGTGAGTACGAGTGTGAAAGCGACGGCATGTATACATAAATTTATCGCTTTATGAAAATCTTAATGTTGTGGCTAGAGTCAGTTAGGCAGGACGATGGAAAAAAAAGGTTATTCTTGCTAGTTCTTAGTTGGTAGGTTAAGAAATTTATTGTCAGATAAGATAGCAGGATATGGCTGATAATTTGTTTTAATTATAGCGGTCATCTTCTAACATAGTATCCGGTGTTTGCTGTTATTGTTAGTATAGTTGTAGTCATAGGCGTCCGCAGAAATTTTTTAAGGGGGATCAAAGGTATGTGCATGATGAAGGTTGATGTGCATTTATATGAAAATGATGATATGAAAATGTAACATACACATAGGAAATAAAAATATATAATATTTTTTCAGTCCAGGGGGGTTCCAGTGCCCTCTTTTTTCTCCCCTATGGACGCCCGTGGTTGTAGTTATAAGAACCAAGTGTACAAAAATAATTTACCGACCACAAGGGTCGTGATCCTTTTAAGCACTTGTTTGGAGAGTTTTTGTGTGTATGTATGCAATAAGTGCTCTCAAGATAAGTAATTGATAAGAAAGGCAGCCATTTTGAGAAAGGGGCGTGATGGTGGGGGTGAGAGATATCTTGCTTTAACTGGCAAATGAAAGCGAAAATAAATTTAAAATTTTGTTTTTTACCTGAATTATTAGCTTTTTGACTGGAAGTAAGATTTGAGTTGATATAAAAAGGTTAATACATCTGAGAAAGATTTAAGAAAATGACAAGAAACTCAAGTGACCAAAAAATTAAAGAAGAAGAAAATATGAAAGACATAAGCAGAAAAAGTTAATAAACACTCAATGTTAAGGGACTAAGCAACAAGCTGTCCAATATGTCTGAAATTCAGAGAGAGTTCAAAAAGCTCATAAGGATAAATAAAATCAATATAAGAATAAAATATGTCAAAAACTATTTCGAGGCAAATAAGCCCAAGAGAAAAAATGCCAGTAAGGGGGAAAAAAGAAATAAATTTTAACAAAAAAAAAAAACACTAAAAAAGAAGCTTAAGTAATTCGGATAAAATTTCATACTAAAATTTATAGAAAAGCAAAGAGTTAAGAGCTGTTTTGAGCAAGAGCTATAAAAAAGTTGGCCACTTGAACTTGTGTTTATTAACCTGAACTTTATTTAATGCCAAATCGAAAAAGTTGTTAAAGTTAAATTTATAACCAAGTTAAAACTGGTGTGTGTGTGTGTGTGTAAATAACCAGGACCAGCAAAGCTATACATATTTTTATCGCTTTTTTCCGACACCCGCCATATGCATCAAAAGCTCATAAATTTCACACTGTATTAAGCACAAAATGAAGCAGCGGCACACAGCTAGAGTTGCAGCAGATACTGCGAATGCAGTTGTAGCTGCAGCTGAAAAGTAGCTGCCGCTGTTGATAAACAATAAAATTTATTAGTTTTTCTGTGTTGTTGTGTTTGTTGTTTTTCCTGTATTGTTTAGTAGGGTGCGTTTGTTTTATTCTGGCACTTACTCTATTCTGCAACTTTTGCGCTTCTGTGTGGAAATGCTGTAAAACTGCTGTTGAAATTATGCGGGCGTTATGATAAAGTAGTGGGGAAATATATGGTTGAAAAAAAATAACAAAAAAAAAAAACGGAAGAATATTTAACAATAGTTGGAGCTTTATTCTTATTTGCCAAGTTGTAAAAAAAAAATTAAACTTGGCAAAACTTAGAAATAACAAATGCAGCAGCTGGCTTTCGCGTCAAAAAGATTTGTTTTATTCAAAAGTGGAGCGAGTGGAAAGCTTTACAGATTTAAGTAGAAGACATTTAATTTAATATCAGTTAAAGGGTTGAATACTGTTAACAAGGTATTCACAAGGTATAACAAGGGATCACTTAACATCAAATAAATGGCTTGATTCTACAATTCTTCTAAATTTTGGCAATTTTTCTGGAACACTTTTTGTTTTTTGTAAACATACAACCGAAATTCTGAGCTTTTTAAATGGTTAAATTAGTTACTCCATAAAAGAGAGACTAACAGCTCTATTCTGGCATCTTTTTTAAACTCACCACACAAACAAAACTCATCACTGTGGCGTCCGTGGCGTAGTTGGTTAAAGTGCGTGGCCGCTATGTCAAAGAACCTGGAGACCCAGGTTCGAACCCCAGCAGCGACAGAAAATTATTTGAATAAAAATAATTTTTCTGTACGGCCGCCACCTCTCTGCAGACAATGGCAAACCTCAGAGAGTAATAAAAATGCCATGTAAAGCTTCTTGAGAATAAGAACATTCCCCGTTCATCGCCGTTCGGAGTCGGCGTTAAGCCTGTAGGTCCATTTCTCGGTCAATTGTGTACAAACTTAATAACACGCACAACACAATTGATCATAAGAAGCTAGGTTAAAGTCCTTTCAAAGGCTGAAATGGCCAGTTATTTATTTTTTTTTTTTTTTACACAAACAAAATACATATTAACAAATTGTTAAGGTTTCGTATTCTGGTGATAGTTTAAAAGCTGCTTTCTTAACTATTTTGTTAATGGCAGAAAACATCTTAACAACGAAACATAGTTCAGTGTTAAGTCAAACAAATGTTGTGCTGGAAATAAAATAAAATATAAAAAATGGATGAATTCTTACTAATAACTTCATTTAAGCATTGATACTCAAGAAGTCCGAAGAAAAAATAAATTTCAAAGACTGCAAAACACTCGAAATTAATTGAAACTTAAAACAATTGAAAACAATCAATAAATTATATATTTCTTAATATTTTCCATCTTACTTGTAGAAAAATAAACATAAGCAATCAATATAAGCAAGAAATAAGCAATAAGATAACAGCTGAAGTTTTATATCTAAGGCATTTACATTTTCACATTAACAGCTTTTAGAAGCTTTCAAATTGTTAATGATGTGCCAGAATACGAAAATTTACTTGACATAACAAGAACATTAACAAGAGCTTCTTTACAATTCCTTGTTATGTTAACAAGCAGAATAGAGCTGTAAAACTCCCATTTAAGTTGAAATAGTTAAATACTAATGTTCTTATGTCAATTCGAAAAATGCATCAATTCTTGAGTCAGTTAAAGAGACATAACAGAGTTATCATAAAAAGGGGAAAAAATTAAAATCTTTTCTCTTCTAATGTGATTTTTTTATCATAACAGAGTCATTTAAGACGCTCTCAAACACTCCACAGCCATTCAAGTTTTAATAAAACATAACCTATTTTTATAGAAGAAAGAGAAAAATTATTTCTTTATTCAAATCATATCATATACATCATGCTATATATACCCAGCATATAATAACCATAAGCCAGGTTTGAGTGTTATTTGCGATATTGATAGCTTATTAGGATCAATTTTATAAAGTTAGGCAAAAAACTGGCTTAGCAAAAATTTGGTCCTGGCCGGTTGGGCTAAACTCTTGCTGCAGCAGCTCCAAAGTTGTATAATTTGTCAAAAATTTTAATTTCAAGAGGGGTCAAATGTATAACAGGATGCTATTATTTTTTCATCCCCAACATGTCTTTGGAACATGCCGACCCCCTATCTGTAGCCCTTCTGAGTCCCAACTTCTCTACAAAATGCATATTTTCTAAAAAATTGCTGTTACTGTCTCAGGGTGATCTCTATATGGATAAATGGAATGGATTTTTAATTGCCCAACATTTTTTCTTAACATATGTCCCTATAACTCACACACTTTTGGGAGTCCCGCTACAAAAACACAGCAAATTAAAAAAAAAATGTTAACAAATAGTTCATAGCTCCCCGGAGTGACCACTTGAGGGGAGAAATGCATTGAAAAATCCTATTATTTTTTCAGCCCCAACATTTCTTTTGAGCATATAAACCTTCTATGTGCTACCCATGTAGAGGTCCCCTCTACAAAATTGTAAAAAACGCGTATTAAAACCAGGCTAATTCTCATCATTTAATACCCACCATCCCAATCTAAGCGTATGATATTCATCGTACCCCGAAATTCGTATCATTACATACCAAAAACTCCTCATCATTCCATTCCATTATACCATAACCTTGATACCATGAATATTAACAAGTACCAAAACCAATCTACAATAACATCCATCATACCATACCCATCAATTCATATCCATCATAAAATACTCATACAATACCCATCACACCATACCATCAGACTGGCACCACCATACCATTCTCATTAAATCACACCCCTACTATCGTGTTTATTATACTATAACCATCGTACCATATTTATTCTATCATACCCATCACACTATTCTATTACATCATACCATCGAGTACACCCCTAATACCATTCCTATCAGTATACACCTATCATACTTTATCTAATATATTATGATACAATATATCATACGCAAGATATTACTTATATGTATATCCAGCACATTATACCCAACGTATGTTAGGTATTGTGTGCCATACCCATCATTCCATACACATTAATTTTAATTCAAATAATTTTCTGTCGCTGCTGGGGTTCGAACCCGGGTCTCCAGGTTCGTTGACATAGCCGCCACGCACTTTAACCAACTACGCCACGGGCGTCCGTGGCTTATATTATATTATGATTATACTCATCATAATATATCCATCACATTATACCCAACGTATTTTGGATATCGTGTGCCATACCAATCATAACATAAACATTGATGTCCATACCCATATCTAACATACAATATCCATTATACCATAACCTTGATACCATGAACATTATACGATTACCAAACCCAATCTTCAATAATACCCATTATGCCTTATCTATCAAGTCATACCCATCATAAAATACACCATTTACTTCATTACCACCACATTCATACTCATCGCACCATACTATCAGACGTAACCACCATACCATACTCATAATATCATACTCCTCCTATCATGATACTATAACCATCATACCACATTCATTTTACCATACCCATCACACCATTCTATCACAACATACCATCAGAGTATACTCCCAATACCATTCCCATTAGTCTACACTCATCATTCTTTATCTAACATATCATGATACATGATACACATTGTAACAAAACCAACATATAATACCCATCATACAATACCCTTCAAACTATACCCAACATACCATAAGCATTTAGCCACACTCATCCTATCATATTGATTTCATCAGAAAACACCCATCATACAAGCAGAGAATACCCTTTATATCATACCTATCACACAATAACCATCAAACCATGATCATCGTAGTATAACCATCATAGTATAACCATCATAGTATAACCATCATAGTATAACTATCATAGTATAACCATCATTAACCCTCTATTGCATAACAATGCCTTTAGGAACACTTACGTTTGTATTCAAATCTAGAATGAAAACCTTTTTTTCAAATTCAGAAGTCAAATCATAGATTATATATCGGTTCTATGCACTTCGGGTAACATTTTTTTAACGGAAATTTTTTCTAGCTTAGCGCATTTTGTAATTATTGTCAGTTGTAATTGTAAAAGTGAGCGTTTCGCACGTAAAAATCATGCATTAGAGGTTTAACCATGGATATTATACCATTACATTATTACTAATAGACTACACCGATCTTACTATATCTAAGATATCATCCATCACATGATACACATCGCACCAAACTCAAAAGATAGTATCCATCATACCATTAATATTATACTATTCTCATCATACCATACCTGTCATACCAAACAACTATTCCCATCATACCATACGATTACATAACACTCATCATACCATAACCATCATACCATTCCTTTCCTACCTTGACCATCATAGATTAGCCATCATTTCGTAATCATCACATCATACTAACAGTCTACACCCTACATACCATACCGATAAGACTACACCCGCAAAATTTTACTCATCCTACCATAGTTCCAGATTACACCCATCGTACCATATTTATAATATTATACCACATCCGTCAAACCACACCCGTTATAACATAATCATCAACCTAATTCTTAATTTCACACACACACTTATAACTCTGTACCCACCACACCATTACCATAATATAAAATTCCCAAACCACTCCCACCTCTCTTTTTAATAACCACGCCCATTCAAGTTGATTTTTGATAAATATCTTTATCCAATACTTTAACAACAAGTTAGTTAGTTTTCCCTTAAATAGCACGGAAAAAACCCAAATTATATCATTTTAAATACATTACGCCCACTTTTGTTTGATTAGGCGTGTCACATTGAGTTTAAACAGTGTCTTTTGTTCTAAAATTCACAGCAACGTAACCCAATTAAATGAAACTTAGCTGTGCAGAAACAAATTTAATAAATTTTTGTCGTCTTGCTTCAATTTTTTGTATCAGTAGGCGTGTCAGTTTAGTTATTAAATAATCGTCTCATATTCAAATTTTGATTTTTATCGTTTAAACAGAACTATTTTTCATAAGTTTCATTTCCTGTTTGTTTGGAAGTTTAATATTTTTATATAACGTGGTTTTAAATAAGCCACGCCTACTTTTGGATGCGCAATTGTGACTTGCTTATTATTAGTAACAAGCCTTGTACAACTATAAAATGCCTTCTTACTAATGCGCCAAGAACAAATTTTGTTCACGCCCATTTCTGTTTTAGTGGGCGTGTTAAGTTGAATTTTGGCAAAAACCTTTGTATAAAAACTCGTATAACAAAAATGTTTCCTGCTTTTCCTTGAGAAGGCGTAATGTATTGGAGATTTGAACCTAAGAATAAAAGTTCGTCCAAGTATGTAAGGGCTCGTCCAATAGCCACGTGGGCGATTTCCAGTTCTTTTAAGCCCCTTCTGTGACTTTTCGTAGTACATTTCAAAACCCCTCTACCCCCTATAAAGTAACGTGATATAAAGAAATTAATTTATTCCCATGAAGTTGTAAGGATGAAAATGTTTTCAAATGATAGGGTTATTAATTATAGGGTTATTAATTATAGGGGTATTCACAATGTGATGTATTTAGTATTTATGGTAAATATGGTTTCTGTGGTAAATTACACAAACAAAATGTAAGCAAACAAAAAAATAACATACTTACCACAAATACAACACTGTAAATGATTGTATTTATGATGCATTTGTGGCAATCGCTTGTCAAACACAATAAAATGGAGAACTTAGGCGCTGTAAGTAAAGTTATTGATGTAAATAAGTTTATTTTCTACCTTGACTTATTTTAAAAATATTATCATGAATTGATGAATTGAATATGGAAAATAATATAAAAACAGAGAGATACCCAATAAAAAGTGGACCAGCGAATAAGTCGAAATAATCCTTCAATTTCTTTTGGAGCACCCCAAATTTTTCGGCATCTTGGTGGTTTTATAACAAACGTAAGCAAAATCAGCTGATTGTAAATAATTAAAAAATTTAAGAAAAGTATGTTCACAATCTTATTCTAAGTGTTGCAAATTTTTAACATATTTATCACAAATATACTACATTGTGAATACCCCTTATAATTTTTTCGATTTTTTTTTTTAATTTTTGGTTACGTTACGTTACAATCTGATATCGTCCCTTCCAAAACTTATCGTTGTGCATTTTTAAAAACCAAGTTTTTATGCTTTATCGCGGGACAAGGGCGTGTTAAGGCTCACTTCTGGTTAAACAGGTGGGTCTCGTTCATTATCGGCAACAGGGTGAACAGAACGAATATTTTTTTTTTTTTTTGTTTCTTGAGTGCCGCTCAAGCTTGTACTTCAGAGAATTTATTGTATTTATTTTTATAGAATTTATTTCGGATACCAGGTTTTTTAAATATCTTTATCCTTGGGTTGGATAGCTTGGATAGAGCTATACTTATAGCAGTGTTCGTTGACTTACGTTTCATTCTATGAAATAACACTCCAGCAATAAGAAGTTATATTTCGAAAAATTCCATTATTGCATACACTAGCCACTCCCTCTCACCACCCACACCACCCTCGCAACCCACTCCACTTCTTTTCCAACTTCAATTTTCCTTATATTAATTCCGCAATTGAAATATTGCTCTCATCATTTGACATTCTGCAAATTCTCTAATAATCTCATTACTCAGCCAACATTTCGCTCTCTATTTCACTATAAACGCTCGTTACGTAAATCCATTACGTATGCACATTTCTGGTATTCTGACATTACCGTCTGGTTCCCGTCGCTTTCAATTTAAGGATTAACTTACTGACTGACTGACTGACTAACTGACAGACAGTGGCAGCCAAAATACGTGACTTGCTTGCCCAGTTAAGGCGTTTACATTATATCGGTAACGATTTGTTTTCTGTCATTTACTTAGTTTATCCCAATTATTTTTGGCCCAGCATGAACGATGATTTGCCACTGATAGGGCCAAAATAAATAAAAAAAAAAAAATAAAAAATAAAAAACAAACAATTTTGTTTGTCATTCACTCAAATTAAAATGAATTAGGGGAGATTTGGTCTTTTTTGTAGCTTTGTGTTGCTTTCAGCTAAACTGTTTACTCTAAGCTTGAAATATGCTTAAAGCTTAAATCTAAGAGCTTCAATCAGAAGGTATTCATTGTTTAATCCTTTACTTTGATGGAAATATTTTTTTCTGAAATAATAAAGCAAATTAAATGGAAAAGTGAACTAAAGTATGAGCTTAAAGTATAGCTGGACAAAATTAAAATTTAAACCCACAAAAATTATTAAAAAATAAAATAGGGAAGAAAATTCTTAGAAAACTTTAAATTAGGAAAGTTAAGAACTTAAGAACTAAAACTAATTATTCTCAGGAAGTTTTTTTATTATATTTTAACAAAATTGATTAGAAACAAAAAAAAAAAGCATAATTGCAACGAGTGAATATGGAGGTGGAGGAAGTAGTATTGGAACGAAGAAGAATGTTTCCAAAATTAGATTTGCTAAGATGAAAATTAAATTTAGTGATCGTGTTATTGGTCACACAGAGCATCCTAGATATAGGTTCATCGCTTACAAAGACGGTGCGATAAAAGTTGTGGTGAAAGAGTGATACAGGCCAGAGATTTGCATAAGACCATTCGTAAGTTCTTGTCACTCGAATAACATTCGTTGTCAAGCACAATCGCTCTTGAAAATGAATGCATGCATACCGATCGGGTTCGTAAACAACGATTGGTACTAAGTAAACCTCTGCACGAGTGCGCTTGAAATGCGTTTGTGGTGCAAGCGTATGTTATGTTTTACTCTCATCAATGAAATCAAACATAACACTATAGAGCGCACTCGTTGCTTGAGCAGAACAAGAACAAACGAAAATGGGAGCAATGTTATGCACGATTCGACAAAGAAGAATGTATTGACTGGAAAATAATGTAAACAACAGCAGAACGCTTGGAGTTATGTTGTGTTCTTTAGGTTTAATCAGGTTAAGAATCATTAGATGCATATTTAAAAGGAAAAAAAAGGATTTTTAAAAAAGGAAAAGAAAAAGGTGGCAGCCTTATTGTTGAAAATTTCAAAATTTTGAAACAACGGATTCGGATTCAGCGACCCATTTTTACTTTGTGTTCGCCCCAGCACCGAATTCGTAAAAATGAAAAAAAACAAGGTGGCAGCCCTATCAGCTATCTTTAATTTTTAAAATCAGAAATCAGATTTGGAATCAGCGACCCCCTCAAACTGTTAAATAATGTTTAAACTCGTAAAAAACACATTATAAGGTGGCAACCCTATTGTTAAAAGTTTTATAATTTTAAAATTCTGACAACGGACTCGGATTCAGCAATCCATTTTCACCTTGTGTTCGCCCCAGCACCGAATTCGTAAAAATGAGAAAAATTGAGCTGGCAACCCTATCAGCTATCTTTCATTTTTAAATTCTGAAATCAAATTCGAAATCAGCGACCCACTAAAACAGTTAGATAATGTTTAAAACTTTGAAAAAACACAGTATAAGGTGGCAACCCTATTGTTAAAAATTTTATAATTTTAAAATACTGACAACGATTTCTGATTCAGAGACCAATTTTTACCTAGTGTTCGCCCAGGCACCGAATTTGTAAAAATAAAATTTCTATTTATCAATGGAAGAAATAATTACTTCGACAAGGTTCTGTTGCGTTAAATGTGATTGATGCATTTTTCGCTGTTATCAATTGTTCTGATTTTATGAAACGAACAACATTGTGCTCTGTTAAAGCAAACGGCAAACATGGTTTGTTTTGAAGCTGACGAGTGTTCTGAGGTGCTTGTTTGTTGTGATTAAATGACTTGGATACGCTCTGCTTGACTAACAGTGTTCTGTTAAGCTCTGAACTCTGCACTATTGGACCTACTGTTGTAGAAAAAACGAGTGCATTCGTGCAGAGGCTTAGTACTAAGCACAGTTTGTCATGATTTCGAATCGATACAAAGGTATCATTAAGACAATGCAGACATTCGGATGATTCGCTTAAGACTCGAGCGTTTGCTGCTCGAGTGTTTCGAATCGATACAAAGGCATCATTCAGACAATGCAGACATTCGAATAATTGGCTTAAGACTCGAGTGTTTGCTGCTGCATGCAGTTTTGCTGTTGTGATACTTATCTGCCATTCTCTAGCAGTGCTTTGTGTTGGTTGTTTCCTTTTTATTATTTTTTTCTTTTTTCTTGGTGCGAATGGACATAAAAGCATGAATATTTATTGATTTTGGTGAATGTTGCGAATGTCTTGCTTCGTCGGACATTCGTGTATCGTAGGCATTCGTAATTGTCAGTGCTCGTACTCTTCGCCATTCGTACCACAGCAATTGGCACATGTATTCGCGCATTAATTTAAATAAGTGGTGCTCACTGCATGGTTTCCCAGTGGTGCTCACTGCATGGCTTTTGCACACGAAGTAGCAATCGCCTCGCTGTGTTTGTATACTGCGTAAAAGTTTGTTTTTTTCTGCTGTGCTTTAAATTTGAAGTCAGTATGCTTTGAGAGATCATGTGGCAGGGGTGTCGCATGCTGTTTTCTTTTAATGAATGTACGTAAATATTTGGCAATGTTTCAGAAAAAAACATCAAGGCATTTTATTGATAATTATACCTTTTTTGATATTTTATATGTTAAAATAGCGAAAAACAAAAACAAGAATAAACAAGATACAGTAGTTTCGACTATGACGTAACACAAGACGTAGAATTATTCAATTCGCTTTTGATGACATCTTTTTTAAAAACTATTTAGCAAAATATTTATTCCATACACCTGAGCATATGACCTTTAAAAGAGTGCCGGAGAGGGTTAATATGTATGAGCGACCCCCATTACTTTTGCAAGAGGGAAATTTTTACCTTTGACACTTATTCCCTCCGACCACTCCTTAGGGGGGCTCCCATACAAATATTATGGTTTTTGTATATTTATTCCATACACCTGAGCATATGACCGACCCCCATTACTTTTGTAAAAGGAACATTTTTGCCTTTGACACCTATTCCCTCCGACCACTCCTTAGGGGGGCTCCCATACAAATTTTATGGTTTTTTAGATAAAACCGGAAACTGTCGATAAATAGGTAGAAAGTTTAAGCAAACAGAAACATCAAATGTTGACTTTATATTTCATGTAATTGTGTAAAATTTATATAACTTAGAGAGTTCTAACATGAATTTTTGTTGCATTGAGGATCAAGCAGACCAACAAGTGCTAACATCAACATTGTACGATCAGTACTTTAAGCCCACCATAGGCTCAAAAAGTGATATAAATACCGACACCTGATCACTATAAACCACCCTCCTTACCTCCGAGAATGACGTATTCTACATCAAAACGAAACCATTATATTGACTTGATAAGATTGTCTTGCACCAAATATTGTGAGAGCTTTTAACAACTTCTTGTTTCAGTGTAAGGCTGTGCTTTCGGAAAGCTCTCTTTATTGTTGTTTAACCCTGTGTTCATCACCACTGATTTAAATGCAGGATGAACATTCGTAGCTCGTATATTGACGAGACATTCGAAACGCAATTTGAAGGCACTCAAGCTGTTCTTTGGTACAGATCTAAGGTTGCATGCGTTGGTATTTAGGGATTTTAGTTGGATCAGAGTAGAACAGCTAGTGGTTCCAGCTAGAAATTAACGTTCCTAGCGTTTTTCAAGAGTTTGCATGTTAATCTACATCAGGCAATGAGCTGTCAGAACCGGGAAGTCCGCGTAAAGCGTAATGAATGAACCTGCGTTGTACGTTTTTAACATCGAATGGGAATAATAGAAAGGGGACTAGACCTGGCTAGCATATGTATATAAGGATTAGTCTTACAAAAGTGTTTTAAAGTTGATACCAGCCCTAAACTCAAAAGGGTTCTATCAAATTTTGAGTGCTTTTTTCCCCCTTAAATCCATTATCTGAAAACCATATTCTCTTTACTTGCTATCTCTCTGACTCTGACCTTGATCAGTTAAGAGAAGTAATTAAACAGACTTCTAAACCTCTTTGTTTTTCATAAAATATTGAAAACAGCTTTATCTGTGAGAGATACGTATCATTGCTGACTCTCACCACCTTCAAGATGATTTAAAGAAGCGATAATTTCTTCACGCTTGTCCTTAATGCCTCCTAACTCTCTTATGACTCGCTTAAAGGTATTAAATAATGAACAAATTTTTGTGCAAGTAGCTTTAATCTTCCCTGTTGCTGCACGTGACATAAGTTTTGATCCTGAGTTGATTCCTCTTCCTGTTTACATTTACACATTACTTTTTTCTCAAGAATTACTGCTACATCAACTTGTTATTGCTTGCATTATCAGCTTAACACTATAATTAACAGCATGTTTGTTGTTGTTTACCTTGTTGTTGTTGTTTTTATTGCTGCTACTGTGCACACACATTACTGTCACGTTCTTTAACCGCGGTCTTGTATCGCGTTGAATGAATAGTTGTTGACTGGCCGGTTAAAGTAGCTCGTGGTGTTTGTTCTGTGTTCTTTGTCCATTTGTCGGTGTGAGTTAAAAAGCTTTTGTAATTAGCTACCAATTAAGTGGCACTATTTTGGCCAATTTGTTGACTGGTCTTTTTCTCTTACATTTTGTGTTCTTGTCTCGACTTAAATTGAGTGCTTAAAGCCAATTCTATGGAGTAGTTGTGCTCGAGAAAGTTTGTATGGATTTGTTTGCACATAAAACTGATGCACCCACATGCAGCCTTCTATTGGAAAAAATATCCCTCAAAACGATTTCTTAGCAATTTGATTCACTTTGTTTTGATTGCAGAGATTTTTTTTTTCTTTGTTCAACCATTAGTGGCCAGAAATGATTTAAGAACAATTTGAACGGTATTTTATACACTTAGGGTGGAAAAACAAAAAAGTCAACAGAAAGCACGAAAAATTCCAAAGGAAGCAATACAAAAATAGTCACAAACAAATCAAGCGCAGCGAATTGAATCCTCGCAGGATTTGTACGAAGATCCAATCTCATTTCTTTCGGCAAAATAACGTCGTGCATAGCAATGCGCCAATTTGTAGGAATGATAAAAGTTGTGTGGTGATTGTTGTTGTTGTTGTTTTTTTGTTTTTTTTTTGTCTTTGTTGTTGTTGTCATTTGTACTGCTATTTTTCCGGCTATCTTTGCGCTCGTTGTTGTTGAAATAAGTGAGCTGAACTAAGTGAATGAGCTAGGAGATGCTTGTTCTTATTATTATTTTTTGTTTTTTTTATTTTCATCTTCTCTACTCGGCATGCAATTAGTGTTGCCACAAAATCCCACTGCTGAATGAGCTAGTTTTAGACCAAAATTCGACATGCTTCAGGAAAGTTGTCGAAGAAAAATCTAAAAAATAGAAATGAAAGTAGCAAAAATAAGAAAATAAAAAAAATGCAGCCTGCAATTGCACAAAATTGCATTTTTACAGCAAATGACAAATTTTACTCACACACCCATAAGAAATACACAGCAGCGCCATTGTACATAAATCGGCTTGGAAACTCAGCACGTGGCATCAAATAAAGTGCAACGTTTATCGTCTTAACGGCTACTTAAGTCTTACTCATACCAAAGCACAGCTTGCCATACGCATACAAACACCCTGTCAGCGCGCTGCCACACAAAGTGTGCTTAAAGTGTGGCTTTACCGGATACTTGCAGCATTTCCGGAAAACATAAGAATATCACAAGCAAAACTTCAAATTTGCCAAGTTAAGAGGCTAGCAGGCAGCTGCCGCATCCTTGTATTTGTTTGTGTAAATGGTTGTGTGCGCGAATCTATAAAGTTGCCTTCAGCTCATTGCAAGTCCTTGTCAGCAAGAAATTGTACAAAATTCATTACTTTCTGTTTTCTGCGATGCTTCCTACTCTTGCTTGTTTGACGGTTTAAATGCGTTATTGGCTTTCAGGATTTTCTGAAAAATCTTTCTGTGTAAAAGAGTCTGGCCTGCTTTCTGGTGAAAGAAAATTTGTTGCTAAAAAATATATTTATTTTATAAGAGAGGAAATGTTTTTGGTGATTGTGGCGTCTCTTTATTGAAAAAAATATCTAATTTTAAGAAATGCAAAAAAACGAACTTTGATTTCGAGCGAAGATAAGTTTCCTGTGAAACATCACATATGTATACAATATTGGCAGTGTGTAGTTTGCAATCAACGAATATTAGCAACATTTGCTTTGGCAAGCACTGCATTGTTATAATTCGCAGTATGTTTAACTGAAAACATGAGTAAGTTCAACATGTTTAAGTTGTACGAGTAACTAAGCATGCAGACTAGACCGTCTCGAAAAAATAATCTAAAGCATAATTAAAAGAAAGTTTCGAAATAAATTTTTTTTTACCGAATGTAGGGGTCGTGCATGTACGGCCGCCACCTCTCTGCACACAATGGCAAACCTCAGAGAGTAATCAAAATACCATGTAAAGCTTCTTGAGCCCAAGAACCACATTCCGTTCATCGCCGTTCGGAGTCGGCGTTAAACCTGTAGGTCCGGTTCTCGGTCTATTGTGTACAAACTTAATAACACGCACAACACAATTGATCATAAGAAGCTAGGTCAAAGTCCTTTCAAGGGCTGAAATGGTCAGTTATTTATTTATTTTTTAGGGGTCACGCATCGACATATTTCTTTATAAATTCGGTTTATACAGACCGATCTTAAAGAATGATATGTTTACCTTTTAGTCTTAAGGAAACCATTTTTTTCTAGAATTCATTGAACTCAGTTGACTAATTATATGTAGTAATGACCCACCGGACCGATTCATGTGCTACGTGGACAAAGTGCTCAGTCTTTTGAGAATGGCATAGATAAGCTGTGAAAACGGCAACGGCGTGATTGGCCCAAATGACCTCTAGAGTACAAAAATAGGTATCTTTAAGACAAAAACATCGATATATTAATGTTTTTAAATCGGATTATAAATACCGAATCTATAAAAAAGCGTCAATGTAAACCTTGATGTTCGGTCAAAAAATAAAAAAAAAATTTCCGAAAAATCAAAGATATGATGAAAAATGAAAACTACCCTACGTTTTGCAAGAAAAACTTAAAAATATGTTTTTTTTTTTATTTTTTATTATACTATGGGGAAAATCGGAAAGTTTCTTTGCTAAAACTTTAATTATTTTTTTATGAGCTTTCCATATCTGAAATTAAAATGGTAAAAACTGAGATTCTGTGTACTACTACTAGGGGTCATTTGAGATCAATGACCTCAAAAGAAGAAAAGGAGGTCTCTTAGATACTAAAATATCGACATATCATTTTTAAAGCTCTTTTTTTTTTTGGTCAAACAATTTTTTTTTAATTTTTCTTGCAAATATGATTCGAATAAGAACATGTTCTGTGCATATATTATAAAAATAACACGATATGACAAAAAATTTAAAAACTATCCCTACGTTTTGCAAAAAAATAAAATTTTTTTTTTTATATTTGAAGTGGAAATAGCGAAAAATTTCTTTTGTGAGTGTTTTGTGATTTTTTACGGGCTTTCCATTTCTGAAATTAAAATGGCACCTTAATATGGTAGAAGCTGAGGTCTGGTGGGTCAGTACTATAAGGAGTCAATTGAGGTCTATGAGTCCTAGAGACAAAAAATAGGTCTCTCTGATACAAAAACATAAACATATCATTCTTTAAGATTGGGCTGTAAATACCGAAGCTATGAAGAAATATGTCAATGCGTGACCCCTACGTTCGGTAAAAACTTTTCGAAACTTCCTTACCTAATAATAACTCCATATTAACTTTCTTTGTTCTGTGTCCTTTATTTCCATAGCTATTTTGTATCGTAAATTTGGCTAGCAGTCCCCTTTTATAGAAGAAGAACATCACCAAATGGTACCTACATTCTGAGATCCAATGTTCTGTGACTTTTACTTCCATAGCTATTCTGTATCGTAAATATGGCTTGAATGGACGGAGCCACGACCCGTTATCGAATGCCCATGCCAGTTTTTCAGTAGAAATACCTGGTCAGTTAGTAACTCCATACTGAGTTTCACTGTTAAACGATATTTAGTTCCAAAGTGATTCGATATCATAAATTTGGCTTGTTTGGGCGGAGCCACTCCCCCTTGTCTAATGCTAGCTCAAATATATAGTGACCGCCGCTTGGGCCCATAGCGTCTACATACCAAGTTTCACTATTACAACATGTACAACTCAGGAATTATAATGATTTCTAAAAGGTGGGCGTCTTTAAAGTTCGACCACGCCCATTTTTAGTATAGTTACCCACAGTCATCATACAAACTTAATTACCAAATCTTAGTCTAATACAATGGTGATCAACGCACTGTTCAAACAACAACAAAGAGAGCTTTCTGAGTGTCCAGCTTTTTTTTTTTTTTGGATTCGCCCGGAGGTAAGAAATCTTCATAGATACGTATGACCCGCGCCATACGCATGCACGATTTACATTCTAAGAAGTTCCCGGATCAGCCGGACTGATAGAATGCACCTACGTGCTAAAACTTACCACCTGTTGGCAAATAATAGCCTCCACTAAGCACAATTGCTTGGCCTTTCAGCGGAAATTAAAATTAAATAAAATTTGAGAATTTTTTGTGCTTATGTAAACTTCATAAACATCATCGAATAAAAGCACATTCTTCATAATACGAAGCAATACAAGACAACATCCAAAGTTATTTATTAGACCATATATAACCGCATTTATAATTGTTGTCGTTCGGCTTGGGGCCACTGTCCAACCCAAGATCCTACGTGGAAAAGAGATGCAACTCTCAAACACCAAACCAATACCAAACATAGCACAGATATACAAGTATATATTGTGCAGGCACAATATATTTATATATTCGGGTCACTAAAATAAGGGAACACCGAGCTAAAGTTATTATTTGGATATGCATTTGGGCCAACGCAGGTACAAACTTGTATGGAAAAGAGATAAACTCTTGCACACCAAGCCAAGAGACACGGTATACATGGTCAAATAAGGAAGAACTAAAGATCTAAAATAATTTCATGAAAAAATAAAGCAACGAAACTGAATAAAACGAAAACTTAAAGTATCTATCATATTCGATGATGCTTATTTGTTAAATCGTAAAATCTACACAAATTATCGCGAGTTATATTTGTTATCACAAGGAATGCGTTAAGTATTCAAATGTAATATCATTTTGCGTTTTAAGACATCCACCGAGTCAGAAAAATTTATCAAGTTCAAGTTGCCATTAAAATCACTACACATACATCGCAAAGGGTCGTGAAGGGCATAATTAGAAGTGCAGTGACTCAACTTAAAAAGCTGGAAATGTCTGGCTCCGCTCCTGGGGATGTTGAAGTTTAATGAAGAAAGGAGGTATTGTGAGTCTATATCACCACTGAGTAATTTGTATAAAAAAGAGACATTGAGCATAATTCTTCTGCTTCTTAAGGAAGGCAGGGAAATAATTTTGAGGCGTGTTTCATAAGGGGGAAGAATAATATTGGGGTTCCAACGATAATGTAAAGCAAAAAGTAAGAATTGTTTTTGAACCGATTCTAATGCATCGATGTGGACATTGTATTGAGGGTTCCATATTACGGATGCATATTCAAGAATTGGTCTAACAAGAGAGGTATAAAGTATTTTAGTAGTGAAAGGATCGTTGAATTCTTTAGCCCATCTTTTAATGAAACCAAGGACACCTCTAGCCTTATTTACCACCAAATTAACTTGAAGATTGAAACGAAGTTTAGGATCCATAATTACACCTAAATCAAGAAAACTGTGTACAATTTCTAAATTAGTATTATTTATAGTGTAATTTATACTATTAGCAATTCGACGTGAGAATGTCATTTGCTTACATTTTTTTAAGTTTAATTTTAAAAGGTTAAAATTACACCACTCAACTAGACTGTTTAAATCCGATTGTAAGAGTTGTTGATCTTCAGGCGATTTGTAAGTTAGGAAAAGTTTCACGTCATCGGCGTACATTAAGACGTAAGAGTGTTTTATTACAGAAGGAAGGTCATTTATAAACAGTAAAAATAAAACCGGACCAAGATGACTTCCCTGCGGAACACCAGATGTGACCAAAATATTTTTTGACATAGAATTCTTATATAAAACTTTTTGAGAACGATTCGACAAGTACGAGTTAATCCAGTGTAATAGTTTGACGGGAAACCCAATTAGATGAAGCTTTTTCAGAAGAAGATAATGATTGACACAATCGAAAGCTTTGCTAAAGTCTGTATAAATAACGTCAGTCTGTCGTCCTAAAGTAAAACCTTTGATGACACGTGAAGTAAACTCCAAGAGGTTAGTTGACGTAGATTTTCCCTTTAAGAAACCATGTTGAGAGGTGGAAATGGAGGAAGATACAACGTGGGTTATTTGATCAGTTATAATTTTCTCAAATAACTTAGGGATTGCGCTTAGTTTCGCGATACCTCGGTAATTGGAAACATCAATTTTTGAGCCGGATTTATGAAGAGGTATTATATAAGATTTTCTCCATATATAGGGAAAATGACCACTGTGCAAGGATATGTTAAAAATTTTTGATAGGGGAGAACACAAACTAATAGAACAATGTTTTAAAATGCAGCTCGGGATTTCGTCAGGACCAGTCGTAAAAGAAGATTTAACTTGTCGAAGGTAATGCATAACTATATTAGAATCTATTACGGGGGTTTCAAAAGAGTTAACTGGTGGTAGGTAAGGATATTCAAGACTCATGCTCAATGGTATATCGGAGTAGGTTGTTTTAAAGAAGTTTGCAAACATGTTGGAAACTTCGATGTCGCAAGATGCTTCTTCATGATTGAATTTCATAAGAGGTGGGAAGCTAGAGGTTTTTCGTTTTGAGTTGACAAAAGTGTAGAAAAGTTTCGGATTATCTTTGAATTGAATTTTTATTTTGGTTATATAGGCAGAGTAGCACTGTTTATTTAATAGTTGATATCTGTAACGACAAGAGGAATAGCAAGCGAAGTCTAAATTAGAGCCTGACTTTTTATATTTTTTAAATAAGCGATTTTTGGAGTTTTTTAAAGACTTAAGTTCATTAGTTAACCAAGGGGGGCTTAAAGGTTTGAAATTACTATTTTTTTTTGGCACAGATAATGAGAAACATTTTTGCAATGTATCATTAAGAAACTGTACTGAAGATTCGACATCATAAAAAGAGTACGAAGACCTATTATTTAAAATTGGGGACCAGTCAATCCGCGCGAGAAGAGCATTAAGTTTAACATAGTCTGTTTTTTTAAAGTTAAAAATTTTATTATTTCGCGTATCTGGAGCTAATTTATTTTCATTTATGTTGGCAAGTAATATTGTTATTTCAAGAGTTGGATGATAATCGTCTTCAGGTAAGGAAACTGGGTTCGAACGACGGAGATTTACGGAAGTGCATCTATCTACAAATACAAGGTCAAGAGATCTATAATTTTTATTAAGAATATTATTAACCTGCTGAAGACACAGATCGGACAACTTATCTAAGAAATCATTTATCCAATCAGAGGCAGAAATAGGAGTAAGAAATGCGGAATCATCGGAAATACTCCAGGATACAGAAGGTAAGTTGAAATCACCTAATGCAATGATAGTATCCATATTTTTAAGCATATTATGGACTGTTTCGATGGCACTAATATGGTTTAAGTAAATTGTTAAATCACTTTTAGGTGGAATGTAAGAGCAAGTAAGAAAAATCGTATTATTATTTACTTTAACTGTAACACAAATAAACTCCAGGTCGTTGGTACCAGGAATTGTTAATTCCTCCGAAGCAAGCGAGTTATGGACAGCTATCAGAACGCCACCACCGATCTTATCATAGCGATCTTTACGAAAAATTTGGTACTTATTACACATTATTTCACATTGGTACTTTACACTGGAACAAGAAGTTGTTAAAAGCTCTCACAACATATGGGGCAAGAAAATCTTGTCGAGTATTGGATGTTCAATAGAGTCATTTTTGTTTATTTTTAGTTTATTTTTCACTCTTTTAACATAGAAAACATCAAAAAAAGATAAATGTGAAGAATAGAATGTAACAATGTTTTTCCTGAAATATTGCAAAATATTGATGTACATTAATAAAAGATACAGTAGTTTCGACTATGTCGTAACACAAGACGTAGAATTATTCAATTCGCTTTTGATGACATCTTTTTTAAAAATATTTATTCCATACACCTGAGGATATGACCTTTAAGAGAGTGCCGGAGAGGGTTAATATGTATCACCAACCCCCATTACTTTTGCAAAAGGAACATTTTTGCCTTTGACACCTATTCCCTCCGACCACTCCTTAGGGGCGCTCCCATACAAATTTTATGCTTTTGTCGATAAAACCGGAAACTGTCCTTAAATAGGTAGAAAACTTAAACAAGCAAACAAAATTTGTTCAATGCTATCAAGTTCAACAACCCATGTGTCAAAATTTCACTGTCGATAATATGCCCGGATATTTAATTGGCTGCGTTTGACATTTCAATAACAGATTCTGTTAAAAAAGCATGCCCCTCAAAATTACTCAGTATTACTGGGCTACGCGAGTCTGTTAAAAACAACATGCCCCCAAAAGTATGCTTTTTTTTAATTATAAGATTTATGTCTTCATGCTAGATGGCGCTGTCTTCGCCGTCGAAAAAACCGGAAGCCGTCGATAAATAGGTAGCAAGTTTAAGCAAACAAAAACATCAAATGTTGGCTTTATATTTCATGTAATTGTGTAAAATTGATATAAGTTAGACAGTTCTAACATGAATTTTTGTCGCATTGAGGATCAAGCAGACCAACAAGTGTTTAGATCAACATTGTACGATTAGTACTTTAGGCCCACCAAAGGCTCAAAAAGTAATGTAAATACCGACACCTGATCACTATCAACCACCCTACTTACCTCCGAGAACGACGTATTCTACGTCAAAAAAAAAACAGCAAGCGACAACCATATCACAAGAACGCTCAAAGAATACTGACTTGAAATTTAAAGCACAGCAAAAAAAAAGCAAACTTTTACGCAGTATAACACAACGAGCCGATTGCCACTTCGTGTGCAAAAACTCAACAGCAAGCGATGCCTGCGGGCTATGGGAAACCATGTAGTGACCACAACTGGTGTAATACGACCAAAACGGTCTTAAATATAGCATTTTTAATCTTAATATACGGTTGATGCCTTCTTTGTCTTCATGTTATCTTGTTGTCAACATGCTTGGTCTAAATCTCCAATTTGTTTTCAATATAGCATTTTTATTGATTTGTGGGCGTCGGTAAAAATGGGTGTGGCAAATTATTGTTATGACTATATTTCTCACGCAAGTGCAAATTCAAACCAGTAAGACCTGTCAAAAAGAACGAAAAACTTATTTTTAGTGATTTTATATGAGAAATTGTATGGGCGAAAGGGGATCCACTATTTTTGTAATATCTCGAGGACCGATCATCTGATGTTGTATGTTACAAATAAGTTTAACACTCGTACCATGACTGGCCGAACACATCCTAAAAATTTTGAAGACACCATTGGAACGATTCAGAAGTGATGTGAAGTGATGAAGACGAAAAGCATTAGATTTTTGTATGTACAGATTTATGTTTTTTTTTATATTTTTATTTTAAGGTTTCTAGGTTTTGAAAACTTTTATTTTAAGTTATTTTATGAAAAAAGATATTCTCTAACATTTGTTTTTTTTCACAACATGGAACGGATAACAACAACTATTCGTGAGTCTTAATAATTTTTACTTTTTAAAATTTTTTATTTTAAAGCCGTCCTTTTCAAATACTGGGGGACATTTGAACCCCTCTAGGATACTTTCAAGGTGCAAACAATTTTGGTAAATTACGAAAGGCCAAGGAATTTTCCAAAACTATTTTTTGAAGGTCGCAAATCAAAATTTCACTTAATTTAGAAGATGATTATGCAAAGGATTAATTTTAATCTTGAAACACTATCTTATATGAGTTAACCTCGAAAAACCCCTCGGTGGATATGTTGTATGGACCAATGACTATTGGAAACTGTTGCGATATTGTCAGTTATTTTCAATAATTGCCAATGGTATCCGTTGCTCCGTTTACAGGACTTCATCTGAGAGGACCAATTTTTTATAAATTTGTTGCATAAGTTAAGAATCGGGATGGATCTCACCAATGTCCTATTCATCCCAGATGACCAATTTTTTATAATTTTGTTGCATAAGTTAAGAATCGGGATCAATCTCACCAATGGTTTGAATAATTTTATTTTTCGGGTTCTGTTTTGATCAATTGTTTATGATTTATTAACATGAACCAGCAACTTAACATAGCTTCAGAGAAAACGTTCCATTGATCCCAGGATATGGGCATCCTTTGCACATCGGATCTTGAATTAAAAAAAATGTGCATTAGATCAATGGAACGCTTTCTGGGAACTTTTCTTGCAACAACTCATGTTGTTGGCATGTAAAGTGTGATATGTTGCGCCGTATTTTGTCAAGACCAAATGTTGTTCAGTTCTATGTCATCCAGTTGAACCCAAAAAAAGTCTATTATCATGACCCAATCCGTACTCCATTGACAGTTATCGTCTGCCCATTCTTGTTTCGAAAGATGTGTGGTACAATGACGCCATCTTACCGAAAGCCATATCAAACAATTAGTTTCTCCAGATGTAATGGAGACTCTTCATACTGCTGTTGGTTAATCTCTCCAAAAATATAGTAATTTTGCTTGTTCACGAGAATGCTCTTCCAAAAATGTACTACATCACTAAAGATGATGGCTAGGCCAAAATTTGGATCCATTTCCAACTGCTCCAGAGCTGAAACAGCGAACGAGTGACTTTTTGGCTTTTTAAACTTTAGTTCTTGTTTGAATTGGATCTTAAACGGAGGCATGGCCAAGCTTTTTCGCACAAGTTGAAGTCGCATAGTGGCCAACTCCGTGTGCATGGTGAAGAATCAAGACGTTTTGAACTTAAGCCACACTTTCGACAACAGAAGCAATATTCTTACTAAACTGCGCATTTCTGATGGGTAACAGTTTTGTTAGAGAGTGTTAAAATGAAGTAGAAGAGAGTAGAGAAGAAGAAAATAAAGTTTTATTATTAAAATTACAATAATGAATTTTGAATATGTTGTGTGTACAGACAACAGGATACATAGTCCAGGATATTCATGGGCCCAAAATAACTAGTCGGCTCTTGAAAAATGGTGAGAAAAACAATATTTATTTAATCTTCTTAGGAACTTACCCAGTACTTTGAATTCAGTTCTATTCTTCCGAGTAATTTTCCAATTTTGAATTAAGGAAATTTTGGAAAAAACTATTGTGACTCTGTATTTTCTTTTTTATGTCTACCACCATGTATTGTTGAGGGCTGATGACAGAAATTCAAACTTGGTTTTAAAAGGAAAACTCAACTTTTCCATATGCGATGCAAGAAACTTTACCAATTTAAGAAATTTCGAATATATGTCAGAAGAATTTATCACATCCAAAACGAAACTATGCTGTCACAGTTGGAATGGTAAAAAGTACTCTACCATGCACGATGTTTACAAGACTAACCATAAAAATTAAATGATATTTGTATGCATGCATTGCGTCTGCATCAATATTTTTTTTTTTTATACCTAAAATCATGTCACCTAAACTTGACACATGACTTTTTTTTTTTTTTTTTTTTTGCTTAAAGTGTTGCTTTTCAATAACTGCTCGTTGGCATGCATTCAATGCTCATGTTAAGTTCACTTCATTTCAGTTGAGTTCGATTCATTAGCAAAGCGTCATATGGAATTTTGGTGTTTTTTTTTTTTTTTTTTTTTTTTTTTTTTTTTGGGTAGTTTTGAGCACTTTCCGGCTGCCATCAGTGATTTTATGTTTGTCGTTTTAAATGCATAACCAGTGAATCGCACGTTAACGACGTGATGCTACTAGCGCATTTGTGTGGTTGTGTGACATAGCGTAAGAAGAGCCTGTACATTTTGGTGTGGGCGTCATGTTGAGTGTTGTAGACAGGTGTGTGAGGTTAAATGGGCGGGTCTGAAGCTTAACTGCTTGTTCAGACATTGTGAGTGAATGAATGTTGTGGCTCGGTTGGTTGATGCAATAAAAAACTTTTCTATCACCTTTGCATTCATTTATTTCCTGTTGATGCGATTTGAAGCTTTTGAACTTTGAGTCAATAAAAAATGTGTAACTTTTTATAAATTTTCATAAAAATTCCCATTTAAGTTCATAACATTTTTTTACATATTTTTCGTTTCTAAAAAGCTTTTTGAAGTTTTTATCGTGCATGTGGGTAAAAGAGTTTGAACTCTAGCTATTTCATTTTTTTTTATTTAATTTTATTTTTTAACTTTTTATATTGGATTCCATCTATACACCTTCCCCTATACCATTGTGTATGTTGCTCCTTTATGTGTGATTCTATTTTCAATATTTAAGAATTCTTTTTGTAGTTTGTTATTATTTTGTTCAATACTTTTCCAAATATTGTTGGCAAACAAAATATATTGATTGAAGCCAAGAAAAGGTGATGCTAAGAAGTTATAAATGAAACTTTTTAAAAAACAGCTTTAAAGCTTATTTGCTATTAAATATTGTATTGTGCATTATATTACCAATACTGATACTGATACTGAAACTGATACTGATACTGATACTGATACTGATACTGATACTGATACTGATACTGATACTGATACTGATACTGATACTGATACTGATACTGATACTGATACTGATACTGATACTGATACTGATACTGATACTGATACTGATACTGATACTGATACTGATACTGATACTGATACTGATACTGATACTGATACTGATACTGATATTTTTAAAATTTCTATTTTGCAAAAGTAATTTATTTCATTTTATATGCAAGCGACTTCTTTTTATTAAAATAAAGTCGTTTTTACTGATACTGATACTGATACTGATACTGACACTGATATTTTTGAAATTCCTATTTTGCAAAAGTAATTCATTTCATTTTATAGGCAAGCGACTCTATTTATAAAAATAAAGCCGTTTTTTATAAATAGTTTGTAATGTCTTCTTAGAATTCCATATTTTGCCTAAATTCATAATCGTCAAATGACTTTAAGTTTTTTTAAGCCAAATTACAAGAGATACTCACTAACATTTCTACCATCAGCTTATTTGCAAAATTGCATTATTGCGCAAAAATAAGCTTTTACATTTTTCCAACTCACAGAAAATTCAACGGAAATTCCACAAATTCAATTTCCGTTGCGGTAGGAAATGATAATTCTTTTTATTGACATAACAAGAGTGATGAAAACCGGACACGACCTTTTAAAGCGCATGATAAATAAAAGATAACAGTAATATTTTGCAATGAATTTCTTAGCCATGATTTATATAAAGTGATAATAAATAAGCAGTTAAGGATATAAAGCCCTTTTGTTGCTTTATGTGGGGAACGTTTTTAATTGCAGTTTAAGTTACAGAAGAGTGGGCTAAAAATTAAAGTGAAAAGAAGAGTTTAATTTTATATTTGGAATATATTTAGTAGGAGAGGAAAAAATATCTGAACACTTTGAGCAAACGTGTTGTTATTTAAACCAAATAAAATTTTGGAAATATATAAATTTTTAAGAATATTCTGGAATGAACTACTTGAAAGAAACTTAAAAATGCTTATGAATACAGATTCGTTTTTGTCTCTCTCTCTCTCTCTCTTATACAGTGCAAGAACTTATGACGACAAGTTTTAATTTTTGGTGAGCAAGCTTTGCTATAAGCTCTTGTGTAGCTTTTAATCAGGGCTGGGCATTCTAACACAGTCACATTTTATTTTTTCTTGTTGGTATTAGTGCGCTCTCGAATCGCGTGCACTGAGGGAAATAGTTGGCACTATTATCTAGATTTGTAAGTTTTTATATATTACTTTGTTTTTATTTTAAGTCGGTATTCTTGATTAGTTCTTCTACGAAATGAATTATTACAAGTAATATCAATGAATAATGTAAAGAATCTTAATAGGTAATAACAATTGAAATCTTAATACATACGAATAATTAAAATTAATAATAATAAAGTACGTATATAATAATTAAGCAAGTACGCAAACAAATTTTGAGTGTCAAAATATTAATACAATAATTTGAATAAACAATTCAAAGAATCAGAAACATTAATATTGTATACACGAAAAATATGAAATTATACAAAAAAACACAAAAAAAAAACGCATAAGTATTATGAATCTACAAATCAATGGGTTGGTTATTTTAAGAGTGTACCTAAAATATGCAGCGCAAAGCAACATAGATCCCCATAGCATTACCGCCTGCGAACGACTGAATTATAGTCTCGTCTTTTGTGAGCTTTGTGTATATGTGAAAAGTTACGCTCTCAGAGAGCTCAGTGAGCTATGGAGTACTCTGCGCGGCTCTAAATCAATGTGTTCAGAGTAAAACTTTGTTTAAGCCTCGCAAATGCTTCTTAGGCGAAACCCACCGCCACTCTGAAATTTTAAGTTTAAGTAGATATTTTTTTTTTTTTGGTAATTCAAAAGAATTTGTTAATGAAAGTTCCACTTTTCGGTAGTCGAGCTTTGAAGCTTGCTTTACGAGAGGTTCTGGCAAATTAAATATTTGAGATCTTGGGAGTATTGCTTCGTCAATGACTCGCAAATAAGTACGTAGATTTCTACCTATATCGGGATCTCGCAACGCTTATGTCATTTCGATCAAACTAACGATTTCATTAATAACTTTAGGTGTTCGTGTGCTTATTGTATTTTTTAAAGTCCTTCTAAAATTATATTTCAGCAGAAAACTGAAATTACAACGTGAACATTTTTGTGCTTTTATTTTCTACAACTTTCGAAGTAAATTATCTCAACAACAGAACATCGATGAACTCTATTTGGCTTTTCGGTGATGAAGCACCTGAAAAAAAGCTCTGTATATAGTTGGTACACAGAATTCAAGCGGAGCCGTAATTTTCTCCCCGATGAATTTCGTGAAGGTCGTCCAAAAGCTATTTTTGTGCCACAAAACATTGATGCTATTCGCAAACTGATAATTTCCTATTATCATGGGATATATCGTGAGATTGAGGTAATCCTGGGCATTACTTATAACAGCATTACCATTGTACATGAACATGTTATTGTGAATCGTTGAATTCCACATAATTTGAAAATCTCTCAAAACAAAAAAAAAGCTCGTGCATTTTCGCAATAGGTTTGAGCAGTGCGTAATTCAAGAAGAGTCGCGAAATTGCTTCCAATGTGTTTGGAAACTGCGTTTTGCATCAACACGTGAATACCCCTAATGCTTTTCCTTAAATATTGCAAAATATTTACGTACATTCATAAATAAAACAGCGAGCAACTACCGGACCACATGAACGCTCAAAGCATACTGACTTAAAATGTAAAGCAGGAGAAAAAAAAACTTTTACGCAGTGTACAAACACAGTGAGCCGACTGATTTTCGTGTGCAAAAGCTCAACAACACACGATGCCCACGGGCCATGGGAAACCATGTAGTGACCACCACTGATCTATACGTATGAGTGTGAAAGCAAGCAACAGTCGACTGTATTGGTCTTTCAAGATGAACCAATTCCAATAATAGTTGTTTGAGCTCGAAGCACTGGGAAGCAAATAGTCGCCTGTTTCTGGCAAAAAACTGTTCATATGGCCACGAAAATACTTGAGAATTATTGTTCATCAAGACAAAATGCAGTCTTTATATTTACCAGCGACCCCCGGTACACGTTGTTGCACCCAGCAACTATAAAAATAATAATAATTGGCGCTGACCGCTGATGGCGTTCAATGTGTTCAGCGTATAATCTAAGAGTTTTGTCGTTGTTTGCAAGCGCTCTATCAAGAAGAGGCAGAATAAAGTGAAATGTGGGCGGAAAATTGCAATAAAAAACTTGTATGTATCTTGGTTGTGAGCATTCAGCGCGGGCGACTTGCGAAAGCTTAACATTTTTCTGACTTTCGTTTTGTTCATGATTCAATTATACAAGGTAGGAGTGACAATTGGCTATTTTCTCACGAGTGTCTTGCACCGACTGTCATTTGCCTGTATATTTTACTTTCTCTTTTTTTTTTTTTTTTTTTTCGTTCTCTTATTGTTACATGATTTGTTGTTAACAGACGGTCTATTAAGCTGAGTTCACTGATCACCTTCAGCATGTTTTTCAAGTTTTTTTTTTATATGGAGCTTATGCGCTCTATCTTTTCCACACTCAATGAGAGAGTAACAAAAATTTGCTGTATCTCTTGAACTTGATTAACTTTATTTTAATTTTCATGCTGAATGTTTTTGAGCGGAACTGCCAGAATGGAGCTTGTCAAGTTAAAATAGGCATATTTTATTTTTTATGTCTTTATAATAAAGGAAGATTGCATCTGGCAATGCTGAATGACAATGAAAAAACAACAAACTTGCAGAATGTTTTACATGTCAGTGAATCAAAATTGCCAGAGAATCATATTCTCTTGTTGAGAACAATAGAGCTTTCGCAAAAAACATGCTGAAGGTGATCACTGATCAGTGAATCCATGGTGTAATTAACAAGGTGATCGTGAATTTTTAGCTTATCTCAAAAAAAATTTACCCACCCTTGTCAAAAACAGCTGTTCGTAAATTCCAAGCAAAAGTTGCAAACAATCTCTTACAATTTTTTATTGAGTGCAAGCGATTTGACACTTTTCCGCAGCTTGTCTCTTTTTTTCTTACTTTCTCAACATTTTTTGACAACCGAAGGGAAATCAGTAAACGTCACGATCACCTTGTTAATTACACCATGAGTGAATCCAGCTTTAAGAAGAGACTGCAAAGAGCGAAATGTGAGCAGCGAATAGTTTTGCTCTAAGCATGATACAATTACAAGGTAAGCTCATTTAAAGATGGCTGCTCAAATGAGAAATTTTGCAACAACAAAGCTATAGGAGCTACAAACATCAAATGACAAAAGCAACAAAAACAATTAGAAAAACTCAAAATTACCAGCTGATTTTGACAACTAGCCCACCCAGCTCTCCAATATAAGCCTACCTTCTAACTGCGTCATGGCTCTGACTTTAATAACGTTGTTTTCTATTGGTGCTTTATTAAGAATAGAAAAATCAACATAACAACAACAATTATATGCAAACTTTAACTTGCTATAACTTAAAAATTATAAATTTTCATGAAATAAAAAGTCCAGTTTGCACATATATAGGTCTAAACCTATCAAGAAATTCGAAATTTATTAAGATTGGACTTGTACTTAAAAAGCCTTACTCCCGACGAAATTTGATTTTGCGTAATAAATATAAGATTCCCGAAATATATGTAGCAACCTTCATACTTGCGTTTAGAGATGATGGTGGTAGAGTAAGTTTGTGAAAAGGATCGCTTAGTAACTTTAATTAACCACTTGAATAACATTTACCTCAGACTTAAACTCACATGTTCTGCTGCTCTCCGCTACGATGAGAACATCCTTTATATGTGCTTAACTTAATTTCTCCTTCCTACACACTTGGCTATCAGCCCATTTTGAACCAAGGTAGACCTGGTGTAACTGATGTTGTAACTGAATAGGTTAATTTTATTCTTTTTTTTTATATTTCAGTCATTGAAATGTTAATAGTTTTATTGATCTCTGCAGCTTTGCAACTGTCATGGCTTACATCAAAGTATGTTTACGAATTTGGCAAAATAAGTCATCCATCTAGCTTTGCTTTGGATAATATCAATAATTATTTACAATGCAATCGATATACGATTAATCATCATTATTGCCCAATCCAAAGATCTAAAGTTGTGTAGAAATCATATCATTCAAAAAGAGCGAAAAAAAAATACATTTTGCTGTAGTTGTTGTTGATGTTCGTTCTATGACGAGGATGTTGATGTTCTATGACGAGGTTGTTGTTGTGTAGTATATGTTGTTAAGTTGTTGTTATCATTGTTGTTGGGTTTTTTTTTCGATTTATATATTGTTGCTCTTTTTTATTGATGCCGCTAATGATATAACTCAATTTTTTTTTCTCTTTGATTCCTGGTGATTTCCTAACCAATGAATGGGCCTCATCATTTAACTAGGTTTTGGCTTCACGTTGTTGTTGTTTTTGTTTTTGAGGTTATTGTTGTTGTTTTAGTTCTTGTTGTTGTGGTTGTTGTTGTTATTGTTGTGGTTTTGTTGTTGTGTTTGTCGTGTTGTTGATGTTGATGTGGTTGTAGTCATGGCTGTTTTTGTTACTTCTTCCTCTCGACAAAATGTCATTTAATATTCCATCATCCATGGTAAATTTGGCAAAAACTTTTGATGTTGTAGTGCTTACTTTCTTGTTATTTTTTTTTTTTTGTTATATTTTTCTTGTGTTGTATGTTTATGATGTTGTTTGTGTCAAGAATCTTTGTGAACGTATGCATCAAATTTGTAATAATGGGAGTCCAAACCATAAGTTCTTACAGTCATTCTTCTCAGTAGTTTGTTTTTTTGTTATTTGTAGATGGTGACGTATTTTTTTTTTATTTTATTTTGTGCAGTGAGTTTTGGGCAAAAATTTGTATTTGTATCTCTTTCTACGTGATTATTTAGAAAAAGAACTCGCTTGTCCGTGTTTGTTTTATTGAGAGTTGCTTTTTTGCAGGGTTCACGATAGGGCGGGAGCTTAAACCAAGGATAAATGCTTTTAATATTTTTCTTTTTTTTAAATTAATTAATTTTAATACTTATTTTAAAGCACATGAACACAATTTTATCTTATCTTGAATCTTAAGCTGGAAGAAATTAATTGAAGGAAAATCCTCAAATCCTCAGGTACTTGAAGATTTTATCTCAAGCAAAACTGTCTATCCAATATTAATGTTTTGACAAGTAAACCTTGAAGTTTATTGTATTCCAGAAAGCTCTTAACCAAGCCAAAAAAAAAAAAAATAAAACCATTTCATACGTTAATCTAGGCTGCGCCAACAGAAGTGACTACCTTATGTCACGTACTTCCGGCTAAGTACCGCACATTATAAGCAGTAAAATGCCGTCAATGTCAATGTTGTGGCAACCATTTTTAGAAAATAAATATAATCATTATAACTAACGCCCCACCACTTGCCACCCTACACCCTTCCTGCTCCCCCCCTTATCCGTCCAACTAAGTCAGTAAGAATAAAATTAAATTTTAAGCTATCATATTTAAGGCAGGCACGCATGCTTTACGTAAACCCAGATGGTTATGAAAAGAAAATGCTCTCCAGAGAATCATTGATGGCGCGTGTTGTATGGCTTTTCTTTTCCTTATATTATATTTTTATGGTTCTATTAGCACGAGTAACAAAAAAAAAAAAAAAACCCATTTTTCGTCACGTTCCAATGAGGTCGGTTCACATTTTTCGCATTTATTTGTGAATACAAACAAGTCATAAATCAATGTTAATGATAAAAAATATATTTAGAAAATAAAGGTGTGCACACATTCACACTCACAGAAGCCAAGATGTTTATGAATTGTGTTTTTATTTTTCTTGATGTTGTTGTTGTTTATGTCATAAAAAGGCATTTTATTTGGCACCAAATGTAATATAATGGGATATATGTCTGCAGCATATGAATGTGACAGGACTTGACACTTTTAGCCGAATACAAAGAAAAAAGGGTTTTTAACCTTGAGTCCATTACAAATACGTAGCATATGATATACATCACAAGTTAACGGTATATAAATTAAGAAACAGTTGGTTGTAAGAAATGGTCTTAAGTGAGAAAGTTTGTTTAACTTTTAGTTTTAGAGTTTATGTGGAGAGTATTTAAAGAAAGCATTTAAAAGATAACATGCATAGAGCTCTCTCAGCATATTAATTGTCTTAATACTACTCCAATAATGATAGAAACAAGATTACGCGTTCCGCAGTCCCGTTATCTAATGCTCTCTTTCTCAACTGAGTGCATGACGTCACACAGCACTTCAACTTGAGAAAAACTTATGCTAATGTGCGATCGCTTAGGCAAATTGACGAAATTGAAATAAATTCCTTCATAAAATTAAAGTAAAAATATCTACTCTTCTGTATAAAATTATTAATATTTTCGTATACGAAAAATATGATTTTTTTAAACTTTCCAAATTTTTATATGCTAAACTATTCGAGACCGACAAAATTTTATTGCACCAATAGGTTTAAAAGGCTCATATACATATTAGAAAAATAAGAAAAAAAAAATATTAGGCACTGTCCCCAAAGAAAAATGATTCAAAATTCTGACGATATCGCTTATGACGTCATGCTCTTTCTCTCTCATTTGCGGAACGCGTAATCTTGTTTCTATCATTCTTGACCACGGACTATAGGAAACCCAAGAATGATAGAAACAAGATTACGCGTTCCGCAGTCACGTTATCTAATGCTATCTTTCTCAATTGACTGCATGACGTCACACAGCGCTTCTGCATAGCAAAATTAATGCAACTGTGCGATTATTTAGGTAAATTGGTGAAGTTGAAAATAAATTCTTGCGGAAAAGTAAAGTAAAAAGAACTACTCTTTTGTAAAAAATAATTAATATTTTCGTATACGAAAAAATAAAGATTTTTCAAATTTTCTCGATTTTTATCTCCTAAACCATTCGAGATCAACAAAATTTAATAACACCACTAGACTAAGGAGGTCCATGTACCTATTATAAAAATAAGAAACAAAAAACTATTTACTATAAAGTATATAAATGCATGCAGTTAATGTAAACAAAAACGCTGGGTGGCGTCATGATCTCTCTCTTTCATTTCCGGAACGCGTAATCTTGTTTCTATTATTCTTGTGGGAAATAATGTAGCGACCACCACTCTACTAGTCCCATACTTGCTCCCGATATTTGTCCTGATTTGGTTCAAATTTGTGTTTCAATCCTTATTCAGAAATTTGTTCTAACATTTTTCAGAATCCCTGTCCAAATTCTTGTCCCAATCTATGTCCAAATATAAGACTCGATTCTTCTTCTTATTCCAGGACAAGTCCTTGTTTTAATCCTATTCCCAATCCGTCTCTTATCCATATCCAAAAATAATCCCTACCTTTTTTAAAATCCTTTTTCCTTTTTTAAAATCCTCCAAGCTTTTTTCAAATCTTGATTCTTATCCTAAGGGTAATCCTTGTCCATATCCGTGAAACAACTTTTTCTTTAATTCAGTCGTCATCCAAGACCTTGTTCTAGTCCTTGTCCTAGTCCTCATACAAATTGATATCCTTATCCAAATTCGTCTCTTAATTCAAATTCTGATTGCGTTTTCATTGTTTTCGCTTTAGCTTTTGTTTTTACTTTTACTTTTACTTTTACTTTTACTTTTACTTTTACTTTTACTTTTACTTTTACTTTTACTTTTACTTTTACTTTTACTTTTACTTTTACTTTTACTTTTACTTTTACTTTTACTTTTACTTTTACTTTTACTTTTACTTTTACTTTTACTTTTACTTTTACTTTTACTTTTACTTTTACTTTTACTTTTACTTTTACTTTTACTTTTACTTTTACTTTTACTTTTACTTTTACTTTTACTTTTACTTTTACTTTTACTTTTACTTTTACTTTTACTTTTACTTTTACTTTTACTTTTACTTTTACTTTTACTTTTACTTTTACTTTTACTTTTACTTTTACTTTTACTTTTACTTTTACTTTTACTTTTACTTTTACTTTTACTTTTACTTTTACTTTTACTTTTACTTTTACTTTTACTTTTACTTTTACTTTTACTTTTACTTTTACTTTTACTTTTACTTTTACTTTTACTTTTACTTTTACTTTTACTTTTACTTTTACTTTTACTTTTACTTTTACTTTTACTTTTACTTTTACTTTTACTTTTACTTTTACTTTTACTTTTACTTTTACTTTTACTTTTACTTTTACTTTTACTTTTACTTTTACTTTTACTTTTACTTTTACTTTTACTTTTACTTTTACTTTTACTTTTACTTTTACTTTTACTTTTACTTTTACTTTTACTTTTACTTTTACTTTTACTTTTACTTTTACTTTTACTTTTACTTTTACTTTTACTTTTACTTTTACTTTTACTTTTACTTTTACTTTTACTTTTACTTTTACTTTTACTTTTACTTTTACTTTTACTTTTACTTTTACTTTTACTTTTACTTTTACTTTTACTTTTACTTTTACTTTTACTTTTACTTTTACTTTTACTTTTACTTTTACTTTTACTTTTACTTTTACTTTTACTTTTACTTTTACTTTTACTTTTACTTTTACTTTTACTTTTACTTTTAATTTATGTAAACGACCAACTTACAGCAACAAATCGGCGCCTTTTATGGCTGGCAAAAAACAAAGCTCGAGAGAAGGGATGGAAATTTGTTTGGGTTCGTGACGGACGTATTTTAGCTAAAAAATGTGAACAATTAAACACAATACAAATCAATACTGAAAACGATATCGGCCTCATAATTTAGATTATACACATTTATTTACACATATTCGAAAGAGAAATAAATTCAAAAGAATAAAAACAAAACAACCAAAAAAGACAATATGAATACAATTACAACAAAAACAATAAATAATTTTCAGCAAGTAAACATAAACGATTTACAAAACCGCGGCATTTCATGTTGCTACTTAAATATTCGCTCTCTCCGCAAAAATTTTAACTCTTTCAAAGTTGCAATAAATAACTTAATAAACTCCTTAGACATCATAGTTCTCGTTGAAACAAATATTACGAACGATGAAAATGAGTTATTCTCTTTAAGTGGTTTCAACTCAGAATATTTGAACAGAGAAAACTGCAGAGGAGGTGGAATTGCCGTGTTCGTAAAAGAAAATATTCCCTTTGATGTCTCTCTTCCAACTGTCTCATCATTCGAAACAATACAAATAAAAATAAACACCGATCACCCGCTCACGCTGCTTGCTATTTACCGCCCGCCTTCCTCCAACGCAACGCAATTCGTATTAGAGTTAGACAGAACAATACAAAGAGTAGAACGAAAACAAAATGCAATCGTCATCGGCGACATGAACCTTGACTTAAACAAGACAGACAACAACACAATAAACTACCTCGATATGCTCTCATCGCACGGTATGCAAAACGCCAACAACTCCCAAGACACTCGAGTGGACATTGCGCGGGAAACATCAACAAACATTGATCATCTTTTTATACGATACAGAGAGAGCGATACCTTATTAGCTGTATTAAGAACAGACATTTCTGATCATTATGCTCTTTTATGTAGAATAAAAACTGAAAAAAACAACACAAAAAATGTAAACAATCAACACAAAGAAATAATAAATAACTATAGGGTAAATGAGCTAATTATGGCAACGAACTGGGAGAATATCATGCAAGAAAATAGCATTGATAATATGTATGAAAAAATTGAAAGCACATTTAGAAATATTTATTCAAAATCAAAACATATAAATAAAAAAAACAAAAAAAGAATAAATAACCCGTGGATAAGTGATGATCTCGTTAAATACTGCGAAACCAGAGATAAACTATACAAAAGATGGTTATCTAAGCCCAAAGACAAGCAACGAGAACGTGAGTACAAATCCTTTAGAAACTATACAAACAAAAAGTTAGAATATGCGAAAAATAGATTCTATCAAAACAAATTTTTTGAAAATCGAGCGGACATGAGGAAAACTTGGCAAACAATAAACGAAATATTGGGTAAAAAGACATCTAACCTTGATGAAGCAATAATAAAAAATATGAAAACTACCAACACTAATGAAATAGCAAACAATTTTGCAATAAAATTTAAAGAATGTGTCAACAAAACAATTCACAGCTGCTCGATTCAGACATTGAATCACAGTCAAGGCTCGTTACAAAATTCAATTTTTATCGAACCGGCCTACGAATCAGAAATATTTAACATCCTACGTCACATGAAAACTAAAGGGCCTGGTTATGATGGAATTCGACCAAAAGACCTCAAAGAACATGCCAATGCTATTACTCCCATCGTGACTAAGCTCGTAAACCTTAGTCTAGAAGAATCAAATATACCAAAGAAACTAAAAACATCTATTGTACGTCCTATCTACAAAAACGGCATCAAATCGGATTACGAAAACTACAGACCAATTGCATTATTGCCTGCTATTGAAAAAATTATGGAAGAAATAGTAGTAAGACGATTGACTGACTTTATTGAAAAGCACAAACTGATCCACAAAAATCAATACGGCTTCCAAAAAGGGAAAAATATAAATCAACTGCTAGGATCGTTTGCAAGCTATCTAAATAAAGGTCTTAGTAAAAATCACCACAGTCTTGTAGTCTTCGTAGATTTCAGCAAAGCATTCGATACGCTGAAGCATCAAACTCTTTTGGCAATGCTTAACAACTGCGGTATACGTGGTGTTATGTTAAAATGGTTCGAAAACTACCTACACTCCAGAACCTACCGTGTCAAAGTCTACCAAGAGCTTAGCGAGGAAATAGACATAAAGCATGGTGTCCCACAGGGCTCAAAACTGGGCCCTATTCTCTATATCCTGTACGCAAACGATATGTTAAAGCAACTAACGTGCAGCGAAAGTTTTGCATACGCAGATGATACCGCAATCGTAGTGACGCATACAAATCTCGAGGTAGCCACACAAATTATGCAGCAAGAAATTAACAAAATAACGAGATGGTCCCATGATAATGGCTTAACTATCAACGCCAGCAAAACCAAACTCTTGCACATCAAGCCACCGCATATTCCACACCACAACATTCCAATACAATTTCACGATTACGAATGCTTGCACGCCACTATTCCAACTAATCACAGCAACAACACCGATGACACTTGTGAAACAATAGAACAGGTCACAACATACAAATATCTAGGAATACTTGTTGACCATAATTTGAAATGGTATGAACACATAGAGTACGTCAGAAAAAAGCTCCGAAAAGCAACACACATGATATATCACCTCAACAATTGCAGCAACAATAATGTCATAAGACAAGCGTACTTCTCACTCTGCGAACCGTATATACGACATGGTATAACTGCATGGGGAACATCTTCCCACTGCAGATCGCTTCAAAATAGCCAAAATCAGGTGTTAAAAATACTTGACAGACGGCCTCGAGAAAGCATTAATAGCACCAACGATATGCAGCTCAGTAAAAAACTGAAAGTCCTCAACATTGAAGGAATCTTTAAATCTACTTTGCTGAACGAGTTATACGACGTACAGCAATATAGAATCAACATAAGCCATGAACACAACACGCGAAGAAGAGCTGAAGGAAGATACCAAGTTGCACGGTTTTACAACAACTATGGCAAACGTACACTTCAAGCGATCCTACCAACAATTCTAAACGAGCTTCCAACTGATCTCATCAATATCACAAACAAAATAAACAGAAAAAAAAGACTCAAAGATCACTTCATAAGCGCTTGAAATAAACGAAAACAAATAAAAATATAAATAAATAAAAAACATCGAAAACATCAAAAACAGCAGATACACAAAATCAAACAACAACTCCAAGCAGCAAAGATCAACAACAAACACCGAAAGCTTTAATAGCAACAGCAACAACAACAATAACAAACATCGCAAGCATCGATAACAACAGGAACAACGACATTACTAAAAACAACATCTGCAACGAAATATACATTGTTCAAGATTAGAGGCAAAACTAACAACAAATATACAAAATCAAATCAACAAAAACAGAAATGAGACTAAACAAAATTAACCAAAACATAACATCAAGAAAAGTTAGTGCACATTAACAACAACTTGCAAGCGAAATTGAGAAAAGACAAAGCGAACAAGAACTATATACATATGTATATATAAAAAAAAAAAGAAAGAATATTCTTGCAAGCAGGAAAAAAAAAAAATAAACAACAAAAAACAGGGTTTGAAAATCAAATATATAGATATGAAAATATAACTATAAAAATAATAAATTGTTTATAAACCAAATATAGTTAAAATTTAAAATACAAAATAAACAAAAGCAACAAATATTAGTAAAACCGAAATAATAAAAATCAAAAACATCGAAAGCATCAAAAACAGCAGATACAAAATACCAAACAACAACAACAAGCAGCAAACAACAACATCAAGCATCGAAAGCTTCAATAACAACAGCATCAACAACAATAAAAAACATCGAAAGCAGCGATAACAGCAGCAATAACAGCAGCAACAACAACATTACTTAAAACAACATCTGCAGCGAAATTTACAACATTATTCACGACTAAATACCAAAATAACAACAAATACACACAAAATCAAATCTACAAAAGCAGAAGTGAGATTAGACAAAAGTAACCAAAACAAAACATTAAGAAAAGTTAGTGCGCAACAACAACAACATAGAAGCGAAATTGAAGAAAAACACAAAGTGAACAAGAAATACATATATATATAAAAAAAAAAAAAAACATTCTTGCAAACATGAAAAAAACAACAAAAAACGGGTTTTCAAAAAACAAATATATAGTTATGAATTATAACTATAAAAATAATAAATTTATTATGAACCAAATATAGTTAAATTATAAAATCCAAAATAACCAAAATCAACAAATATTAGTAAATACGAAATAATAAAAATAAAAAATACATCGAAAGTATCAAAAACAGCAGATACACAATATCAAGAAACAACAACAAGCAGCAAACAACAACACCAAACATCGAAAGCTTCAATAACAACAACAACAACAACAACAACAACAACAACAACAACAACAACAACAACAACAACAACAACAACAACAACAACAACAAAAACAACAACAACAACAACAAAAACAAAAACAACATCAACAACAACAAAAACAACAACAACAGCAACAACAACAACAACAACAACAACAACAACATCAACATCAACAACATCAACAACATCAACAACAACAACAACACCAACAACAACAACGACAACAACGACAACAACAACAACAACAACAACAACAACAACATCAACAACAACAACATCAACAACAACAATAACAAACATCGAAAACAGCGATAACAACAGCATTATTACTAAAACAACAAAATATACAACATAAACCCAGATTAGATGTAAAAATAACAACAAATACACAAAATTAATTCTACAAACATAGCAATAAAATCAATCAATCAAGCAATAAAATCAGCAAAAAAAAGTTTAAGAAAAAAAAAAAAAAACTCAAAAAATCAAAACAAAACTAAACTAAAGACAATTGCAGAAATGCAACAACTCAAACCTTAAAAAAAAAATAAAAAAAAAACCAGCAGTACCAAAAGCACAACAAACAAAATTAACCAAAACAAAACAGCAAGAAGAGCTAGTGCACAACAACAACAGCATCTAATTGCAAAATTGGATAATACACAAAGCGAACAATATTAATCAAAACAAAATACTTTCAATAAGTAAACATAAAAAAAAAACAACAGAAAACCGGTTTTAAAACTAAACAAAAAAAAAAAAAAGAGAAAAAACACAAAAACTAAATACATGTGAAAATCAGACAATTACCAAAAAACAAAAACAAAGAAGAGCAAAGAATAAAAATATGAAAAGCTATAAGCTAAGAACTCAGCATCAGTAATAGCTGAACAACAACATAGGGGAAACCAACAATTTAATGTACCCACAATATTTTAAGTATTATATTTTTGAATTACTTGGATTTTTTATTAGATTATTTTATTTATTAGAATTACTTCAAAAGTTAACTTTTATCTACATATGTAACTTTTTTGATTTTTTTCCTGCAGATAAGCCCTAAGGGCTTCGCGGGATTTATCAATTGTATGAAATTATATATTTTGAAAAATTTGAAAAAAAAAAAAAAAAAAAAAAAAAACTTTTACTTTTACTTTTACTTTTACTTTTACTTTTACTTTTACTTTTACTTTTACTTTTACTTTTACTTTTACTTTTACTTTTACTTTTACTTTTACTTTTACTTTTACTTTTACTTTTACTTTTACTTTTACTTTTACTTTTACTTTTACTTTTACTTTTACTTTTACTTTTACTTTTACTTTTACTTTTACTTTTACTTTTACTTTTACTTTTACTTTTACTTTTACTTTTACTTTTACTTTTACTTTTACTTTTACTTTTACTTTTGCTCTTATTTTTACTTTTACTTTTACTTTTACTTTTACTTTTACTTTTACTTTTACTTTTAATTTTACTTTTACTTTTACTTTTACTTTTACTTTTACTTTTACTTTTACTTTTACTTTTACTTTTACTTTTACTTTTACTTTTACTTTTACTTTTGCTTTTGCTGCTACTTTTGCGAACTCTCGGAAGGTGTATTGCTTCTGAAGCCAAAGATCAGTCTTTGCTTTATGTAAGCTGTCGTGGAAGGCATTGTCTAGAAACCGTTTTTATGCCCTTTTTTATCATAAAAATGGCGACTGACATCTGGAGACCATTCGTTGTTAGTTTTATTAAGATTTTTGAAACTTTTGAGCTTTTTTTGCTTTTTTGTGCGATTTCTTAAATTTCACATCTGAGTTCAATGAGCAAGAGCAATAAAGTGGAATTGATTTTTTTTTATCCGTTTTTATATTTTAAATGTAAAGTTTTTATCCTAGCTTTAAGTCATCGTATCTCTCTCTCACTGTCTCTTATCTTTGCGATAGAAATCCTATATGACTTACTGCGCATCACATAAACTTAAACACGTGCACACTTTTACACAACAGCAGCAGCAGCAACTCAACAAATATTCTGGCAACACATGTTGCTGCTGCACTGATGCAACACAGCAATTTTTTACAGTCTATAACTCCTCAAACAAGTGCTCTTTTTCTGTTGCTTTCTTTTTTTTTTAACAACTTGTTGTATTTTCTGTCATGCATTGGTTGCTGTTAAGCATTAAGCTTTAAGTTTATTTATTGGCTTGCAGCAAAGTGTTTTAAAGTTTTTGCAGCATGTTGCTGAAAGTAATATTTTTTCAGTGCTCACATGCTTGCAACGCTTGTGGCATTAAACAATAAGTTTTACTTTTTTTATAAAATGCTGCGTTTTGAATGTAGTTGTTTATGTTGCCTATTTTTTGTTGTTGTTGTTGTTGTTGTTGCTGTTGTTGATCTCGGTCATTTATAATAGTTATTGTTATTGTTTTGTATTCTTTTTCTCTGCTTGTCGTTGTGTGCAAAACGAACAGTTTGTCAAATTTACAGCTTACAAAAGCTTATAAAGCTTTGCGCATAAAACAGCGCTATTTCGTAAACGCACAAAGCTTTTATGTTTCTAGTTTTTTATGTTAGCTTAAGCTTGTTCAATAAAATATTTAAGCCTCAATTTATATAAAATTTTTCTTGCATAAAACTTTATTTATAGCCACATAAGTCAGTCGTTCTATGTTAAAGCTTTTTTATATGTTCTGGAAAGAATGTTCAAGTACAATTCTTATGATTTAATTCGCAATTTCTTGTAAGTTTACGCCCTTTTCGGAAACTTATACGCAATTCTGTTGTTGCAAATAAATTTTATATTCTAAACGCAACGCTTTTTTCTATTTATCACCTTCCGTGCAATAACACGCCTGTTACATACGCACTTATTTTGTCTGTGTAATAAACTAAAGGATAATAAATGAAAATGTGTCACGTATTATACTTGAAGATATCTCCAATGGCTATGATTTTTTTAATATTCGCTAGTAATTTTTTTTCGATACTCCTTCGTTAAGAGAAGCAGGTGAAAAACAAGTAAAACACTTTTGCGAAATTTATTTGATAATTTTTTTGTTTTTTTTTTTTTAGGGAGATACAGTTCTGCAGTTTTGATAAAAGTAATAAATTTTAAGACATACCTTTTTTTTTGAATAAAGATTTTCTTAATAATTTCAAAAGAATAACTTCAGCGGTTGAACAACGATCTAACGTGGCTTAAATGGAATCCTGTGAATTCTCGGAAAGAGCTTTTTTGGGTCGAACAGAAGCCTACATTAAGTGAAAAAGCCAAGCGGCTTTAGACTGGGCTGAAAACCAAAGCGAACAAGACCTATAATAATAAAAAAGAAATTAATAAAACGACTTGATCATCAGTGTTTTTCCCTTCTTGTTTATGCAAAAGCAATAACATGTACAAACAAATACAACATAAACAGCACTCGATGTCTACCAAATTTTGAGCTTATTAAAAAAAAAAAATGCCAGAATTTGACTCTATCGTGGATACACCTATCGTGGCTGTGACGTAACTTGGTTTCTGTATCCTTATTCTTTTCATTATACCTTACTTTGTACCCAACTTGTAACTTGTCCTCATTCTTATTCTCATACTCTTATTTGTCCTAATAATTTTCCTACTTCTTACCCAAAATTCTTGTTTTACTCCATGCCCAAATTCTTAACCTTATCCATCTTCGAATAATTTTCCTAATACTTGTCCTCCTTTTTCCAATCTTTGTCTTAAATCTTTTCCTTCGTCTCTCTAAATCCTTGTCTGTGCTTTGTCCTATTTTCTGTCTTTATCTTTTTTTCCATTTCGTCCTATATAATGTTTCAGGTGTGTCTTAAACTAATCTTTATCCTAATCCTTGTACCAATCCTTATATTCCTATCCTAAAGATTATCCAACTCCATGCACTAATCTTTACTCAAATCTCCACCCCACTCCTTACCTTATTCCTAGTCCTAACTTTTGTCCTCAACTTTCTGAATTTTTTGTTTAGATTGGTTAGATTCGAAAAAAAGATAAGGCCAGGAATTTGGACATTGATTTATTGATCCATTTATAGAAGGAGTAGTTCCTACTGTTATTATAAGGATAAGTATATCAAAAACTTTCGATAGAGGGCGCTTCAACTAATAAAATATATATGACTCGATAATGTCTGATCGATTGGACCGATTTTAAAGAAATTTGGTATAAAAAACGAAACCAAATAAAGGTGAACCGAAGACTTACGAACCAATACGAAGGTGAACGAAGTTATTTCGAAGGCAAACGAAGATAATTCGAAAGCTTAATGTCAAAAACGAAGCCAAACTTGACCGATAATTAAATTCGCTGTAACTTTTGTTCCTACAAATGAAATCAAAAAGTTTCTTCACAAAAGTTTAATGGTTTTTTACGAATTTTTATTTTCTTAAAAGAAAAAATTAAATTAATGGGGTTACTGAGGAAATAAGACGAAAAGTTAAAATATTTAGTCAAAGATGGAATCGGAGATTAAAATGTTTTTAAGACGAATTATTGTCCTTATTGAGATTTATCCAACGACATACTTTTTTTTACAATCGGTTAAAAATTTATGAAGTTATACAAAAAAGACCATTTGGGGCAGATTTGGGGTTCACCTAAAAAAAAAACAAATTGTGTGCTACTGAAACCCCCTTATACTAAACTTATGATAGTTTTCAAATGAGGGGCGGTTTTTTGAAATATTTTTTTTTTCCATATGGGGTGACCCAACCAAAGTATAACTATGGGTACCAAATGAAGTCGTTGATATAAAGAAAATGTAAAAGGAAGTGTTTTTTTACTATAACTTTGCCAATATTTAATGTAGAAATATAACTCACCTATGTGCCAGATATTAGCAGTTAGTTTATTGCAAATAATCTCTGGTTTTTGGTTTTTGTGGATCAAAAAGTTTCGACAAATTTTATTAGAGTTGTTTTGACAAAAATACTCTGGCAGCCCTGATACAGCGATTTGATGCTGCTCTTTTTCTATGCTGTCCTAACTGTAAGAGCGATGTTATGCTGGCAGTCAAATGATCCTCGGTGTAAGAGCGATATTATGTTGGAGGTCAAATGATCCCCGGTCACGTCAATTTTTACGCTCCTATTTCATTTGATGAGCTCCGTCATGATCAGTTATGGGCAGAGAGCGCTCTGGGAGCATTGAGAGCAAGAATTGAGAGCGAAGGCTTATTTATTTTATTTATTAATTTAATTTATTTTTGAATTAAAGATTTGAGCAAGAATTGTTTTATAATTATCATCTTCATCATCAATTTCATTATCAGTATCATTATAATCATTATTGTCATTATCATTCTGACTATCATTATCATTATTATTATTATTATTATCCTGAAAATAACGCATATTCATATGCCTCAAACATTTCGTGCAGTGCAAAACACACGACCAAGAAGCGCGTACCTTCTCGCTTGAAGTTTCAGCGCCAACTGATTAAGAGAACTTCGTGCATTCGATCGTGTACGTGTTTCGATTCTCGAATAAAGTTTTCGAGTCTCACCACGCGTGGTACTATGTGAACATCACTGCTTTAAATACAGTGGTGCCCATAACTGGTCATGATAAAATAAAGAAGGTAGGTGCAAGGGAGAGAGCGTGGACTCATAACTGTTGAATAATTTTTTTGTTGCTTTGCTTTCTTTCGCTTTTTTAATAGAAATGGTTGACAAAAAGAGAGCACAAGCAGCCGTGCATCTGCCTCTTTTATTCTACCATGAGCTATGTAAAGAAAGTATGTTATCCTAATGATTTTTTATCCCTGAATGCTAGTACTCTTTTTGCTTCTTTATCCAAGCACACTGAAAAAAATATTAGCTTAGAATTAAACGCAATGGGTCAAAAAAAGGTTCATAATTTGCTTTTTTTCATATATTTTTCAAAAGTTTTAAACACATTTGCTCTTACTTTGACGTAATTTGTTGCAAGCTATTTTTTTAAACACAAAACTCGTCAAACTAATAACAATTGTTGTCAATATTAAAACATTTTTTTTTCTGTGTATTTTATCAAAGAATTTATCATCGCATTAATCAGCATTAATCAGGTTTCATTGCTACGTACTGAAAGTGTTATTTTTTCATGCTTCTTTTGGTGACCGTGGTGGCAAAATTTACTTTCTCGCTCTCGCTCTCAAATTTTTAATTTACATTGGAACAACAACAATGCATGACCGTGCTGTGCCCATGAATGATAGAAACAAGATTACGCGTTCCGCAAATGTGAGAAAGCGAGCATGACGTCAGCCAGCGCTTTTGTTTACATTAACTGCATGCATTTATATACTATATACTAAATATTTTTTCTCTTATTTTTATTATGTGTATATGAACCTCCTAGTGGCGTCCGTGGCGTAGTTGGTTAAAGTGCGTGGCCGCTATGTCATCGAACCTGGAGACCCAGTTCGAGTCCCAGTAGCGACAGAAAATTATTTGAATTAAAATAATTTTTCTGTACGGCCGCCACCTCTCTGCAGACAATGGCAAACCTCAGAGAGTAATCAAAATGCCATGTAAAGCTTCTTGAGAATAAGAACATTCCGCTCATCGCCGTTCGGAGTTGGCGTTAAACATGTAGGTCCGGTTCTCGGTCAATTGCGTTTAAACTTAATAACACGCACAACACAATTGATCATAAGAAGCTAGGTCAAAGTCCTTTCAAGGGCTGAAATGGCCAGTTATTTATTTTCTTTATGAACGTCCTAAACCTATTGGTGTGATAAAATTTTGTCGATCTCGAATGGTTTAGGATATAAAAATCGTTAAAGTTTGAAAAATTTACATTTATGTCTACATACGAACAAACACACATATACATACGAAAATATTTACTTTACTTTTCCGTAAGAATTTATTTTCAATTTCGTCAATTTACCTTAATAGTCGCACATTTGCATTAATTTTGTTATGCGGAAGTGCTTCGTGACGTCATGCAGTTAATTGAGAAAGAGAGCAATTGATAACGGGACTGCAGAACGCGTAATCTTGTTTCTATCATTCTTGTGCCGTGCCCATGACCGTCTACATAACATCGCTCTTAGTAAACATGCTCTTTAAATTTTTTTGAGTTTTGTGAGCGAATGATAAGAGCATAACTTTCTTATTTATTTCCAAGGTAGATTTCTGCTGTCCGTCAAGTGGGTTGTTTATGTGACAATGGAGAATTTTTGAGGTTTAAGGGTCTTCAACTTTGAACTCTGCTTATCAGTTACAAAGTATTCAAGATAAAATGTCCAACAATTTATCATCGATTACATATTTGAAAGAACCACAACAACAAAGCGAATGTTTTCAAACACTTGAAATATGATTGATTATCTATACACCACACAACCACAACACTTCATATTAGTTTACCACTCATATCAAGCTACTCAAATTTTTTTATCTGGAGCAAAACCTTTCTTTAGATATTTTTGCTTACAACAAAATACAAATAATATTCAAGAGAGTACTAATATAAATAAATATAATGTAGTTAGAACATAGTAGAATGTAATTCTTGTAGAAGTATAAGACAATAATCGCATTTAAAAGGAAAAACAATTATTAAACATATAGGCCAACTATAGTTCTTTGACTGCCTGTAACTTTGCCCAAGTCTTCAAACGCATTTTTCTCGAAAGTAACTACTTTTTTCAAAACGTTTGACATAATATCTCAAGTTCTAATCAACCGATTACCTTAAAACTTGATATGTGCCTTTTTTATATATCTCTCTATAACCCGTACTGGAATTAGGAAAACATTTTGTTTTTAATATTTTTAGTGCATTCAAAATTTTGAAAAAAAGGTAAAAAAATTACTTTTTTTCAAGCAGTCGTCATCTCGCGAAAAAGACACTTCTTTCTTTTCCTAGTCCCTGATATAGCGTCATTCGTACTTTTTTCAGATGACTAGAAGAGTTGAAATCATATCAAGATGGAGGCACGTGACGGTGTTTCTTTATACTCCTATTGCATGTCAAAACTCTTATTTTAATCCATGACCAAATTCTTGACTTAAACAAATATACCGAATCCCTTTCCTAGTTTTAGGTGAGTCTTAGTTTTTGTCCTAATCCATATAGGATAGTCCTATAGTCCTTTTCCGGTTTCATAGTCCGGTTTGTATTATTTTGTTGTTTCTGAGCAGTGTTGGTTGCCACGAAAAACTGTTGAAATCCTAACTAACTACATTTTGTTCTTGTTGTTGTTGTTGTTGTTGTTGTTGTTGTTGTTGTTGTTGTTGTTGTTGTTGATTTTGATTTTGATTTTGATGTTGATGTTGATGTTGATGTTGATGTTGATGTTGATGTTGATGTTGATGTTGATGTTGATGTTGATGTTGATGTTGATGTTGATGTTGATGTTGATGTTGATGTTGATGTTGATGTTGATGTTGATGTTGATGTTGATGTTGATGTTGATGTTGATGTTGATGTTGATGTTGATGTTGATGTTGATGTTGATGTTGATGTTGATGTTGATGTTGATGTTGATGTTGATGTTGATGTTGATGTTGATGTTGAAGTTGATGTTGATGTTGATGTTGATGTTGATGTTGATGTTGATGTTGATGTTGATGTTGATGTTGATGTTGATGTTGATGTTGATGTTGATGTTGATGTTGATGTTGATGTTGATGTTGATGTTGATGTTGATGTTGATGTTGATGTTGATGTTGATGTTGATGTTGATGTTGATGTTGATGTTGATGTTGATGTTGATGTTGATGTTGATGTTGATGTTGATGTTGATGTTGATGTTGATGTTGATGTTGATGTTGATGTTGATGTTGATGTTGATGTTGATGTTGAAGTTGATGTTGATGTTGATGTTGATGTTGATGTTGATGTTGATGTTGATGTTGATGTTGATGTTGATGTTGATGTTGATGTTGATGTTGATGTTGATGTTGATGTTGATGTTGATGTTGATGTTGATGTTGATGTTGATGTTGATGTTGATGTTGATGTTGATGTTGATGTTGATGTTGATGTTGATGTTGATGTTGATGTTGATGTTGATGTTGATGTTGATGTTGATGCTGATGTTGATGTTGATGTTGATGTTGATGTTGATGTTGATGTTGATGTTGGTGTTAATGTTGATGTTCATGTTGATGTTGATGTTGATGTTGGTGCTAATGTTGATGTTGATGTTGATGTTGATGTTGATGTTGATGTTGATGTTGATGTTGATGTTGATGTTGATGTTGATGTTGATGTTGATGTTGATGTTGATGTTGATGTTGATGTTGATGTTGATGTTGATGTTGATGTTGATGTTGATGTTGATGTTGATGTTGATGTTGATGTTGATGTTGATGTTGATGTTGAAGTTGATGTTGATGTTGATGTTGATGTTGATGTTGATGTTGATGTTGATGTTGATGTTGATGTTGATGTTGATGTTGATGTTGATGTTGATGTTGATGTTGATGTTGATGTTGATGTTGATGTTGATGTTGATGTTGATGTTGATGTTGATGTTGATGTTGATGTTGATGTTGATGTTGATGTTGATGTTGATGTTGATGTTGATGTTGATGTAGATGTTGATGTTGATGTTGATGTTGATGTTGATGTTGATGTTGATGTTGATGTTGATGTTGATGTTGATGTTGATGTTGATGTTGATGTTGATGTTGATGTTGATGTTGATGTTGATGTTGATGTTGATGTTGATGTTGATGTTGATGTTGATGTTGATGTTGATGTTGATGTTGATGTTGATGTTGATGTTGATGTTGATGTTGATGTTGATGTTGATGTTGATGTTGATGTTGATGTTGATGTTGATGTTGATGTTGATGTTGATGTTGATGTTGATGTTGATGTTGATGTTGATGTTGATGGTGATGTTGATGTTGATGTTGATGTTGATGTTGATGTTGATGTTGATGTTGATGTTGATGTTGATGTTGATGTTGATGTTGATGTTGATGTTGATGTTGATGTTGATGTTGATGTTGATGTTGATGCTGATGTTGATGTTGATGTTGATGTTGATGTTGATGTTGATGTTGATGTTGATGTTGATGTTGATGTTGATGTTGATGTTGATGTTGATGTTGATGTTGATGTTGATGTTGATGTTGATGTTGATGTTGATGTTGATGTTGATGTTGATGTTGATGTTGATGTTGATGTTGATGTTGATGTTGATGTTGATATTGATGTTGATGTTGATGTTGATGTTGATGTTGATGTTGATGTTGATGTTGATGTTGATGTTGATGTTGATGTTGATGTTGATGTTGATGTTGATGTTGATGTTGATGTTGATGTTGATGTTGATGTTGATGTTGATGTTGATGTTGATGTTGATGTTGATGTGATGTGATGTTGATGTTGATGTGATGTTGATGTTGATGTTGATGTTGATGTTGATGTTGATGTTGATGTTGATGTTGATGTTGATGTTGATGTTGATGTTGATGTGTTGATGTTGATGTTGATGTTGATGTTGATGTTGATGTTGATGTTGATGTTGATGTTGATGTTGATGTTGATGTTGATGTTGATGTTGATGTTGATGTTGATGTTGATGTTGATGTTGATGTTGATGTGATGTTGATGTTGATGTTGATGTTGATGTTGATGTTGATGTTGATGTTGATGTTGATGTTGATGTTGATGTTGATGTTGATGTTGATGTTGATGTTGATGTTGATGTTGATGTTGATGTTGATGTTGATGTTGATGTTGATGTTGATGTTGATGTTGATGTTGATGTTGATGCTGATGTTGATGTTGATGTTGATGTTGATGTTGATGTTGATGTTGATGTTGATGTTGATGTTGATGTTGATGTTGATGTTGATGTTGATGTTGATGTTGATGTTGATGTTGATGTTGATGTTGATGTTGATGTTGATGTTGATGTTGATGTTGATGTTGATGTTGATGTTGATGTTGATGTTGATGTTGATGTTGATGTTGATGTTGATGTTGATGTTGATGTTGATGTTGATGTTGATGTTGATGTTGATGTTGATGTTGATGTTGATGTTGATGTTGATGTTGATGTTGATGTTGATGTTGATGTTGATGTTGATGTTGATGTTGATGTTGATGTTGATGTTGATGTTGATGTTGATGTTGATGTTGATGTTGATGTTGATGTTGATGTTGATGTTGATGGTGATGTTGATGTTGATGTTGATGTTGATGTTGATGTTGATGTTGATGTTGATGTTGATGTTGATGTTGATGTTGATGTTGATGTTGATGTTGATGTTGATGTTGATGTTGATGTTGATGTTGATGTTGATGTTGATGTTGATGTTGATGTTGATGTCGATGATGTTGATGTTGCTTTTTTTTATTTGCTTCTCCATGGGTTGTGCTTTTCCTTTGCCTTAGCTGCATGCAACTAATCCAGCAAAAGTGATGCATATGCGTCATATTAGGCAGTTCTCTGAGGGGCCTCATAACGCCGTCAATTTTATTTTTTTTATTTTGATCATGTGCCCGAAGACCTCACCTTCATTTTCGTTCCTTAAAATTTAGTGTTACGTCAGTAATCACAGAGTTAAAATTCCATGCAACGTTTTTTCATGGTTGTGGCATTTTTACTGCATTCTGTGGTTGCCACCCTGAAATCATGATGCCAAGAATTTTTTTGTATTTTAGTTGTGGGGTGTAATAACACATAGATGCTGTCTTAAAACAAAATTTACCGCAGCACGTCTCCCGACTAAGCAAAAATTCCATGCAACGATATAATATTTTTGTTACATATATTGCTATATTCACGATCTGGTGACGTCGGAATTTTTTTTTTATTTTTGTGGTATGGCCAAGTATAAATCCTTAATTTTTCTTTCTAAACATTTATCGTAGCTTATATATTCACCTAGTAAAAATTCAATGCAACGCACAGTGTTGCGAGCCCATACAAAAGTTGGACAAAAATAGAAGGAGTCGTCCGATTTGGATGAAGTATGGAGTGGTGAATTATTTAAGGTCGCTGATATCAAATATGAAAAAAATTAATTCCATCATGTCTAAATTAAGGTTATAAATTTCAATTTTTGAGATTTTCAAGTTTTTTAAAAAATTATTCCATATTTAAAATTCTTAAATTTACAATTTTTTTAATTTTGGTTTAATATATGATTTATGATTTATCAAAAAAAAAATTATTTCTTTGAAATATGTTATATAGTTTAAAAGATATAAATATTTTTGTAAGAGTATTTTTGTACTAAACTATGCTGGAAAAACTTATATATTTTTAATACATTGACGTTTTCTTCTTTTTGAAAAATATTCGCTTTGAATAATAAAATGCAAATATTAATTTTTCTAATAATTATTTAATATTTTTTTTATGTACATTATTTGAATTAAAAAAGTGCTAATCTTCATCTTTATTTTCATTATAAATATACAAATTGATGTTAGAATCTTCCTCAATTATCTTTTTATTATATTTACTTTTTCTTTGAGAAGATAAAAGAGGGTCTGATGAGATTACCAAATAGGTCATAAGATCTGTATTGGAATTTTCTCTTGAGCACTTCCGCGTGTGATTAAGACGAGTATATCGAATATTTTTGTGGCTTCCTTCTAAAGCTTCTTCAGATAAAGTTCCTGCGAAAATAGTTCAGGATTGCTATTTGTTTTAGCAAATTGGGAAGCAAAATCTAACTCTTCCGCAGAATATTCACCAGCTATATCAGCTATTCTCCTTTTTTTTGTTTTTTCTGATGCCAAGTGAAATTGCATTTGAGGCCTTCCGCGACTTGTGCTAGGTTGCTAAATTATAGATTAATTTTAACTTTTTATATTAAAAATATTTTATTTTCTTTAAAGCTGTTTACTTACATCATCTGGATGTGGAAATTCGAAAGCTTTGAGATTTAGCCAATTCGAATTTTTTTTTAAAAAATATTCTTTTTTGTAACCACACTCAATCCACTTTCTTTGAAGTTTTTGACAAAAAACGCGTACTTTTTGTTTTACTTGATTTTCATCAAATACTCTTTCATCAATTTTTTCTTTAACAAAAGCTACGATGAAAGATATTTTATCTCGTGGTCCAGCACTAATCCAACTATTAAATAAATCGGAATTATTAAAAATATATGACATTTTTACTACAAATCTCGCGTTAAACTTTTATGTAAAATGTTTAATTAAAAACGGTAAATGCATTGTGGGTGGCAATAGTAATCATAGGTGTACTCTACTTAAAAAAAAATTTACGTAATTTCCAGTAATTGCCTAAAAAACTATTACGTTAATATATGTTTGCAAAAGAAATATATATATTTCCGAAAAATACAATTAATTGAATATGAATCTTTTATTTTTTAGTTAATTTGTGCCCAATAATTATTGCAAGATCTTTAAAGCCCTTCTTTAACTTGTAGGGTACAAATTTTTAAAATTGTTCGCTTATTTCTAAAATGAATTAAGTTTTTTTTTCCGGTATGATATATTTCTTGTATATATTAAAATACATATTATTCAAAAAATGTCCTATAATATAAAAAAAACATCTAAAAAAACAGACTTAGATCATTTTTTAATAAAATAGATAAGAAACATGTTTGTTTACATTTGTATTGCTGTTAAAACAATAAAAATTTTTCGAAAAATTATGAAAAATTGCATTTTGGACCATTTTTAAAAATACGATTACTCAAAGAATCGGACGTATTCGGAAAAGTTTTTTATAGATTCTAAAAGATAATAAACCATACTTACAACGTTTGTTGGTTTCAAAGGTGATCTCAGCGGAACTTGGAAGAAGCTGACTAATAAATTTAACAAATTTTTTTATTTTTCCATAGTTTTATCAATTTTTGAAATTTTTGAAAAAATTCAATTTAACTTTTTTCTTCCCAATAACAAAAACCTTATTTTTTACTATAAATTAACTTTAAACGAAAATTAAAAATATTAAAATATCTTGAAAAATGAGTTAACAAAAAAAAAATTTGCCTAAGTGCTCGGAAACGAAAATTGTACCATAAAAAAACTATGAAATTGTATTGACTTTAAACAGGTGTAGCGTCTCCAAAAATTATTTAATGGAACTAAAAATTTAAATTCTTCTTAATTGGAGTATTTCCTTTACAACGATACCCATTTTGTATGATTTGATGAAAAAATTTTTTTGATTTTTGTCCACTAGATGCAACACTGTGCAACGCCGTTGCATGAATTTTGCATTTTCGATCTTTGAGAGGCTCTCTCTGTATCCATATGACGTCAGAAATTTATTGTCTAATTTTGTTGTGAGCGTGTAAAACAGGCCTTTATTGGTGTATTATAATTTCAATCCTGGCGCTTATACTCAGCGAGTAATAATTCCATGTAACAAATTTTCTCGCACTGCGTCCCGTTGACGTTTTGAATTTTTCTTTTTTTTATAATGAAGTCAAAGAATCAGCCTTTACGGTCGTGTCATTTTTTTAATCATAGTTCTTATACTCAACGAATAATAATTCAATGCAATGCCGATGAATTTTGAAGAAGTCCCTTTTTCAACTTTTTTGGAACCCTGCGCGGTAAAACGTAACTTCGTTACGTCAAAATGGATACAAAAAATAGTTTTATTTTTTTTTTTATTGAATTTTAGAAAACGCTCAAAATCTTGTACTCAGACTAGAATACTTAAACAGAAAGTCTATTTTGGGTTTTGGTCACAATATTGCGAGCAAAAGAAAACACATTTTCGTAAATTGTAATTATTTCCCGAGAATTGTTCCCCTATTCATCCCGGGAAATAAACACTACTCTGAACATAAACCCAAAATGGGAAGTTTAAGTGTTTAATTGAAAGACCTGTGTCTTCAAAATGCGAAATGACATGACTAGGGACCATTGGTTAACCACTTTGCACGCAATAGCTCGATTGCTTCCCGACTGGTATGGCAACCACTATGTTGAAAGTAATTGTTATTTGTCTCCGTAAACTCCATCTCCGATCACATCAAATTAGTTATCATGTCTTTGTAGAGTACTTTAATTACACTGTAAAAAGATACTAGCTTGTTCATTGATACAATTACGAAAAAGTTTAATTTTTTTTAGAAAATTCACTTTTATTTTCTTCTTTTTATCTATGTTTCCACTTTTTCTCTACTTTACATTTTGTATTCCATAAGTTTGTTTAGTTTTATATTTGATAACTTTAATTTATTTCGAACTTAAAGACTATTATTATTGTATTTTCAGACAATTAGACCTTCTCCGCCCTCAAGTAGATGCCTGGTTCTGCCTCTAGGACAAAGGTTTCCTTGCCTGATTTAATCGGCACTTCCGTTTGTGGGCATTTGGAAAATTTATAGGACTGCAGCAGTGATAAGATGCCAATTTTAGTCTGAATCTTGCCAAAACGCATACCAATACAATTGCGTGGACCAACCCCGAAGGGTAGATATGCACAGGAGTGACGCTGTTGTATGGCTTCCGGTGTAAAACGTTCGGGATCGAATTTATCCGGATCCGGATATAGCTCCGGATCAAAATGCAATGCATCCACGGGCACAATAATGATGGTGTCACGTTCGATGACTTGCTGTGTCTGCGGTACAACATAGTCGGTTACGGCTTTGCGAGTAAGATGAGCCAACACAGAATATTTGCGAAGAGTTTCTGGGGGATTTAAATGAGGTTGAGTGAAGGGATGAGGTAAGTAATAGAAAGTATTCTAAGGAGTTTTTACCTGCCATAACTTGCTCCAAATACGCCATCTCATGCAAGCATTCATAGCTCAGTTGGTTATTGTGCTTCTCCAGCTGCTGCGCTATTTCTAAGCGCAAACGCTCTTGAATCGCGGGATTTAAAGCCAGCTCATACAAGCACAGTGCCATCGTCGATGCCGCAGTGTCAAAGCCGGCCGCATAGAAGACAAAAACTTGTGCTGCTATCTGTTCCAAGGTCAGACCATGCGACAGATCTATGCCCTGGCCAGCGCGCGCCTTTTCCTCATTCTCTGCCTTCATTTCAATCATAATATCCATAAAATCATTGCGTTTGATATTGTTTTTCTCACGATAGCCAATAGTTTGACGCACTGCATCTAAGAAAAAATCATTGACTTCATTGGTAAAGAATTTCATGCGTAAACGTGCCGCCAGTTTCGGATAAGTATTCATGAATGTCTCTACAATGATTGAGTGACGTGGATGTTCAAAGATGTCGCGTCCCTTGCTACGAAACTCGGCCTGCGGATCCTGCAGACTGTTGCACTCAATGCCAAAGGCACATGTGCCAATCACATCGATTGCATAACGGGCACACAAATCTTTTACTTCGATGACATTGGATTGCAGCTTATTCTGCATAAGCGCCGTGGTACAGGCGCTGAGTAAATTGTCACCAATTGCCACAACCATTGGGAACATGTGTCGTATCTTGCCGGAGGTAAAAACTGGTGTGAGTTTGTTACGCATAACACGCCATTCCGCACCGTCCAGTCGAGCCAAGTGTCCCGCCAGAGGATCGTCACGCGCATTGTTAAATAAGCCATGGTCTTGAAAACTGTTAAAGTCCTTGATGAGTATTTGTTTGATCAAGTCGAGATCAATGATGAGTGCAGCTTTTTGGAAAAACAAAAATAGGCCCGTGTAGTTTGCGCCACTGGCCTTAAAACGCTCGTAGAGCCGTTTGTTTATGTCTCTAAAGTGCACTTTTTGCCCAATGCCGCCCAAATTGCCAAATATGAAAGTTGGTGTCTCGTGTGGCACATTCTGACGCTGCCAATAGTTGTAGTGATACTGCAAGAAACTCCACAGCAGGATAATCAGCGTTAAAAATAAATAAATGACCAAATATGACATTTTGGAGGAGATCGATTGTAATTTTTGTTCTGCAAAAGATTCTCAGATTATTGCTGTATACTTCTGTAAACCTTCCAGCTCTTCTGCCGGCACACAACTGAATGTAAAACCTCTTTTTTGGCTCGAGATAGTTGATCAAGGAGTTGAAAATGCTTTCTTATCGCTATTTACTTTAAAAACGTTCGACACTCATGAAAAATTGTTTCAATAAAATAACTTGAACTGATAGGAATGTTTACTTTAATGATTATTTCTTTCAAATAACTTACTACTAAGTGTACACAAAATCAGCGTATCTTTTATCGAGATTTTATTTGATCTGGTATTGAACGCAGATAAACCAAGACTTGTGCTTGAAGGTGTTCTAATTTTGCTCAAAAGTCGTAATAATGTTGAGCAGTTCTGACTTAGGTACTTTTTATATTGTTGCTGATAAGAGTATCGACATTAGAGTGCATGAACGGTTCTATGTTAACGAACCGCGGGAGATCTCTCAGTCTCGTATAACATAGAGAATTTGTTCTGTTTCACAAGGTCCTCAAAATAGACATTTGTTTCAGTGATGACATCTTCATTCGACCAAAATCACTTACCGCCGAGTCATTTTTTGAGGTTTGAAAACAGGAAATAGTCGCAGGGGGCTAAATCTGGAGAATATTTGAGGTTTAGAAACAGAAAAAAGTCACAGAGGGCTAAGTCTGGAGAATATGGTAAATGGGGTAGCAGTTCGTAGCCCAATTTATGGATTTTTGGCAAGACGATTACAGATCTGTGCGCCGTTGCGCTGTCTTGGTGGAAGAGCATTTTTTTTTTCACCGCGCCAAATGCGGTCGTTTTTGCTTGATATGAATGTCAAATCTGATCAACACACAGTGGCCGAAATGGCTAATTTAGCGGTATTACAATAAAACATTTCTAGAATTTTTGTTGTTTATATTGTGCGACTTTTTCGCATGGGTTTTAATATGGATTTAAAAATTACACTTTTTATACCCTACTCCTGAACAAGTCAGGGAACCTTAGCATGGGGAGGAGTTTAGATAGTTGGATGAAACTTAGTACTGATGTTTGTGTATACTCAAGGATATGCAGTATTGAATATTTTTGGAATCCACCAAGGGACACGCCCACCTCCCATAAAATCCATTAGAAGCAAACATAGTACCTAATGGTATCTAAAGAATTGCAGGAAGTAGCGACTCATTTTAAACATTTAACAATCACAATGACTTAAATAAACAGACAAATAAATAATTAGAGTGGAACTCACCGGAACTCAAAACATAAACTGCACGAAACACAATTAACGATAATTTCCTTTACAAATGTTAACTTTAAACAGCTTTTCACATAAAACATGAAAAAGAAACCAAAAATATAAATAAGTTAAGTGGTACCTAGTATTAAAAAAAAATTTTTTTTTTAAAAAGTATTAACATTGAAATTTCAATTAATTGCCGCGAATTGTTACGAAAAGGCGCAAAAACTCCTTTGGATTGCATTTGAACATCTTAAACCACTCCTTTGAAGTAGTCACACAACTATGCTCATGGTCGAGTGTGAGCAATCACGGCGCGATATTTTGATGTCCAAATATTAATGTAAACTCTGATGTACCGCACGCACTTTCATTCTCCGATCATCCAAAATTATTTCATTGATTTTATTTATGAATTCTGACGGTCGGAACCTCTTTTGGGTGACCTGAATGTTTAACGTCACTTGTGCTGGTACGACCACAATGGAATTCAGTAGAGCACTTCTTAACCATTGAAATTGATGGTTTAGTATCCCCATAGTAGGTACCAAGCCCTAACTTGGTTTCGGTGATGGTTTTTTTTTTTTTTTTAAACAATGCTTGAATAGTACGCTTTGCGAATGGTATGCTGTTAAATACAAACTAAATGACAAAGTTGACAAAATTGAATTTTGCCATTGAACTTAAAATAAACTCTTGAATTACCCAGCACAATTTTGCAGGTTGAAACTCTACTAAAACCCACTCTCATTCTGTGTTTATTAAAAGTCAATTTGACAAATGACTAAAAGTTTGGAGGTTGTCTTTGTTGTAAGTACCCTGTTGGCCTTGGTTGTCCAACGAGATTGCGCTATTAGTCCAGGTTCAATTTGAGCATATTTATCTGAGCAAGTGGCGGCCGTGGCGCAATGGGTAGAGTGCGTGACCTATTCGCCAGAGAACCCTGGTTCAATTTCCATCTCACACAGAAAGCTTTTTCAATTGAATTAATTTTTCTGTTCGGCCGTCAACACCCTGCAGACAATGACAAACCTCAGAGAGTAAATAATGCCATGTAAAATCACTTGAGAACATGCACATTAGTCGTTCAAAGGTGGCAAAAAACTATTAGGTCCAGTTCTCGATCAATAGTGTACACACTCACAAAGCTTCATGTCGCTTTGAACATAATTTTTATGTTATTTTATTTATTCAGAATTTTTGTAAGTCCAAGCCAATGATAATAAGTACATTAGTACTGATAAGTACTGATTAAATCAATTTTTTTTCTTTTGTTTTTCTACCATGTTTTTTCAGATAATACGAGTAGGTCAATTTTTTATGTGTTTTTAAAAGATAACTAAGCTTTATGACAACATGTGACATTTTTTGCGGAGAGTTGATTAAATAATTAAAAGCCAAATTGTTTTGTTAGAGTTAGAGTTAGAGTTAGAGTTAGAGTTAGAGTTAGAGTTAGAGTTAGAGTTAGAGTTAGAGTTAGAGTTAGAGTTAGAGTTAGAGTTAGAGTTAGAGTTATAGTTAGAGTAAGAGTTAGAGTTAGAGTTAGAGTTAGAGTTAGAGTTAGAGTTAGAGTTAGAGTTAGAGTTAGAGTTAGAGTTAGAGTTAGAGTTAGAGTTAGAGTTAGAGTTAGAGTTAGAGTTAGAGTTAGAGTTAGAGTTAGAGTTAGAGTTAGAGTTAGAGTTAGAGTTAGAGTTAGAGTTAGAGTTAGAGTTAGAGTTAGAGTTAGAGTTAGAGTTAGAGTTAGAGTTAGAGTTAGAGTTAGAGTTAGAGTTAGAGTTAGAGTTAGAGTTAGAGTTAGAGTTAGAGTTAGAGTTAGAGTTAGAGTTAGAGTTAGAGTTAGAGTTAGAGTTAGAGTTAGAGTTAGAGTTAGAGTTAGAGTTAGAGTTAGAGTTAGAGTTAGAGTTAGAGTTAGAGTTAGAGTTAGAGTTAGAGTTAGAGTTACAGTTAGAGTTAGAGTTAGAGTTAGAGTTAGAGTTAGAGTTAGAGTTAGAGTTAGAGTTAGAGTTAGAGTTAGAGTTAGAGTTAGAGTTAGAGTTAGAGTTAGAGTTAGAGTTAGAGTTAGAGTTAGAGTTAGAGTTAGAGTTAGAGTTAGAGTTAGAGTTAGAGTTAGAGTTAGAGTTAGAGTTAGAGTTAGAGTTAGAGTTAGAGTTAGAGTTAGAGTTAGAGTTAGAGTTAGAGTTAGAGTTAGAGTTAGAGTTAGAGTTAGAGTTAGAGTTAGAGTTAGAGTTAGAGTTAGAGTTAGAGTTAGAGTTAGAGTTAGAGTTAAAGTTAGAGTTAGAGTTAGAGTTAGAGTTAGAGTTAGAGTTAGAGTTAGAGTTAGAGTTAGAGTTAGAGTTAGAGTTAGAGTTAGAGTTAGAGTTAGAGTTAGAGTTAGAGTTAGAGTTAGAGTTAGAGTTAGAGTTAGAGTTAAAGTTAGAGTTAGAGTTAGAGTTAGAGTTAGAGTTAGAGTTAGAGTTAGAGTTAGAGTTAGAGTTAGAGTTAGAGTTAGAGTTAGAGTTAGAGTTAGAGTTAGAGTTAGAGTTAGAGTTAGAGTTAGAGTAAGAGTTAGAGTTAGAGTAAGAGTAAGAGTTAGAGTTAGAGTTAGAGTTAGAGATAGAGTTAGAGTTAGAGTTAGAGTTAGAGTTAGAGTTAGAGTTAGAGTTAGAGTTAGAGTTAGAGTTAGAGTTAGAGTTAGAGTTACAGGTAAAGTTAGAGTTAGAGTTAGAGTTAGAGTTAGAGTTAGAGTTAGAGTTAGAGTTAGAGTTAGAGTTAGAGTTAGAGTTAGAGTTAGAGTTAGAGTTAGAGTTAGAGTTAGAGTTAGAGTTAGAGTTAGAGTTAGAGTTAGAGTTAGAGTTAGAGTTAGAGTTAGAGTTAGAGTTAGAGTTAGAGTTAGAGTTAGAGTTAGAGTTAGAGTTAGAGTTAGAGTTAGAGTTAGAGTTAGAGTTAGAGTTAGAGTTAGAGTTAGAGTTAGAGTTAGAGTTAGAGTTAGAGTTAGAGTTAGAGTTAGAGTTAGAGTTAGAGTTAGAGTTAGAGTTAGAGTTAGAGTTAGAGTTAGAGTTAGAGTTAGAGTTAGAGTTAGAGTAAGAGTTAGAGTAAGAGTTAGAGTTAGAGTTAGAGTTAGAGTTAGAGTTAGAGTTAGAGTTAGAGTTAGAGTTAGAGTTAGAGTTAGAGTTAGAGTTAGAGTTAGAGTTAGAGTTAGAGTTAGAGTTTGACATAAAAGATAATCGGCAATAATTAACTTTAAAGCTCATTGTAAGAAAATATTTTAAAAGTTTTATTAGAACCAATAACTAACACCTCACATAATTCATATCCTCATCTTAACTTACAATTTCAGCAAAATCATTCTAATGCAAAATTCAGTTTTTTTTTTATTTTGTTCTATTTGCAAATGAAACATTTTTGTTTTACTCAAAGTTGGCAGCAGCACGTCAATTTCATTATTCCCAAAATGTCAGCTACAGCAGATTGAAATTGTTGAACTTTTTTGATGAATTTTAAAACAAAGTTCTTCCTCATAACAAAATTGCCAGCTTAGTAAATGAAAATAGTTAGATTTGAAACTTTTTGTTGTTGTAGTACTTGTAGTTTGCATATTAATTAAGATAAGGCTATTTAAAATTTTCAATCAGGTCTGCTTTAATGCGGAATTAATTAAAAATAAACATCATAAACTTGAAATTGAGGCTTTCGGCAGATATTTTATATAATTATATGAAAGCGTTTGGACTTTATCTGCTGATGAGAAGTACGAGTAGAAGTAGAAATTTATTGAAAAGTAAGGGGAAGACTTATTCAATTTGCTTCTGAGTTTTATTAAAATTTGAAAGCTATCTATTAAACAGAATGAATAAACTTTGGTAGTTACGTTATCAGGTTAATTTCAAATAAACTTAAGTTTCTGCATCTTTAGAAATAAAGTTTAGAAGATGCAAGTTTTCTCAGATAATTTTCAAGAGTTCTGTTTTCTATTATTTTTTTTTTTTTTTTAGACTAAACCAACGCTCAGGGGATGCCCCCTATGAATGCGAAAGCATTGTGTTGATTCGGAAGACGGGTGATAGTTAGTTGGAAGGTGGAAAGATAGAGTAGTGTCGGTGAAGATTTGTTTTAAATTTACACAGCTCGAAACCGTCGGGGAACACACTCGCAGGGAGATTGTTCCACAATTTTGCTGTACGACTAAAGAACGAATTATCCCGGTAATGCGAGGTTCTATTGGGCATCAAGGCAATGGTAAAGGGATGGGCTTGGTGAGCTGCCCGAGTGGACCAGGAAAACACACGAGTTGATGGCGTCAAGTCATGTATCTCCCTTGAACACTTCCCATGGTAGTACCTGTACATAAGGCTTAGGCAACCAACATTGCGTCGATGCCCAAGAGAGTTGAGAGAAGACGAAATGTTTTCGTCCCCTATCAGATATATCGCACGTCATTGAATTCGGTCCAGAAGCTCCAAATAAGATCTTGAAGCCCCTGCCCAAATTCGGCCTTATATATGAGGTATAGATCACGCGTAGATCAGTTGGAGTGAAGTATTTCTTACACCGTTTTAAAAAACCTAGGCACTTGGCCGCTTCTTTCGACACATCGAAAATATGATCATTCCAACGAAGGTCAGATTTGATCGATATGCCCAGAACGTCAAGGGCATCTGACTCAGCAAGATCTACACCATTCATATTGAGGGGAGCTAAGGGACAATTCATTCGTTTGTGGGTTAACAGGCAACACTGGGTTTTGCTAGCATTAAACTCAACTCTATTAGCTAGCCCCCACTCAGAGATTTTTTCTAAGTCATTAAGCAGTGTATCATTCATATTTTGCCTCTTTCTCTCAATCTCCAAAGAGCTCGGGCGTTTTTTGAAGGAATATGAATGACAAATGCTGCTGTCGTCCGCAAACGAATGAATTGGGTTATGAGTCAACGACAGAAGGTCGTTGATAAAAACCAGAAACAAAGTTGGTGATAGGACTGAACCCTGAGGTACTCCAGCACCGATGGCGTGTTCACTAGACGAAATGCCGTCAACCACGACACGAATCGACCTGTCTTTTAAAAAACACGTGATCCATCGAGCAAAGTTACCACCAACACCATATGCAATTAGTTTTGACACGAGAGCTTTATGCCACACTCGGTCAAACGCCTTAGAAATATCCAGAGCAACAACCCTGCTTTCACCAAAGGAGTGAACACATTGGTTCCACTTCTCCGTAAGGAACGCCATGAGGTCACCAGTAGACCGAGCCCTATGGAAGCCGTATTGACGGTCACTAAGCAATTCGTTGCGCTCCAGATAATTCATTAGGTGGAAGTTTATTACACTCTCCATGACTTTGGAGAGCGTAGAGCATATCGCAATGGGTCGGTAGTTCTCAGGGTTCGTGGCATCGCCCTTCTTAGGTACCGGCTGAACGTTCGCGACCTTCCAACAAGATGGAAATACTCCTGTCCTGTAGGAGATGTTGAAAAGGTTACGCAAAGGTCGAGCCAGTGTAGAAGCACACATTTTTAGCACAATTGGTGGTATACCATCAGGGCCAGAAGATTTGTTTATGTTGAGGTTTGCAAGGACTCTTTTAACAGCTCTCGTTCGAAAATGTATCTCCTGCATTGCAGACGATTTATTCTCTACAGAGGGCGGTGGCTGATTGCTAGCCGGGATTGTGGAATTTTGTGCAAACAATCCAGCCAAAAGGTTCGCTTTATCAGCCGAGTCAGTGAAGATTTGGTCATACTTTAAAAGAGCAGGAATCGACGAAGACGTCTGATTTTTAACTCTCTTAACGAATGACCAAAAGTTTTTGCTCCCCTTGGGGCAGAGAAGAACCTGTTCTCTGATGTGAGTTTCGTGAAGAAACTTTTCGCGTTTTAAAACTGCATTACAGCGACTCCTAGCCTCGATGCGAAGTCTTCTAGTTTCAGCATTCTTGTTGGAACGCCAAATCTGAAAGGCTTCCTCTTTGGACCTGACTGCAATCCTGCATGTCTCATTAAACCAGGAGTGGTCTTTAGGCTTATTGCTTCTCATTTTATTGGGGATGAAAGACCGCATGCCCAATAAAATAATTTCTTGTACCATAAGTGCCGTGGCATTTACATTTCTATCAGCGAAACATAATTTCCAATTGAAATTGCGGTAAAAATTATTTAACGCAATCCAATTTGCTTTTCCATAAAACCAAGCGATCCTCTTCGGGGCTTTAGGCGTAGGAGTGCTTAGGCTAGAATATGGAAAAGCAGCGGATATGGTACAGTGGTCCGAATTACCAAGAGGTGCATGGACAGTCACATCATATTTTTCGTGATGCGAAGTCAGAAAAAGGTCTAAGATTTTATGGCTTTGCAGACCAACTCTAGGGATGAAAGTTGGTTCCTTCACTAATTGAATCAGTTGGTTCGATTCAGCAAAGAGCTCAACATATTGACCCTCAGGTGTTGTTTGCCCTGAGTGGCATAACCAAACCGGGTTGTGGACATTGAAATCGCCGGCAACAACGATTTCGCTGTCAGGGAACAACCGACAGCTCTCAGACTCTTCAAGCCATCTTACAATGAACAAAGTCACTGATTAAATATTTGCTCTAAGGCACAATTTTGTTTCTTTTATAATATATTTTGTATCTAGTATCTTGTATCTTGTATCTTGTATCTTGTATTTTGTATCTTGTATCTTGTATCTTGTATCTTGTATCTTGTATCTTATATCTTATATCTTGTATCTTGTATCTTGTATCTTATATCTTATGTCTTGTATCTTGTATCTTGTATCTTGCATTTAATATCTTATATCTTGTATATTGTATCTTGTATCTTGTATCTTGTATCTTGTATCTTTTATCTTGTATCTTGTATCTTGTATCTTGTATCTTGTATTTTGTATCTTGTATCTTGTATCTTGTATCTTGTATCTTGTGTCTTGTATCTTGTATCTTGTATCTTGCATTTAATATCTTATATCTTGTATCTTGTATCTTGTATCTTGTATCTTGTATCTTGTATCTTGTATCTTGTATCTTGTATCTTGTATCTTTGTATCTTGTATCTTGTATCTTTTGTCTTGTATCTTGTATCTTGTATCTTGTATCTTGTATCTTGTATCTTGCATTTAATATCGTATATCTTGTATCTTGTATCTTGTATCTTATATCTTATGTCTTGTATCTTGTATCTTGCATTTAATATCTTATATCTTGTATCTTGTATCTTGTATCTTGTATCTTGTATCTTGTATCTTGTATCTTGTATCTTGTATCTTGTATCTTTTGTCTTGTATCTTGTATCTTGTATCTTGTATTTTGTATCTTGTATCTTGTATCTTGTATCTTGTATCTTTTATCTTGTATCTTGTATCTTGTATCTTGTATCTTGTATCTTGTATGTTGTTTTTTGTATCTTGTATCTTGTATCTTGTATCTTTGTATCTTGTATCTTGTATCTTTTGTCTTGTATCTTGTATCTTGTATCTTGTATCTTGTATCTTGTATCTTGTATCTTGCATTTAATATCGTATATCTTGTATCTTGTATCTTGTATCTTATATCTTATGTCTTGTATCTTGTATCTTGCATTTAATATCTTATATCTTGTATTTTGTATCTTGTATCTTGTATCTTGTATCTTGTATCTTGTATATTGTATCTTGTATCTTGTATCTTGTATCTTGTATCTTGTGTCTTGTATCTTGTATCTTGTATCTTTTATCTTGTATCTTGTATCTTGTATCTTGTATCTTGTATCTTGTATCTTGTATCTCGTATTTTGTATCTTGTATCTTGAGAGCTTTTTCTTTACACTTATCTCTGAGAGCTTGTCAAAAAAGCTAGTGAAAAATACTTAAACTGTTGAAAAACTCCTAACAAGAGTCAACAAGTTAGCTTGGCTTGCATCTTAAAACCCTTGGAATGCACCTAGCTGTGCAGCAATAAAGCTACTCAAGAATTTTATGTGCAGCATACATATTCCTCTTTGGTGTTCCCATGTGTGTGTTTTTTTTTCAACTAACTTGATCGTTTAAGGCAATTTGAGCATCGAAACTGAAATTGATTGATTTATTAGTGCATGCTGTGCTCATAAAATATTGTCATAGCTATGAACAAGATATTTTTTTTATATATTTTAACTCAATTGTTGTTTTTAGAGCTATTTTAAATCGTTTATCAAAACGATTTATTGGCATATTGTGCAAAAATGTTGCTTCCTTTCTTTTTTATTTTTATTATTGGCAAAATATTTGACTCCACCGGAAATGCTGTGTTTCTGCGGTGATTTCAATCTGAAAAATTGTTTAATTGATTGCTTGCAATGACAGTGAAACCAAATCTATCAAAATTGGCTCAAATGTTTTCTGATGACTTAAAATATTCATTAAATTGTTTAGATTTTTCCGTATTCATTTATTGTCAATGTTTGGAATATAATTTGTACTGAAATAAGTCACTTGAAAAATAATTTATTCATAAAAAAATCTTTAAAGTGGCATATATTTATGTAAAAGTGGGGGGCAATTTAGTCAAGAGTACATAAATCTGTTGGGAATGATTTTTTTTTTTCAGCCGCATAGAGGGTGGGTTGTTCTTGAGTTGCGCCAAAATATGCTAATTTGAGTCAATTTATGTTAACTGCTGATTAAGCAGTCAAAAGGCGTTGTAAGAATGTTGTTGCAGCGTTAGGCTTTTTCGTTTGGCCCATCTTGATTGCTTCTAAAGAGTGATATTTGCTGAATTTCCTGGCGATTGCTTAATAAACTTTTTTGTTGCTCGGCCCTCTCCAATTATGACTAAAATTCATATGTATGCGTGCGTAAGATTTATAACTGATAATTAGGCGCAAATTACCGGAAAAGTGCCTGTGCCTCCGCCTCACCAAAGTGGTTCATTTATGAGCTACAAGCAAAAACAAAAAAAAAGGCACAAGCATGAAAATCATTCCAAAAACAAACACACGCACAGTACTCAGTGGCATGTGGTTCGGTGTGTGTGTATAATTTACACTTAAACAAATACGTTTAATGGCCTTCATTAGGCGGAAATGTGTGAATGAAATGTTAATTTCTGGTGCTTATTTTATTTTTTGAAGCTGGTTCTTGGTACAGTTCGTTAGGTGTTTGGCCTAAAATGTTTGTTATGCTTAATTTTTTGCTATTCATTTGCTAAACTTTTTGTTGCATAAGCGACACGAATGCTTGTATGTGTGTATATGTATTTATGTTTGTGTTGTTGAAGGCCTAAATCAGCTTAAATTGCTGTGATTTGCGATTTTTTTGAGCTTTCTGTTGAGTCCTTTTTTATACCAAAAAGGGTTATATTTTTTGCAGGCAATCGTTAGGGCGTATCTAAAAATTCATGTATATGTATATGTGTGTGTTTCTGTAGCTCCTTTGACCTGTTTGCGACATTGAGATAGTTTATCTGTTAAACTTCTGTGAATGAGCAAAAAGCAACCAAAAAGGATTTTCGTCTTAAATTGTTATGGTAACGTTTTTTCTATCATTGTGAAGAATCAAAGCATTTTTTTTTATCTGACGAAAAGGCAAGTCCTTTTGTTATGTCAGCAAAAAAAAAAACACAATATTTATGTTATGCGTCCAAACACTAGACAGCTAAGTAAAGGGTCAAGTTTTCTGTATTTCTTTCTTTTTTTGTAATCTTAGAAATGCCTTCAGCTTGTTTTTGTCAGCCTTTTAGGAATAATCAATCTATAATCGTTTTGAACTTATTTAAGTGGAGACTAAATTGCTAAGCTCTAAAACCATTTCGGCTCTTTTCTTTCATTTAAAGTCTAAAAGCCTCATTAGTAGGAATACGATAAAGATAAAGGAACGTTAAGATCAACATTATTAAGAACATTACGATAAACGTAATCAGGATAAAAGGATTTAATTTAAAATAATTTTTTTCTTAATACGTAAAGCAGCTTATTTGCTAAAACCTGGCAACCTGAAGCTCTAACCAAAGTGTCATTTAAAAGCAATTTTTGCTCTGAACATACCATGAGCCAGTGCTAGTAACAACCAAGCGATCAATCATGAAGTGAAGATACATAAAAAAAATAAAAATGATGCACCATTTTGTAGTATCTTTAGCTTATGAATTACTAATAGAATATCTAGTGAAATAAATGAGCTATGATGTCAATGACAAAGCTTCCTTTAAGTTTCATTAGATTAAAAAAAAAACTGTACTCAGACGTATATCATAAATTTTCCCAAAACAAAGTTGTAAATCCTTACAACTTAAGGTTTGTTCTCAGAAATCCTGTGCTTTAGCAACTACAGCAAACAAACAAAAAGACAAAAGAAAAAAAAAAGAAAGACAGATATAAAATCCAAAACCCAGAATTCCATAAAACTTCTAAAAAAAGCCTAGCTATTCGCAGTCTACTTTAATGCCTGCTTTTATTGTAACGTGCCCTACGTGCAATCTTTGCACGTGATTTTCTCGCAAAATTGTCAAAATATGATAGCAGCAGATTGGCTGACACCTCATCAAGAAAATATAAAAACAATAAAAATAATAAGTATGACAAGAAAAAATAAAAGAAAAAAACAAGCAACATACACCGCATAACAATAAAACTAGGCCAACATGTCCTCATTGTGCGTTTATTGAATATGAGTTAAGATTGACAGTTTGCAATTGAGATCACATATGAACGAAATAAAAAAAAAAAACAACAACAAAAAAACCAAAAAAAAAAAAACACCAATAGAAATATATAAATCATAAAATAAATAAACATTAAAATAATAATGGGCAAGATTAAATGGCAGGCACTTCTTCGAATAAGACATTAAGTCGTGCGCTTAAGTGTGCTCAGCGTTTAGGAAGTGGACAACAATGAATTTAAAAATGGTTACATTCAGCGACTGTCAAATGTCTGTCTACCATGATAGACATGGTTTAAATTTTTCTAATGAAAAATTCTTATTTACTTCCTTATAAATATGACATGACATATGACGTGACATATGACATGACATATGACGTGTCGTATGACGTGACATATGACATGACATATGACGTGTCGTATGACATGACATATGACATGACATATGACGTGACACATGACATGACATATGACATGACATATGACATGACATATGACATGACATATGACATGACATATGACATGACATATGACATGACATATGACATGACATATGACATGACATATAACATGACATATGACATGACATATGACATGACATATGACATGACATATGACGTGACATATGACATGACATATGACATGACATATGACATGACATATGACATGACATATGACATGACATATAACATGACATATGACATGACATATGACGTGACGTATGACGTGACATATGACATGATATATTACGTGACATATGACATGACATATGACATGACATATAACTTTTTTTAAAATTTTCCAATGAAAATTTCTCACTGACTTCCTTATAAAACTATTATAAGGCAATCGCATCCACAAACTTCTCTACCATCAACTACAACTTCAAGCCGTAAATATTGATGAATTTTCAATTTCAGTTGATTAGAAAAGAGGATAGAAAATTGCTAATGCGAGAGGTTTTTAAAGCATAGGACTATGGCCTGGCCGGGAATCGAACCCGGGACCCCTGGGGTAGCAGTCGAGCACGCTACCTACTCGACTACCGAGGCCGCCAAATTCACATGTTTCTTTGGCTTTCCACCACGCTTAGAACATTCTACACGTGTTTCACCTGATTGATCTATCCTTCCCACTAATCTATCACCCCATTTCGAACCAAGGCAGACTTGACTGAATAGGTATTCCACCTGAAATATTTGGTTCAAATCTAAAAAAAAAAAAAATGCCGCGACATATGACGTGACGTATGACACGACATTTGACATGACATGTGATATGACATATGACATGAAATATGACATGACATATGACATATGACATATGACATGCCATATTACATGGCATTTGACATGACTTATGACATGACATATGACATGACAATGCCTTTTTTTTAAATTTTTCCAATGAAAATTTCTCATTGACTTTCTTATATAACTATATGCCGCGACATATGACATGCCATATTACATGACATTTGACATGACTTATGACAAGTCATATGACATGACAATGACTTTTTTTTTATTTTTCCAATGAAAGTTTCTTATTGACTTTCTTATATAAGTATATGACATGACATATGACATGATAAGTGATATGACATGAAGTCTGACATAACATATGACATGACATATGGCATGGCATACTACATGATATGACATGACATCACCTTCAATAACCTTGAAATGTGTTGATTTTTACAAATTGTATAGGGATTTATCTAAAATAAACTGGACGGATTGTTGATTCTTTAGCTCGGTTGATGATAAATTGAAATTTTTTGTTGATAATATCTTTAATCTATTTGAAACCAATGCTCCTCTGTGTACTCGCCATATCACCAATGCAACCTGTCCCTGGTTTACCACGAATGTCAAATTCATGATAAAAAAACGCAATAAAACCTATAACAGATGGAAACGAAATCCAACTGAGGCGAACTGGGAAATATTTAGACAGGCAAGGAATGAAGCTACCTCGGCCGGTAGACTCTCCAACAAACAATTCTACATGTCTAAACTAAGCCCAAATTTACCCTCTCAGCAGCTATGGAAGAATTTCTAAAGTATTGGTATTTGCAATAGAGGTCTGCCGTACTGATCCAAATGTGCTTAATGACTATTTTGTGAGCTCAGTGAGAAACGAAGATACCGACTAACATATCAGTAACAAAGTTCCTGTTGAGTTGCCGTATGATTTTAATTTCAAACCTGTTAACAAACTGGATGTTGTCTGCTGCATAAATAAAATTAAATCGAATGCCATTGGTGAAAATGGCGTACTGATTAAATTCACTAAACTTATCCTGTCATATGTGGTCAGTCCTCTTGCTCATATCATCAACCATAGCACATCACTACCTCTAGCTTTCCTACCATGTGGAAAGTGGCTACAATTGTTCCAATTGCAAAAATTCGAAATGCACGTGAGCCTAGTGACTTCAGACCGATCAGCTTGTTGTCCTCAATTTTGAAAGTATATGAGTCTCTATGGCAGAGCAAATAAATGAACATATTCAGCCTTTGGGCCTCATGTCGGATTTTCAGTCCGGCTTCCGTCAAGGTCACAGTTGTTCAACGGCTATTGTTAAAATTATTGATGGCATAAGGGAGCTCTAATGGCAATCTACAATGCTTTGTCTTCCAGATTTCTCAATGCCTTTTGATACTGTGAACCATAACATATTATGCAAAAAAAATAGACATATGACATGATATATTACATGACATATGACATGACATATTACATGACATATGACATGACATATTACATGACATATGACAAGATATATAACATGATATATGACATGATATATGACATGACATATAACATGACATGACATATGACATGACATATGACATATGACATGACATATGACATATGACGACATATTACATGACATATGACATGACATATTACATGACATATGACATGACATATTACATGACATATGACATGACAAATGACATGAAATATGACATGGCATATGACATGACATATGACATGACATATGACATGACATATGACATGACATATGACATGACATATGACATGACATATGACATGACATATGACATGACATATGACATGACATATGACATGACATATGACATGACATATGACATGACATATGACATGAAATATGACATGACATATGATATGACATATTATCTGCCATATTTATGTGAAATGATAATAATAAAAGTAAATTTCTCTCAAAAATCAATCAAAATAAGAGTTTTCGTTTTTATTTTTTTGCAATTACTTTAAATCCTTAAAAAAATGTTATTTTTTTACACTCTGGCTGTATAACAATCCTTAATCACGCTACATACTTTATGGCTTGACTTTTTGCTTCATTCTGCAAAAAAAAAAAAAAAAACATTGCACAGCTTTAAATAATTTCATACTTTGCTGGTTTAATTTTATACTCAAAAAGAGTTTTGTAAATATAACAACACAAATATAACATTCATATGGAATGTGC